>CAIGQW010054520.1:1265203-1303805 GCA_903798125.1 Danio choprae
GTGTCAAACTGTACATTAGCAAATAAAGAACTATGCATTGATCAACTGACTAGGGACTGGAATCAGGATGATTTTTTGCATGACCAGGCTGACTGGTGATTTTCTTGCATCCTAATTATTATTAGTCAGCTCAAAGGCCATTTTCAGTTTTTTTATTCTTTCTATATATAATAAATAGTGTTAAGGATGGTAATTAATTAGTTATATTGTTTGCATTTTTGAAAATCTGGTACTAAAAAAAAATTATACTATACTATGGGTCTTGAATTTTATTCTGTGTGGTATTCAAAAGGTCTTAAAGTCTTAAATATAGTAACCTGCAGATACTCTTTAGAATTGGCCTCAATTACTCTTGAGATGGACTTACTGCCATCTGCTTTTAGCTTTAGTGGTATATTTTATCATGAAAGTCTTAAATCATCCCCAAAAAACCCCAAACAAACCGCACAGCAAAATGTTGCTAAATTATTGTTCTTGAAAAGATAACAAATATTGACACACTACTATATCTCATCCTCGGGTGATGGTTTTTCAAAACTTTACACTTAGGTTGTTTTGGTGTTTGACGATTGATTAGGGAGACCATCAGCTCATTGTGACCTGTATTTGCTAATTATTGTTATAGAATTAGAGTAACGTTAAAACAAGTTTATTGCTTGTCTTAGTTTTTTTTTAATTATTATTATTGTGTATTACAGAAGTTTTCATAATTTACTTTATCGTGAAAACCTAGTTTTAGGTGTTTCACTTCACTGGACACTAGGAAACTTTCCCCAGTATACTTTGTTTGAAGTAATGCATACAGGCTAGGCCAAACTCTTTAAATTGTCAGCTCTTGTCAAATGTACAATCAAAATAAATATTTTGCTGCATGCTTGTTCAAAATTGTGTATTTAAAATGAGCCGAAATTACACAATTCTTGAGATTTATTTGGGGAGAAAATTTAATTGTTTTATGCACTTAAATTTGTAAAACGAAACAAAAAATGAAACAATTAAGTTAACATAATCAATTTGTGTTGACAAGAATTGTATGAAACCCTGCATTGTTGCAGTGTATACAGTTCTAGCTGCATTTGAAGGAGCAGGACAACACCCTGCATATTCTAAGCTTTAGTCACTGACGATTAACAGCTGATGCTGAAGCACTTGTGGTTGTATTGCTCATTCGGAGTTGATGAAGAGTGCTGTATTGTGCCAAAGAAGCCTTTAAAGGGCTCAACGAGGCATGTTGTAGGGTATTATGGCACCATCTAGTGATGACTTCTGAAACAATAACTTCAGTCAACTTTAAAATAAATAACAATCTACTTGTAAATTAACTTAAAAAAAGAAATAAATGCTGATAAAATGTTTTTCAAGACATTTTATTTTTGTTGTTGTTGCAATTTTGCAAAAGCAAACTAAAATATGATAGTTCTGACTTAATTAATTGAAATGGTTTTTAACAATTTAAAGTAGATTAACAAAACACCTAGACAAACATGACCCAGACGTCAACTATAGATCATAGTCATAGTACAGTCATAGTACAATAGTTTTTATCTTAAACTTTTAATGTACTTGGTGTACTTTGCATTCTAGGTCAGCTCGTTTAGAAGCCAATCATTTTAATCCGACTGAGAGAAGCACAAAGCCTTTCGCTTCTTCTTTTTTATTCATTTATCAAAAAAAAAAAAATCCTACTTGTATTTAGCTTATTTTGTTTGTTGGCAGTTTCAGGTATTTTCTGATTTGTTTTCACTCATTACTTATTTTTTTTAGAATAATATATTTTTCTTTTCTATTTTTTTGGAGCAGATATATATATATATATATATATATACCAAAATTATGGGGCAAGTGACAGTGATGTTTAATAACAATATGGCTCTTTGCCTTACTTTCTAGATGCAATAAATGACTAGTAATTATTTTCTTAGGGGCATGATTTATTTTCTTTTTTTATATGCATACATTATATCAGACAAAATTATGGTCCTTTTTTATTATTATACGCTAATGACATTAATGACATCATATGATATTTAACTCATGCTTTTCTACAAATGAATTTAGTATATGAATATACAAGTTAAATATATATATATATTTACTCACTTTTTTGTTGTTTAATAATTAGATTTCCAGGACCAGAATTTTTTTTTTTTTTTTTTTTTTTTTAATATATAAATTTTAGTTTTTTTTTATTTAAATTTTTGTTCATCTATTACTATTATTATTGTTTTTGTTGTAATTGTTATTATTATTACTATTATGAGCCTTATTAGCAGACTTATTATCATTTTAAGAAATTTTTATGAACTTTTAGACCCTCTTAGAAGTTCCCCTTGTTGACTGTTTTTGCTGTTACCCCAAGTGAACACTAGAGGGCAAATGTGACCATCCAAACTCATGTAATGACTTGCAGTCTATCTATACACTATCTATCTTCCTAGTCTTGCAAGATCCTGAAACCCTCACATTTGTTAAATTAGTGCTGCAGAGTCTTTTCTTAAACTATTTATTTCCATTTCTGTACGTCGGAAGAAAGCAGATATATACAGGATGCATCAGGAAACAGTGTGATTCATTATATACAGCTTTTGTAAAGCAATATGAATTGGCACGCTTCCACAAGAGTAATGGATCTCAGCAGGTCAGATTCATATAAATGAATCAGGCGAGACTAAAAAGAACCATCAGGCTTTCTGTGGTCTTCTCACTTTTTTGTTTGACTCGACATCACATTTGATGAATAGTCTGGATAAAGCTCAGCTGATGTCAGATTGATGGTGTGTATGGAAAAGTGCGGTTGTTTTTCAGCGTTTCGTTGTCTTGACTTGACCTCATGCTGTGCTGTAGGATCTCTTGTTTACTCATAGATGACAGGTTCATTAATTTCCTAATGGGAAAAATGTAATGAGGTATACGCTTTCTTCTGTTGTACAAATACACCTACATTTGTTTCGAACAACACATTTTTTGGGGTGAAATTATTAATGACGTGTTCCTTTACCCAAAGACAAATCTCTACTCGTTTCAGGGGGTTCATACATAAGTCTTGCCATTTGGAAAGTCCATTGAAATGAACTAATCTTCACAAAGATAGAATAACATCTGCCCCATTACACCTCTAAGGTCATCTCAATCATCGTTTTAGAGCTCCTTTCATCCAATTTTAGCTCATGTAGATGTTTTTGAGAGTTGAATTATAAAATGAAAGGTTACTCCTGCAAAACAGCGTCAGCTACTTCATGCTGCTCTTTTGTGTGAGCCATTTTTACTGCCAGCTTTATCTGTGTTTTACTAGTGTGTACCTGCCTGGATCCATTCCTCGAAGTCATGTGCAATTCATTCCAGGGTTGTCTTCAGGGAAAGCATCTTCTTGGTAGAGACACCTCACTAGACTGGAGTTCCTAGAACTGCCACGCATACTGCATGCTTATTGGGTTTTTGGCTTACAAACTTGCTGTTTTGGCATTATTAGTTTCAGTTTTTGAGGGACAAAGTGCATTGGTTTTGACATAAGTAGTTAACACAATATACATGCAATGCAATTTAAGCAAAATGGATTTTTGCTCAAGAAACAAACAAGTAGATGTATGTCCAGAAGTATTCAAAAAAAATAATTTGCCTTTATATTATATGGTATGCATATGTATCACAATATTAATTTACCATTAATGAAGCATGTATTGCTTCCCACATCTTTTCTGACCTATTTTAGAGAATAAATGTAAAACTAACTTGTTAGTTGGGCTGCACGATTAATTGAAGGTGGTTTTCATGCTTATTTTCACACAGAACCATAGTTCATTGACAAGGTACACAAAATATTTAATTAAATCGTGGACTATTTAATCAATGAAGAGAATCCTTCTGTGATTGGATATCCTTTTGTCACATATCAGTGATATATGGGTCTTTGTTGCTTCTGATCATTCTGTCCAATTATTCCATCATTTTGTTTATTAGTCACAATGAAATAATGAAAGCAGTTAAAGCCCTTGCTCTCTTTGATTTCCTGTGTCTGTTTTTTGTATCATGTTTACAGTTCATTCGGAAGAGTTTTATTACTGATCAGAGCCGTGCTTCCATGACGAGATGTGCGTGAGAATCGCAGCTTTTTTGGGCTGAATCGCGATCTCGATTTTATTTCAATTAAATGTGCAGCCCTACTTGTTAATTTTTTGTTTTGTACTTTATTTATTTATTTTTTACAAATTTTATCATTAAAACAAATACCCTTTTTTTTTTTTGGAAAATGCCTTTTAAAATACTGTCAAGCGAAAATATTGCATTGAATTTACAAGAAAACTTGCATAACTTGTATAAAAATGTTTTAAATTGGGATGATTACACGAAGTTTTGTTCATTTTCACACTAATGATATTTACATGAACATATTGTCTTGTATAATAACTAGATTTTTGGTGTGTTTTTTTTTTATTGTCTTGCGTTTGCTTTTGAAAACACTATTGGCTGGTTTAGGTCAGTGGTTCGCTAGGTGATTTGTTCAACAAGCGCGTGTACAAGAAGGAAGTGTATCTGAAATGTACAACAAAATGTACCCCAAGATCCGTAAAAATGTAAACAGCGCCCTCTAGTTAATTTACCATCAAAACGTGCAATGAAACATACATGGAGCAACGTATTATTCGTTTTGTAAAAATATAGGCCGAGGCAAGTATTTCCAATGAGCATGGGCTGCTTTTTCTTGATATGGTTTTATTTTACCATATTTTTGACATTCTGTCACAAAAATCTTCCCATTTCAGTACATTTTTGACTAGTCTTTTGCCATTGAAATGAGAAAAATCTAGTGAAGTGACTGTCAGAAAACCTCAGGAGGTGTTTTCGTCCTGACTGGATGTTATAATGTGCATTTCTGTTTGTGATGGAAATAAAATGGAGTTAAATTCAAATTAAAAAAGGAAAAAAAATGTTCTGAATAAGTTTGGCTGAAATAACTGATGCAACTACAAACTCATTGTGTAATACTCAAGTCAAAAACAAAACTGTAAAAAAAAAAAGATTACAAAACCGTTTCCACTTAAGTCTGACTGGATGAGACACATTGTAAAATATGATCTGCGCAATGTTGACAATATTATCATATTAACAACATTAGTTGCGACATCTCTTGGCAACACTTAATAATGTTGCATAAATGCTACCTTGTCTTTTTTTTCCCCTCCACGTTTTTCATCGCCCTCACATGTAAATTACGTAAAGCGCTTTTGCCCCTCAATATCCACACAAATATATCCTTTTGTAAACTATGTATTAAAATCTCCATCGCTTGATACATTTCCACTGTCATGCTGTATTATACCGTCATTCAGAACTGTCTTTGTTCTTTTGTTTGTTGGCTTTAGCTTTAGTGTCGCTGTCATCATCTAAGCACTGCTATTTGTATGACCTTTGTTTGGCCTTTGAGACCTTGTAGTCATGAAATGAAGCCACCAGAGCCGGGCACGAATGACAAAGATGAATAGAAAACCGAGGGATGGATTTGAACAGGAAAACCCAGCTGTCTTTTTTGTTACTGTACTATAGGGACCATGAGCTCCTCAGAGTCAGGAGGACCGGTTCTAACCGGCTGGGCTCTGGCACTCCCCCCTCACTATCACCGTCTCTTTCATTCTCCGGCTAACATGTTTTTGTCCTCAAAACATGGATTGCTACTTACTTCCAGCTAGGGCTGCTGTATGTTGGGGATAAACAACATTGCAATTTTTTGTAGCACATATTTAGAGGACTATTTATCCCCCCAAAATAAATAAATTGTCATCATTTTCATTTTCCTCTACTTGTTCCAAACCTTTTAAGTTTCATCTGTTGAACACAAAAGAATGCAAATTACGCAACATTGAAGAATGCTGGAAAAATCATCCGTTATTATTATTTTTTTTCCTAATATGGATATTAATGATAGTTTTTCTTCAACAATCTTCAGTATATCTTATTTTTTTATTAAATTCATAAACATTTGGAATTAGTTACATTTTTGGGTGACACATTCCTTTAAATGCCTCTTTGTACATAATTTATATGCATATAGTTTAATATTGGGATGGTATTGGCGGAGTGCATCTGCATAAGATAAAATAAACCAATTTCAAATATAGATAAATACAGTAGAGCAAAGGTTTTTATTTAGTGTTTTAAGTTTGAAAAGTGCCTAGATTTAGGAAAGTGTTTGAAACTGCTTGTGAATATTATAAGTTGGTACAAATTGCAATAATAATATAACTTATAAAATATATTTGCTTTTGGACAATGAAAACACTGGAGTCTGTAAACCATTTCAACAATGATAATCATCCATGTTCAATGACATTAAACACACTGAAAACCCTTTAGATTTATGCAAAACTTAAACCTTAATTTTTAAATGATGACTTTTTAAATAGCAAGCCAATAATGCAAGTTGATATGGCGAACTAATTCAAGAACACTCTAAACTTTTCAGAACTATATAATTAAGTGATGGCAGCATAATCATCTGATGAAATTGCATTTCTTGATTGAATTATGTGTAAAAATCCATAATATAATGGAGTTTAAACAATACTGACTTGTCGAGAAGAGATTGAGAAGCCGTCTTCGCGGGATTTCTTTCCATGTGTGCACAGATCAAGACGCTGGTGTAAATTTGACATTATTTTAGTTTTTAGAACGTGCTTCGAGTAGTCCATTATTTGTGTAAATATAACTTTCAAATGTGCTTGTCTGTCAGAAGTGTAATGTTTACTAGATAAAAAAACTTGGATTATACTAAAATATTCTAAGCAAACAATGCATGAGTCATAAAATCATGTTATAGCAAATAGCCTGGAATATAATGTGATGAAGTATGTATATATGTATTTTCCACACTTGCTAACTGCTGTAAATCTTCGAAAATACACCTGGAATGGGCTTCAAAAGTGCTTAAATTTGATTTCGGAAAAAGGTGTAAGAACCTTGTGTTCGAAACTCGAAAAACAAACTTAAAGGGGTGGTGCAGTACGATATTAGTTGATGTGTAATGTACCTGTGTGAACATAAACAACATCTCTGAATGTAAGACGCTCAAAGTTCAATGCAAAGGGAGACACTGGCTTTTAGAGTTACCTTAGCAAAGCCTACAGCGAACAAAGTTTGGGAACTACAAAAAAAATACATCCGGGCTAGTGAGATCACAAACGCTTCAGGTTACGCATGTCAGATTTTATTTTAGAGAGCGGGCATGAGGTTCAGTTGTGTCCTCTTCATTTTCTGTCTGATTCAGGCTTAAACTGCTGCAACTAACAGCTACTCTGACTGACAGTATTTATACAACGAGACAGCGCGTGCTATTAGAGACGTGATGCTTTTCCTGGTGATGTGGAGCTGATCCACGAATCACAGCACATTATGTTAGCTGACCAATCAGAGCCTCTTGGGGGACGGGCTTTCGGAGAAACTAGGAAATATGACAGTCGTTTTCATGTTAGCTGAGTAGCAGTATTTAATCAAAGTAAGATATATGAAAAAATAATATGATTTTCTACAAATAAAGCATGAGCACACATTGCTTTGCATCTTATAAACACAACCAAGCCTTAAAAATACACTCTGGACCACCCCTTTAAATCCATCATAGATGAACTTTGTAATGACTATGAAGATCCAGTGTTGATGCCCGTTTAACTACAACCCCCAACTCAACATACACATCCTACAATGTGACTATTGGATATTGTGATGACAATGCTGAAGTGATATATCCTGCAGCTCTACTTTCAGCTAGACTTTTTAAAAACATATCCGATGTCACATTGCAGGGAAATGTGGACAGTCTTGACTTGACAATGTACAATCACACAGCCTAAACAGCACCCCGAGATTAATTCCTATTACAGCCAAGATGTGGGCGTCATGGATTAACGTGTGACGTCGACTGCCAGTAATCTGGGATATTGGTTTCTGCGAGTGAATGTTTAACGAGATGGAGGCAACAGGGTAAATATAGCAATACTCAACACAGCGCTGGGGTTAAGAAGTCAGCACACAAACAATGGCTTTAAAAGACTCCTCTTAAAACGGCATGGTTCATCGTGTTCGGGTTGAAGGTCGCCTTCATTAACTGACGCAGTTTGCACGACACCGCTAGCGTGAGAGCTAAACCGAATTCCCAGTAGTAAAATGTTAAGCATTAGCCGTGTCGCTCGACTGAGCTTTGCTTGTCATTATCGGAGCACAGAGTGATGAAGCAGGCTCCTTTCAGAGAGCAGACATGCTCTAAATCATAAATACCAAGAATGACAGCCTGTCTGCCAGATCAGCAGACTCCTAATGTGATTGCTGATAAATGTGTGTCTTAACTTCACAAAGGAAAACTATGAAAGTGTCTGCAAACTTCAGCGCTGAAATCCTGATTAGTTTATTCATATTTTGACCGTCAGTCATTGAAGCGTGACACAAACAAGACACTTTTCAATTAAAGGTTTGTTTTTTTTTTTCTTATGAATTTTTAAACTTTTTTTTATTTTTATTTACATATTAAAATGGTGGCAGGAAATGGCAAATCTTAATTATATAATGCAATTAAACATTTTCACTTTGCACATATGATGGAGAATGCAAATTGAAATAAATACATTTCCATTTTACACATTGCCATTTAGCATTTATTTTGCCACTCGTATGCTTCCATATTTTTAGGAATTAGCAAGGATGCATTAAATTGATCAAATTAAAAAAAAAAGGACATTTAATGTTTCTATTACACATAAGCAGTGAACACCTTTTAAAATAAACATGGAATAAAATAACTTTGGACTTATTTATTTATTTATTTATTTATTTTTTAAAGTTCAATCTAAACCCAAATCATCCCTGACAGTTTAAACAGTAGTGCAGTAGTGTATACATCGCCCTCCATTAAAACTTAAAGCAAAAACACCTTCAGTTCTTGATCTGTAGACATTCATGATGGTTTTCAGAATTAATTTTCATTTTCCTTTCTTTTATTGGAAATCATACTGTTTAGGACACAGCTGTATACCAATGCAAATATAAGTATCGTTTAGTACTCTATTGCATGTACTTTGCGTCTAATTTCTGTTTGACATCTGTGACGGTGTGTTTTCACTGGTGATACTTGCTGGCTAGACCTGCACTGCTGTTTTCTGAGAACTTTTCTCCCAGAATTATAAAACTTCTAAAATGGATATAGTGCTCATTTTAACCATTCTCGTATAAGACATCATATCGTCATATTTACAGTCAAAGCTTCTATAATGTATTAGAATTCAGCTTTAAAAGTCTGTCGTCATATTTTAAGAAGTCATTACTGTAAAAATATGATCTTTTTGGTAATTCAGACATTCGAATGTGCATGTCTCACTTTGCATACCTGAAATCTTTTGTTTCATAATTGTAATAAATATCACTGCTAGAAAGAATGTGTGTATGCACTCATTTAGGGAAAGTCAGGGTATTATCGTGGGTTTTGTTTTAAAAGAATTATTAAATTACTTAATTTAACAACGGTCAAAATGACTGCCTCAGTAATTCTAGTGTTAAAGGACTGGTTCATACAGAATATTTGCTTATGTCATTTACTCACCCTCATAACATAAAACTTTAATTCTTCTTTAAAACCCACAAGAATGTACTTTAATAAAACTTGAGGTTTTGGTTTCTCCATTAAAAATCCATCCCATCAAATTCATGAAGTCACTATAATGTAATCCACATAAAGTAACTATTCTAAAGAGCATCTTTATATAATAATAACTGATTTTAGGCTATTGTTCACATGAAAAACAAAAGCTCAGATGTTCTTGCTTCCATTATGTGTTACTGCTGCTTTTAATGTTGTATAATGATTCAAATCTTTTAATTTAAACAAAAGAAGTTATTTTAGGCTGCTATTTAAATCAAATACTGTAAATCAAATTTTAAATCTTTTAAAAAAAGAGCAAAAGTTTTATTAGGTCTGAATGTCAGGTGAGCATTAACTTAAAAATAAAAATAAAATGCACCTTACTAGGTTTGATATCACAATGTACGCATCTGCAATGGTCATATTACAGAATCTGCAATGTTGAGTTGTGATTATAATGACCAGGAACCACGTTTCAGAACATGATTTGTGGAGTCATTGCCAATTTGAACCCTAATAGAGTGAAAGATTTTTTATTTTGATGTGTTTTAAGGAGCTGTGACTAAGATATCAAGCGAATTTAAACCAAGACATTTCATTTAACAATCATTAAATTGTATTTAATTATTTATATAATGAAGACAATATATTTGATTAACGTTGAATTTATGTTCTTAGACTCCACAGAAAACCATAGAACACAAAGCATTTAAAAAATCTATTTTGTATTATGTTCATCTATGCTTGCAAATTGTTTGTTTTACGCAGATGTAGGAATTCTTTTCAAGTAGTTATTTAGGCCATCTTTTGTCAAATTATATTCATACCGATTTGTATATCGTAGAAAAACAAAATATCGCAATGTCAGTTTTTTTCCATGTAGTAAACTAAACCAAAAAAATGTATACCTTTTAAAAGGACACAAAGGCATATTATACACTGTATGTCCAATCAAGCTGTCCAATATTTTGCTACAAATAGGCCCCTACTAGAATGAACCCAAATTAGATGCTTGCAAAGCAATGCGAAATATGTTTTGTTTTGGAGTTCTAGTATGCATGCATGCATTATATAGCTAACTTAAATACATTTCACAACAAGCACCGTTATCGAAAATAATAATGATGCTTAGATCTGCTAACTGTCTAGGTCAACTAACGATAGTTAGTCAACTAACTAACTATCTAGGTCACTGGCTGAAACTTCATTCTTTGATGGCTCTCCGGCGCACAGCACAAGTCTGTTGTGGTGCCAGCTCTTCGGAAATGGGGCGGTGCATGTCCATTTGCCCTGCGCCTGTGCCCCCCTTCCTGTCTAAACAAACGGGCACAAAAGAAGAGGACTGGCAGAGGGAGTGGAGCCGCTTTTTCCCGCAGAGTGATTAGTGCGAGCGGAGCTCCCCTCGCCCAATGAACCAGCGGTTATGTAACGCGCAATGAGGACAGGCCAGGCTCGAGGCTCCCTCAGGTTCTCTTCCGCCTGAATGAAGAAAAGGGGTTACAGGAAAGAGAGAGAGAGAGAGAGAGATTCCTGTAGTATCCGCAGGGATGGAGAGCCTCCACTCCTACTCACGCACTGCATTCCACTGCAGATGTTTGATAACTGAATTACATACAGGATATTTGTCTGTGTGGTTTAGATGATTGAGACGATTCAAAACAGCTGTTCAGCCATTTTGCTTTTTTAGACTGCAGATTTTTGACATTTTTCAGATTTATGGGAACAGTATAGAAAGTCTATAATGACACAATGATGGGAAATGACACAAGCTGAGCTTAAACTTGCATCACCCACAGGAGCGCTTGGTCTGGGCGGTGGGATACGGTGTAACAGCTATGCAATACTTTTGTTTGTTATAAAACTTACTGAGGTAATTATTTTTTTTTTTTTTAACCTATTTATACTAGGGCTGTGCGATATGGGCAAAAGAAACCTATCATGATTTTCTTGAACAATATTGCGATTGCGATTTTGACACAAACAGACGTTTTACAGTGTGAATCTGAATCTGCTTTTTATAGGGCTATTGTATATTAACACCATGCAATAAAGGCTCCAATAGTAACTAAACTCAACATGAAAACTACAAAAGCTTTTATTAATCTTGAATGACGTACAGTTCTTAGTTTATGCATAATAACTTATGTCAATTGCAGTTGCAATCTTAATACTTATATATTGTCCCAGTCCTATCAAAGGCAATATCACAATGTTCACCTGTATTGATATACATTTTTTAGAAGTAGTGTTTTGAAAGATTTGTGTAAATGATCTTCACTGTTAAAAAAACACAAAAAAAAACACAATTCCTTCATGTTGTCCCAATACAAATCGATTAAGTTAACTTAATTGTTTTGTTTAACCTACTTGAATTTGTATAAAAAATTATTATGTTGTCCCAAAAAGGCTTAAGAATTGTGTTTGTTCAACTCATTTTAATAAGTAGTTTGAACAAACAGTAAGTCTTTTTTTAAAGTTTTTTTTTTTTAGTTCAAATATTTTTCTAAATTATTAAAACTTTGCTTGCACAATTTAATTGTAACTCCTTGCCGCTCACACTTATTTTCATTGGAAATGAATGACTTCCGGTGTGTTCTTTGTGGAAAATGCAGCCTAATGAGGCTCACAGCTTATCATGATGCATTGTTTATGCATCATGAAAAACTACCAATTCTCAAACGAAATGCAAAAACAAAACAAACAACTAACCATTTACTGAAAAATAAATTCATCTTTATTTCTGTAGCACTTTTACAATGTAGATTGTGTCGAAGCAGCTTAACACAAGAAGTTCTAGTAAATTGAAACTGTGTCAGTCCAGTTTTCAGAGTTGAAGTTCAGTTTAATTCATTTCAGTGTGGTTTAATTTCCACTGCTGAAAGTCCAAACACTGAAGAGCAAATCCATCTATGCGTAGCTCCACAAGTCCCAAAACCAAGCAAGACAGCGGCGAAGAACAAAACTTCACCAATCGACAAAGTAAAAGAAAAAAGCCTGGTTTCTCTCAAGGTTCAGTTGGGCACGACCATTTCTTGTCTGGCCAAACTTCTTGTGCAGAGCTGCAGTCTTAAATGCATAATTATAACTGCCAGCCATCATTTAGAAATGTCAATGTGATGAAACCTGTGGCTGTAAGACAGTATGTTCGCCTACTCGGCGTCACCGTATCATGAGTCACGCTTTTGTTTTTGCCAAGCGTATAGAGCATCTCCAGCGCTGATGCAGGTGCGACGGCTCACACAGGCCAGCACACGACTGAAGAGATGCGTTTGATGTTTTTAAGCGCTCCGAAAGGGGAGGGGAGGGCTTGGAACGCTTCCCACTTCATTGCCCTGGACGGCTCGCTCTCATCGCGGGCTCTTTTCCCGTAAGCAAACTGGATTCTGCCGGTTGCTGACGAGCGTATATATTCTTCTCAGAATTAGGGCAGAACAGAGAGAGGAGCGCTCGTCACACACAGGCTGACATGACAGATGGAGAAAGGGAGCAGGCGGGGGTCTCGGCTCAGTGAATCTGGAAAAACAGGCAGAGCAGTTCAGAGAGAGAGAGAGAGAAAAAAAAGAGACGTAAATTATCGGACAAATTCACTGTGTGGCCCCAGTGTTGTTCGCACATTTACATAAGCGTTTCCCTATGTGTCTAATATGAAAATATTTGGGATTAGTGGGTATAACTTTGGAATGAGCACACATTAATGACTAGAGAGTGTGAGAGTGGTTGCATTAATGCACATATAATTGTATACAAATACAGTTCTTCATGTTGGCCTGATTGGGTTAGGTATTTATTTGCTGTGACATTGTGGACATTTTTGCATATTTTTATTTTATTTTCATGGCTCAAAGACACAGAGGTTTTATATTTATTTATATCCGATCTGGTTTAAAAAAAATCCTAAGCAAAAGATAATAATAATAATAATAATAATGATGGGATTTTACATTTTCTTACTGAATGTTATTCAGTGTAAAACATCTTGTTCCGCATGTTTAGAAGATTTAATGAAATATTGGCTGTTTCTCAATCTGCATTCTTCAGTGTTCTTGCCTCTTTGTGTTCTTGTGTAACGTCATCATCAACCGTCAAAGTTCAGTTCCAAAACTCAAGACCGCAAGAACTTAGGACGCATGAAAGTTCCCGGATGCGTTCTTGACATCGAGGATGCATCAATGCAGACTTGAGTGCAAAACTCGCTCGAAGTCAAAGAAGTCATTGCGGCTGAATAAAGGAGGTGGAAAGCGCAGCATTCTATACCTGTTTATTCCGATTTCAGGGATATAACTTAATTATCTCAGGAGTTTTCTTAAATGGGACGGTGAAAGTAAACATTAACATGAAAATCTTATGAAGGCAATAAAGGCATAAACACATTAAGGATGTTTATTTGCTGAAATTCGTATTAAAATTAGTTTTATCTGTATTGTGCAAAGTATATTTGTAAGGTTTGGTGCATGTTATATATATTGAAAAGGGGAAAAACAATAAATCGTTGTATGAATGCTGTAAAGTTTAAATAATTTTTCGTTAAAAATACGTGAATGTCATGTGACCATCAGGAAGAAGGCAGCATCTCATGTCTCTCAGGACGCGTTCTGTGTTCTTGCGGCCCCCCGAGTTCGTTCTTCTGAAGTAACCTGGCAAGATCACTCTCCACGAGAACGCAAGTCCATTCTCTGCATTCTTGGAATTGAGAAACAGCTATTAAAAGACTTTAAGAATCACAGTACAACTTATATCTTCATAATTAGCCACTTTCCTTCAAACCACCAGGTTTTACTTGGTTGTCAAAGTGTCTATCATTTCAAATATTCAACTATTTTCACTTCACAACTTTTTTTTTTATTGAACTATTTTTTCTATTCAGTCTCTATTGTACATTTCATTTGTTATGTACCCTAAAAACATCTTTGATGCATGCAACAATGTTTAGGATTAGTAAAAATTAGGGCTGAGGAAGTTGGCGCATTATTATTGCACTTAACGTATTAAAGCAAACAATTATTTTATGTTTGTTAACTCACTTTTGATTATTTCAAAGGTCCATTGCTCACTGGCTCTGCATACACACAGACAAACAATGGGTCACATGAGGGGTGGAATACTGGCTTATCATGGACATCACGCATCTCAAACTTTGAGAATATTTGGAATGGGCCTTTTGCTGGGTTCACACCAAACACGGAACCACTGCGTCACTTGCTCTAGCTTACTCGCGGGATGTTTTTTCACTTTAAGCTAATTTTTCATTTGAGTTTAATTAGATTAAATTCAATGATGTTCAATGCGCACTCACATTCAATGTTACACTCGGAAAATGTGAATGAGGCGAGTTCTGCATGTTTGCAGCAAATATGTTGCACATTCCACATCATTTGTGGCAGAAATTCACCTATATTTACGTGATTGCATTAGTGTTGTCACGATACTGGAATTTCACTAGAGATACAGGGACACTGGAGCATTTTAAAGCTGCGAAGATCAGTCGATTCATTAGCGGATCGCTCATATGTCAGCTTATAAACAGACCAGCTGATATTCGTGGCTTTAAAACGCTCCAGTGTCCATGTATCTGTGGTTACACTCTGCAAACAGCGGTGAGTTTGGTGAACAGATGACCTTAACAGCCAATCACAGTCATTTCTGTTGAGCGCGTGAACACAATGGCAAATCAGCGCTGTTTAAGGACGCGTTCAACAGCGTTCAAATATTAGCAGGAAATGGACGTTTTTAAAATTTTTGTATGTAATCTACTTACCCAAATACCTAATTTTGCCTTTTTGTAAACCCAGCATATTATGATGCATACACTGCAGACAGTGTTGTTGTGCAAATCCGTCAATGAAGGTTCTGAAGTGAAGTTTCCCTAAGCTCTTTCTAAAAAAAAATTCCAAATAATGTGGCGAAGAAAATCAAACTTTTTGTTTTTAAAAACTTTTTGCTTGGTTTTTGTTGTTTGGGGGCATAAGTGCTCATAAAACTGTAACAATTCATGTTTTTATCAAAAATATTCTTGAGCTGAAGGCAGCCTTTATCACGGGTTGTGAACATGAACCCTGCTTCACCTGAGAACCGTGTGCTTTCTGTCTCGTGCTGTTCACACACTACCTGTCCTATAGAGTTGCAGTAGGAATGCTGTAATCCCAAGCACAGTCAAAAGGGGAGATGCCTCTTCCTTTTTAGGCACAATAAGATGGATGGAGAGGATTCTCTTATTATCACAGTGTTCATGTTGCAGTTTAAATTAGATCAGCCTCAGTGATTTCTCTGCATGCCATGAAATGTGTCATTTGTTAAACTGATTTAGACCAAAGAAATGTTCACAGAGGCTTTAACACTCCATTAAAAGATGGGTGCTTTTTGTGTTTGTTAAAGCCTCAAATACACTATAAAAGAACAAGGTGCAGTCCAATTCGGTTTTACATTAGTCCATTTTGAATATAAAAAATTAAAGCCGCTCAGGTTTTAGATTAGGGCTGAAAACAGGGCTGGATGATCTAATATCAAGTCTTTTTTTTTATAAATTCAATCAAGTAATTGTTAATAGTAAATGTGTTTATTTTAGTAAATAGTGATAGTTAAATGTCTATTAGGGTTGTCACGTACTGGAATTCGGTACCAATCGGTACTGAAATTTTAAAAATGTCCATTTCCCGCTAACATTTGAGCGCTGTTGAGCACGTTCTTAAACAGTGCTGATTTGCTATTGTTTCATTGAACTGTGCCATTGTCATTGAACACAATGGCAAATCAGTGGTGTTTAAGAACGTGCTCAGCAGCGCTGTAAATTTCATTATCATTGGTACCGAATTCCAGTATCGTGACAACCCTAATAGACATTTAACTATCACTATTTACTAAAATAAACACATTTACTATTAACAATTAATTGATTGAATTTGAAGACTTGATATATAAAAAGTATATATTCAGTGATGTGTGATCATATTTTCCACTTCACTTGAACTGTGTAAAGTGGAACTGTGGAAACTGTAAATGTAAATAAATATTAATAAAATATAAAACAAAAACATAAAAATAAAAAAGAATCACTTAATGCGAAACATAAACCTTGTACTTTTAAGATTGCAACTTTCTCACAGTGCTGTTATTCATGTTTCTGTCTGCATCCTCGTAATGGCGTATAATATTATGCTCATACAAATTATGAAAATGTATTACCGTGAACAATGCACTTTGTGACACCACAAAATAAACAATAGAACATCGTTTAGCTCAAAATATCCTGGATTTTAATGGCTATTATTTTTCTTCCATTTTAATCTTCTGTTTGAATTGCTTTCGTTTGACAACCGTAAAAGTGTTACGCTGATCAACTTGGGCACACTTAAGTTTTCATTTATGGTGTCGGTCCAACATAATAGTGGCATGTCTTGACAGTGTCTGCAAACATACCAAAAAAGTCCACAAATCGCATTAGGAGCTCGAGTGGAAGTAATACTCGTGCTTGACCGATCGTCTGCATCAAGAACATCGTGTACAATGTAAACAACCAACCCCCCTCTCGGATCCCCCCCTCAATTCGCCAACATCCTAGCTATTGTCTCACTTCATCAGCCCCAACCAACTGAAGCTTAACCACACCGTCAATGACTGTTTGTCTCCAGCAGTCTTCAGTGTACTGTTTCTGAAGTGTTCGCTTTAAAAAAAAAAAAAAAAAAGCAAATCCATTAATGCTTCAATATATTGCGTGCAAAGAGGCTAAAAGGTTCACACAATGCGAAATAAAATGGGTGCCTGAATTCCCAGAGTCTAACCTCTCGACAGTGCCTCGTCTGTCACTTTACATAAAGCCTACAGTGCTTCCAGACAAAGGGAGAGGGCGGACCCGTAAAGATTTGGTGCGTATAACAGCGACAAGGCAAGAAGACTTCTACTATTCTTGCCAGAGGCCTTGATGCTTTCTGTAGTGGAAACCGCTTCAATGACTCGTCCTGGGTCTTTTCCATGGCTGTTTTGCTTTTGGGCTTATCCAGCTAATTCCAGGTTTCGTTCCCTATTACTTATACCTGCTTGCACTCTACTAGCACAGTTACATAACCTCAAACGTGCAAGGAAGTCAGAGATCATTCACACTTCTCTAACCGCTGAAGAAACACCATTCTCTGCAGAAAATTAAACCCCTCTGCTCACGAACCTGTCGTTGTGTCCCAAATGACAACGCCGGGCTCTGTGCACTTATGCTCTGTGCGCATGTTCTGCATGAATTTTTTAAGGTGGTGTTCACACTAGTGCGTTTTCATTTTAAAACACAAAGTTTGGTAAGGTAGTGCCTGGCATTTACACTTCTTTTAACTAGGGTTGGATATCATTTGTTTTTAAGTATAACAGAAAAATGAACATTGTCTCAGAATATACACGTATGTAGTTTTAATGTCACCTAGCATGTATACGGGTTCAGCAGTTGGAAATATAGCAAAACCAATGTAGTGCTACTGAGTGAAAAGTCATCAAAGTGCTAATAGTGTGCCGATCAGTTCTCGTGGTGGATGCTGAACTTGGATTGAGCAGGATTTAGGTCTATATCTGAGAAAGGGTCCCCAATTGAATTGGACATCATAAATCAGAGCCTTTCTATTTGTACGATGAAGCCCATATAGTTAAGAATTCTTTCTTTAGTACCAAATCAGCCCTTCAGAATCATTTCTGAAGGATCCTGTGACACTGAAGGCTGTAATAATGCTACTTTAAGTTCAGTGCCAAATTGATTGCATGAACCAATACTTTAAAAAAGAAGCCACAGTTATGTTGGATGGCAATAATGAATGACTCTTTTATTGAAAACCAAAAACTTTAAGATAAACGGAGTAAACTCAAAACAACAAATTTACATGACAAGTTCACAAAACCTAAGCCTATATACTATAAATTTACCATTAAATGGTAAATTACGGTTACAGTTACATACTCTTAGTACAGTTACGGTACTATTAACAGTAGCATACTTTGTATGCTACTGACCAGCTTGCAGGCAATATACAGTAGGTGCAGCTGGTTTCAGTACCCAGCTCTACTTTTAAGAATCAAAAACTTCTTTTTGAAGCAATGTAGTCTATTTTAATTTGAAAACTCAAATAATGGACAAAAACTGAAATATTTTTTTTTAATCTAACACTGTTCCATTTGGAAGGGCTCATCCCTTTGACCTAATCCCTACAAAATGTTTACTCTTGAGTCCTTCTCAATGGAACACAGTGTGTGACACCAAACTTCCCTGCGCAAAGGATCGTCCTGAAGTGTCTATCAGTTGTACCTTTTGAAATCTTCATTCAGAAGGGCTCTTTGAAGTGGCCAGTTTTGAGCGAACCCTTTAAACATGGCAGCTGCATTGTTTTACTCCAAGTGCCCTTCAAAGGGCAATATATCTAATTTGAATTGGAATGCACCGTAAGGCAGGTGTGGCTGTCCACATTCACTCCTTGATCATTGCTCATCCTTGATTCTTCAAGCCTCGATGATATGACCATTACACTACCGGAACATCACAATAATAGACCAGCATCCACAGCTGTATAAACAGTAACATGTACGCAACACTGGGAGCTTTGCTGACCTCGTTGACATTTTTAGCAACTGTTGTCCATTTAAACTGTACATTTTATAATACCGCAGCTGCCTATATGCAGAAGGTATAAGCTAGAATTAGAGAAATCTGAAGCAAATCTGATTTGAAGCAGCATAAGGCCTACGTCGGTGATGGTTTTGGGATAAACCATGGAGTGCCTGTTGGGACACGTTTATCTGTAAAGTGGTTAGACTTGAGGAGTGGTACTTTAAAATGTCCATTCCTTACATACGCATCGTGTGCGCGAGTGGTCATGTGATATGCTTTTGGTTGTGTAGTGTGGCCCGAGATCATTTCTGAAACTCCAATATGGATGGATCATGTCTTCAAACACAAGTCTGATGTTTCTGTAACTGTTAATTATGTCCAATATTGCTTTTTTTTCAATGAAATGCATCACCTGCGTATTTAAGGTGTACTTTTTCTATTTAGAACTTATAGTATCTGCAATATTCTTACTACAAAATGACATTGAATTGTACACAAATATGTGAATTGGAATACACACACTAGCAAGACTCTTTGCAAGTTACAATCACCAAGAGCAAACTCTTATTGCTTTTCCATTTTTAAAGCCTTCTTTACAGGCCTACAGTGTATACAAAATGATGTTGTCATGAGAAATGTGACATTTTTCAAATGCACAAACATGCGATTCAAGTTCCTCCTGAAGTGTTGGCGTGTGAAGTTGGCATGTGAGCAGTAAATAAATACAGCATGCTTGCTGAGGCCGTTCTCACACATGCTGCTTTTCTTGCTCATGGAGCGAAACTTGCTGAGGTTGTCCAGTCTATTCTGTGTGCGCTGCACTGTCAGAGTTTGAGCTGGAGAATACAGGATGAAGCTCTGTTGTGCAACCTGCTGCTGTCAGCCCAATTGGCAAAATGGCACTTTCTCTCTCACGCAGAGTGGCAACGTGGCCTTCATTTGTTCATGTTAAAAATTCTCACAATGTGGTCACACCGATCTTCCAGCTGGAGCACAGTTTCATGCAATTTCCGATGCTCATGGATAATAAAGACTTTGCAAGTTTTGGTAATACTTTTAAGTCCCATTCATGCTAATAACAAACAGACCATCCTAAATGATTGGAGCTTGTCAGACTACACGAACATGATCCCTATGTCATAGTTATCAATGTCATACGGAACTACAATAAAGACCAAACACAGACATGCAACACTGTAAAAAAAAATTTGGGTTTCACACAATTTGTGTTGGGGCATCGTGAAGGAATTGAGTTAACAAATTTAAGTGGATTGAACAAAAAACAATTAAGTTGTCTCCCCCAAAAACTCAATTGTTGTTTCAGCTCATTTTAAATAAGTAGCTTGAACAAACAACAAACATCATTTTTGAGTCAAGAAAACGTCCACCGTTTGTGACACTTTTTCATTAACCCGCATTCAGACATAAACAATGTTGCATTAATTTTTCTCAGCATGCCTCAATAATAACTCCAGAAAAAACCCAAAGATGGTTTGACGTTGTCGACTCTGCGGAAAAGTGTCTGATATCTGACATTAGCCAAGATTTCCATCCAAAGATGTGAATTAAATTTGAAATATCGCATAAAACATTTGCGAATAAAACACTGCTTCTATCCAACGAGTCCAAGAGAACAAAATAGTCATTTCCTGATAAACTGGCACCAAATATCAAAAGAAAACTTGAAGTTGCTGCATTAGGAGAAGGCCTTTTTCGTATATGATAACTTACTTGTGTCTTAGAACACGTAGACGAAACGCAGTGGGCTCAGTCATGTCATCTTGACGCTCCACAGTTTGTCATTTTAAAATCATCTCCGCTCACACTTCTTGTCAAGATTTGGGTCTTCCATCCAGCATGGTCGTCACTTCTTTCTTGTATATAATGTTTATAAATATTACACGCAAACATACCTGTCACTTTCCGGCATTTTTTTATCACATGATCTGTGCGTTTTTTATAGGACAAAAATATATCCTACTCAGTTGTGCACAGAATTTTTTTTATGTGCATTTTCAAAATTAATGCGCATATTAGGGGTTGAATGACTTTAGATTTTTGGAAGTCAACTTTTATGCTATCAAAGTCGAGTCGATGTCGACTAGTCGCTGGTGACATCATCAATAAAACACAAGATGCAAATGTTTTGCAACATCCCACAATTTGCGATTTATTTGCAGTAAATATATACACATGCTGTTTGACAGCTCATAACACGTTGCAATAACAATGCAACATTACCATTGACCAATTTAGTGCAAAACAAATGCATTGATTGTCAACACTTTCATTTTGTTAATAATGCAACATTAGCGCGGGATAATTTTACTGCCAAATAAATGCAGTCAACACATTGATCACTGCACGTTCTAGTAAGAATGCAACAATAACAGATATTATATTGCAGCAATAACGCATAGGTCCTCATCACACAGATTCATGGGATGTTATTCATAACATAACGCACGGAAGACAAAGGCTATAAGGTTAAGCCATATTACACTGTCAGAGACTTGCCCAGACGCATATTTTACCGCTATGACAGTGTACGCTAGAAAGCTGCTCAAAATCCTGCTCAAGTTGGGCATTTTTCACGGTTACTGCACGCTTCACGATTCATTCACAAAATATGTCAGCATCTGCGCTTCGCAAAGGACAACAGCCAATAACATGACTTTTCCAGGGTTGTGAAAACATGACTGGCTAGCATCTGCTCTAGGGTATTTGCATGGAGCGATCTAACTGGCATCTGTTTGACGATTTAAACTTCACTCAAAGTTCACGTGAATCTTTGACGCTGACATA
Organism: Danio choprae; assembly: GCA_903798125.1. NCBI lineage: Eukaryota > Metazoa > Chordata > Actinopteri > Cypriniformes > Danionidae > Danio > Danio choprae. The sequence goes on from CAIGQW010054520.1 coordinate 1,287,199, forward strand.
AAAAAAAAATAACATTTAAAAAATTACTTTAAATAATCTGAGGGCACTTTCATTAAGTAAACCACCTTAGTGTGTGTGCAACTAGTCAATGTCAATCAAAAAGGATCACGGCAGAGCAATAAAGTCGATTAGTCGACTAGTCGGTGCAACCCCTAGCGCATATTGGCATTAAACATAGCTACTGACAGAACTGGGAACAAAATGATCACAACGTTCATCAACAGCAGCTTAATGGTCATGTCAAACCAACGATCAAAGATCACAGATTTTTGCCTGAGATTTCAAGAATCCCAAAATTTCCCAAATTTATCTTTGACAGCCAAATCATGGTTGAAATCACACCATGTGAGCAACTAACTTATTAATAGTTAGTAAGGTAGTAGTTTGGTTTAGGTATTGGGTAGGATTAGGGATGTAGAATAAGATCATACTTTTAAAAGTGCTAATAAACGGTTAATGTATTAATAATCATCATTTAATAGGCTAATAGTAAATACTGTGAATTGTGACTTAAACTAAAGTGTTACCCATGTTTTCATTTATGTATAAAAATGTATAATGGTACACACAAATAAGTGTACAATTTCAAATGGCATTGTGTTGCGCTATTGTAACTAAAGCAAAATTGTAACTAGGCTCAGGTTGAAGACTATGTGGAGAATGGCATCTGCACTGACGCTGTGGGTGGCCAGTTGCCAAGGGGCAGTTCTGCCTGTGCAAAATACGCTATTTGAAACCTATAACCTTTCTATATATTTTGTGTCACTGAAGACACTGGCGAGAGTCTGGAGCCGCTGACTGCAGGGCTACTGAAACAGCAGTCCTCATCCACAGCAGCAGATCCCGCACAGCTGTTTAAACATCTCCATTACTGACCTGTCTCCCTACAAAACCCTCTAGGCTCTTATTCAAATCACGTTCTTCTGTTTTGCATGTAAATATTGCGGCAGGCCAATTCGCAGACTAGGGCTGTCACGATTATGTAAGTTGTGGGCTAGTTAATGGACACTTATGTCACTCGCCGCACAAGCGTCAGACACGTATACCTTTCACACACAGGTAGTCATTTATTTACAGAGGAACTGAAAGCACAAGTTGTATGATTTTTGTTCAAAGCTTTGTAAATAGCTGTTTCTTTCGGTGGACTGGCAAGAGTAGGTATTTATTAGTTATTAATTTATTATTTAGTAGTAAGTTATTATTATTTTAAGGACTAAATTTGACCCTGGATCACAAAACCAATCTTAAATTCATATTAGGGCTGCACAATATAACATTTTAGCATCGATATCGCAATGTGTGCATCTGCAGTAGTCACATCACAGGATCTGCAATGTTGATTTGGGATTATATTTGACCAGGAGCCACTGGTCAAAACATGGAGTCATTGGAGATTTTTTACCATAATGGAGCAAATGTTTATCATTTACATGTTTTTAAGGCCTGTTCACTGTATGAGCATATTAAGAGAGCTTAAAGCATTCAGGCACAAGGAATTGTACCATTTGAAACTTTAATAAAAATACAAATTTTATTTAATTATTTATACAATGAAGATGCTATTTTACATTTGATTATTCAATTTCTGTACCTGAATTCTTACCAAATAGAGCTATTTAAGTCATCTGGGGAAATTGTAATCATATCGAAATACATAACGCAAAAAAAAAAAAACATTACAATGTCAGATTTTTCCAACATCGTGCAGCTCTAGTTTATATAAATAAATATACATTTTCTTTTATATCAGAATTCATTGGAATGTTAGCTAAAGATCATGTTTCATGAAGATATTTTGTGCATTTCTTTCTGTAAATATGTCAAAGCTTATTATTTATTAGTAATATGCCTTGCTAATAACTTAATTTGGACAACTTTAAAGGCAATTTATCTCGGTATTTTGTTTTTTTTTTATTTTTTTTTTAGTTTTTAGTTTTTTTTTTAGAACCCTCAGATTCCAGATATACAAATTGTTAGTATATGATAATATTTGACTGAGATGCAATTAAGTAAACAGTAATGGAAATCTTATTTATTCAGTAAAACAAAAAGTATACTTATGACTGGTTTTGTGGTCCATTCTCATGTATAGCAATTAATTTGTTGGTGTTAAAGAAAAACCATTTGTTACGGCCTAATAATTACTGTTAAACATATTTAAAATAACAATATTAAGATAACCACTGTCAAGTCTATTAAAGATGTTCAAAAATGGCTGCAAATGTTGGAATCATCCAAAATGTGAAACCTGTTCTGTCATGCGCGCAATGAATTGTCTTAATGCAAGCCGCATCGTGGACTTCAAGTGAACTGTGTTTAAAACAAGCCTGTTCTGAGGTCATGTGGAGTGCACCAGAAGAAAACATGCCTGTATGGCATAGCATTTTTATATTCACACAATTCATTTTCTTCTATTATGGAATGGTTATAAAATGTCAGTTAAATTGAAATATTTTAGATGAAAACTTTAATGAGTGCAATGATCATGATTGTCCTCGTTGTGATCTGCGTATTATGTAATGATAGCCACAGGCCTGTTTTAGTTGCATTTTTATTCATGGTGTAATGCAGCAATCACGTTACACACAAAATAGTTCAAATCATCATCTCAAAGCTTTTGTCAGTAAAGTTGAAGTTCAGCGGCTGTGTTGTGATCATCCCACAGAAAGACACGCAAGCACAGGAGCCTCCCAGTGCCATTCAGAGCCCTCGTCGAGTGTTATTTGAACAGGTAGAAATCCCTGACCATTGTGGAGATTCATATTGTTGTCTTTACCGCAAGCAGTCTAAGCGAGAGAGACGTGTGTGCATGTTTCGCCAGCCGCGCACACTGTAAGCCTGCGTTTAGGCTACGATACTGATGAGAAGTGACAAGATAAGTCCTGGCTCAAGTGCAGGGGCCCGTCTCTTCTCTCTACAGGGGAGAAATACACGCTTCTGTGTCGGGGGGGGGGAAAGAGAGGGAGGAAAAGAAAAAACATCGGGTTTGGATAGCCGTTGAAGAGTTGTAAAGAAGGCAGGCTGCCCGAGCGCACGGATGCATGCGAGAGGCGATCATTGGGAATATTTTAATCTCCGGTTTATGTAACAGTCACGTGACCCTGTCAATGACGTGACATCACAGCTTGCCCTACTCCTTGTTTTCACTCCATCGTTCACCAATCTCCTTGTAAGATGCACAAAGGCTGCAGAGTGGAGACCAACGGGAGCATTTACAAGGCCTTGTGCTGCTTTAGCATCTGCTGGAGAAGATAAAGGGAGAGAAACCGTGGCCATGCCTCTTTGTGCATGTGCACGTGTGTGTGTTTGAGCATTGCGAGGAAGCCAGTTCTGTTTTTTTTTTTTTTGTTTTTTTTTTTTTGGAGGACCCGCTGATTGCCACCTCAATGAGAGAAACAGTCCTCCGAGTTCACGGCCGAGACGAAATGGCCATGAAGCTATTGTTCTGGGAGTTAGAGCAGCATTTGAAAAGGTAAAGTGGTTGATACACTGCCTGATCTTCCATTTTTAAGGTGGCTTACGAAGCGCTTTCGATAAACTTAATTGGGTAGATGCGCTAAATGTGGGAAGATTAAAAAACAGAGCATTGGACGTTATGAATGAAAAGTATAGCTCTGTTTGTTGGAGAGTCTCAGGGGGTCTTTGTTCCTCTGAGCATCATATGTGTGTCAGAGTAATCTGCTCAATTTAATGAGGAACTCGTGTACGGCCTGTTCATTATGCCATAAATTTGAGGGAATCGAAGTACGTTCCGATTTTAGAGTGTTTTAGATCCTAATAATGTTTGGTGGTTTGACGTTGACTTTTAGATTGCGTCATATATCAGATGGCTCCAGTATTTTATTTTTTATATGTCATTTGACCCCTATTGGATGTCATTTGCAGCTCTTCTCCAAAGCAGCATAAGTATATGCTTTATTAGTTGGTGGATTCCATGGGAATTAATCTCAAGAGCGTGGCTAGGGGCCTGTGATTCCAGCCATCGAAGCTAAATTAGTTGTAATGTCATGTAATTTGATTAATAAAACAAAAGTTTTAAACCACAAAAAGACTGTTCCACATGTATGTGTAAATGAATGACGTGGCGTTTGCAACGTCTGCCATCTCTCTATAAGGCAGTGATGAAATTAACTTCATTTCCAGAGATGCTCTGAGAGTCATTTTACCTGCATTTTACACAGAAAAAACTCAAGAGTCTTCATAAAAACATGTAAAAAAAAAAGTTTGGTTTAACTAGGATAAATTGTGGCAGATGTAAAACTTCATTATGTAATAATTGTAATTAAAAAGTTTGTTTTAAATTGAACATAAATAAAACTGGAATCGAGACTCCCAAGCTTACTTCATAGTTCATTCAGTTTCGATTGTATTTTTTTTATAGTCCCCAATGCAACCCTACATAAGTCATATTGGTAGATGCATATGTTAGATCATAAAGTGGTCATTACATAAGGTCACAATACATTTTCCCAAGAGTTTCCCATCCGTAGTTTTAAAGAAAGTCATTCTTTGAATATTCTGATCAATGGACACAGTGTCCAGCCATTCAGCTCTTGCTGAAGTCTGTTATAACCATTTGTTTTTGTTTGTCTAATAATATCTTTGCTTAAGTACTTGGTGATAGTAAAAAAAAAATTCTGTCATCATTTATTCACCATTCACTTGTTCCAAATCTGTTAGACTTTTTTTTGTTTAACACAATGGAAGACATTTTGACAAAAGCTGGAAATCTGTAACCATTATAACTTCCATAGTATTTTTGTTCCAATTGTGTAAGTCAGTGGTTAAAGGTTTCTAGTTTTCTTCAAAATACCTTCTATTGTGTTCAACAGAAAACAAGAAACTCATAAAGATTTGAAACCACAGAAGAGTGAGTAAATAGTGAGTAAAATGTCATTTTTGGGTGAACTATCTGTTTAATTGGATTTTTACTTTTAAAATGAATTACTAATAATAATTAACAACTTAAAACCGAGTTCAGTATACACAATGAATCCAGAACAATTTGAATGGGAGAAGAAAAAACTATTGGGGGAAATGAATAAAACTGACTTCATCTGTAGTGCATTTCTCTTGTTTTGAGCTATATGCCAAATAAGACATTAGGTGTAAATGTTAGAGATCTTAATTTTCCAGTTCTGCCAAGTTTTCCGGACCGAAGCTTAGAATGGGTTATTGGTGTTTATTATGCAACTCGCTCCTGATACCTGCGATGGCTTCAGGAGTGCGAATGCGATTGGCGCACAAAGACGTCAATGAATAAGTAGGTTGTGTTTAGTTAAAGGCTCTGAATGGTGGTAGTGTGAGGGCAGGTCATGGACAGCGGGGGTATATTTGGACTCCGTAATTGCTTAAATCCACTTCCAGTCAAAGAGCCGGGAACAGCTAACAGCATCCTGAGCTGCTTACGTTTAGGGCTTGATTTGGTGTGCCGCCGCAGCACTTAATTAGGATAAGTGATCTATTTTTTACTCAAGTACACTTGATTTAAACACTGGTGTTTGTGAGAGGTCGTGTCATTGATGGGCAGCTTTTGAGAAAGGTTTCTGAAGAAGGATTGTCTAGTAGTCATTTGGCTGGAGGTGATCCTGTGAGCGTTATGAAGCATTTCTTCAAGCTTACCGGCTGGGTGTTGCACCACATCTATAATTATAGCTTGCCGTCAATGTGGATACACACCTTTTGCAACAGGACTGAAATTGTGGACGCCAAGCAACCACATTCGTGACTCAAGACAAAGGTGTTGAAACTGATGGAACTCTGTACAGTGTAATAACCACATCTTTATATACAAGCTGTTATTACACATACATATTAGGGCTGCACAATATATCGTTTCAGCATATGTGTGTCCGCAATAGTCACATCGCAGGATATGCAATATTGAGTTGGGATTATTGTTGATCAGCACAACAGTTAAGAATACATGAGATTTGGGGAGTCATTGCAAAGTATAACCATAACAGAGTGAAACTTTATTTTCTGTACCTGAATACTGTTTAACTCAATGGAAAACCATGAAGCACTGTTTATTTTACTTTTTGCGTTGCTCTATTATAATATTTGCTTGCAGTTTGTTTATTTTTTATACAGGATTCACACCCTTACAAAATCTATCTAAATCAGTGATTTCTTTCCAATAAGAACTATTTAAGCCATCTGGAGAAATTGTATTCATATCGCAATATTTATATCGCAGAGAAACGTAATATTGCAATGTCAGATTTTTCCAATATCCTGCTGCCCTGATGCATATTGTCATATTTTTGCATTATGACTACTAAACTATTTAACTTGACAATTTTATGATTCGACTAAACGATTGATTTTTGTAATTTTTAGCCCAAATTAATATTTTGAGCAAATGTAAAACATGCCATGAAAAAAAATTGTTGATAGTGAAATAGTGAAACTCTTTCTAAGTTGTATGTGTAGGCTTGTATTTTACAGCAGTGGTCCCCAACCTTTTTATCATTGTGGACTGGTCAACACTTTTACCGCGGACCGGAGGGGGTGGGGTGGTATGTTCGTAGGTTGCTAGGCGACCATCAATCGTTTTGTGAGAGGATGACAAGCTGACAAAACATTGCGGTCACTCTGATACAAGTTTTATTTATGAAGAAAATGACAAAGCACTGCAGTGTTTGGGTGCTCTGTGTTTGTCTGAGATAATTAGTCTACCGAAATGTGTATATTCCATACAAGCTGAAGGTGATCAATCAGTCAGTTCTTGTCACATGACTAGCGGTGCGCTCACAGCATTTATTCAACTGAGTGCGTCTTGCTCGCGCAAGCCGCGCACCCCAAATAACAAACTTGCGCAAACTCTAGAAAAGACGCGATATGCGAACGGCCCCCTAAAAGGCCGCCATTATTTGCAATCTCCAGCAGTTGATCTTCTCGCACAGACATGGTGGATTCAGCTTATTTGTTGACAAATGGGTTGCAAATATGTTACTTGGCAGTTTGCGGGTCCTTCGCTGGGCCTTTTCCCCTTAGCAAAGAAACTTTCCAAAGACATGTTTCTTACTCATTTTGCTGTTAGTGGGTAAATTTTGGGTGCTCAATTGACCGAGATGTAAGCGAGATTTTTCAAAACAAAAGATCGTTCAGACTCGGATAATAAATAAAACGGAAATAGTTAAGGATTTCTTGTGCGCCCCGGTACCATTCATTCATCCATTCATTTTCTTTTACCTCACCTTTGTGGTTAGTGGTTTTGGAAAATATAAACAGATATTTAAATATACTGTTAACATGTACATTCTTTTTTAATATACTGAATGTCACATACATAATGCTGGAATCTGTTTGTCTGGTTATTTGCTTTGTATATTATCCTGCTTATTATCGTGCAATATACTATCATATTATTTATTACGCAAAAGTATCCTATTCAAGGTGATGCATCAGGGTTTCTGATTTTAAAACTGATTCTAAATCTTAATATATATCCTCATTTCTTAGTCTACAACCACCGCAAACTTTAATCCTGTCACAGTAATGTCACAATAATCAATATATCGACTTATCGTGCAAAACTTGGAGATGACCTCAATAATGTTTGCTGTTGCAATATAAATTTATAAATTCACAAATAACGTTAAAGCCATTGTACAATGACATTTACATTCTACCTCACCGGTGTCAAAGCCAAAATTGGACATTTAGCTAATAGGACATTTAATAGTATATATAATAGGACATTTTTTTTTACCTTTTTAACATCAAATTATAGAATCTAAACAACCTTAAGAATGATATGTATTTTAAAGTGTTTATGGCTATTTGCATTATTATGCTGTTATATAATCGGTGGCATAAAATGATCTCAAAATGACAATAATATCGCAACAATTTCTGTGACAATATATTCCACAACAAAAATTCCTTATTGTGACAGGCCTAGTTGTAGAAACTCATTTTCCATTGTAGTTTATGTTTGTAAATACTGCTTTGTGATTGAAGTAGTGACGGATCATTTCCATGTTGTGCCGTAAATCCCTGTGAAACGGATTATCGGAAGAAAAAAAAAATAGGATGGAGATTTAGTTCTATCCATCGGTTGTGGATTTGAAGAGGCAGATCTGAATCTGAGCTTGCAGTCGATTTGTATGAAAGGGGCGCATTTTAAGCCGCCTAAATGATTGAACAAATCCAGCACACATCAGCAGAGGAAATTGTTCATTTTCACCAGAAATTTAACTACTTTTATTTGGAGTTATGATATTTAATACGATTAGGTAATCAACATAGAACACATGCACACAACATCTATTAAATGTGTGTTGCTGAACCACAAAATTATCTTTAACACGCATACTCAAAATGATAAAGCTTTATTAAACCAAAAATTCACTTATTTAGTTTATTATTATTATTATTATTAAGTTGTGTATATATAGATGTGTCTTACATCCATGGAATGAACTGAACGTCATGCTTGTTATGATTTATACGATAAAAGCTTCAAGTTGACTTGACTGTGAGCCTTGCAAGCCAAGCATATGCGCATGTTCATATAATATGAAGCACGCTGATGTGGAGTTAAACACTTTAATTAAAGCTCACATGAGATTAGTTAGCTGCACCTAAATCATAGGGGACTGAGTTTCATCTAAACATTGCTGGAGGTGCTTTGAGCTTTCCGTCATAACCCTGGAGCTCCAGCAATAGATGTGTAAACAACTCGTTTTTAAGAAACAAAACTGCTTACTTTTTTTCTGAGCAAAAAAAAATTATGACTTGGATACTATTTTGTTGGTGTAACAGTAGTTTTAGTACCAAAAAGAGTCATTATGGTGATTATAGAATCTCAGTGTAGTACAAAAATAGTAATTAAATGCTATTTGAAATCTTTAAACATTGCCACTTTCCTTCAAACCACAAGGTTTTTCCCCCATTCGTCAGCAAAAAAGTAGATCTTTCATTTCAAATGTATTCAATTTCAGCTCGCATAAGTAGGTTGTTTAGGTTTTACATAAATATTAATGTTTTTAATGATTATATATTATTTCACCCATATTTTTTATACAATATTTTCACAAAAGTTATTGTGGAAACAATTTACAACAAGGTTCCATCAGTTAGATAACGTATCTGCTAACATTAGGAATTAAAATAAATACTCGTTAATAAATGTGTTGTTCATGTTAGTTAATGAAAACATTCTTTCATTATTAGTTCTTTGAGTCAACGTTGACTATCAAAACTTGGGATTTTAATTATGCATTAGTAAACATTGATCTATGCTGTACTTTATGTTAGTAAATGCATTAACTAAGGTTACCTAATTGAAATGTATTTAAAGTGTTACTGTTATTGTCAAACCATAGACTCCTTTTTTGGATTTAACATGAAAACATAGTAAATATGCTTGGTGTGTGAATTATAACATGGTATGTTTTCTGTATATAAATAATAACAGTGTCTTGTTTCCACCTAAATTGAAAAATCTGGTATTTTCACTGAATTAATGCATGACTTTTTCTTGGGACTCAAAGAATGAGGTTTTAAGTTGTGGGTAGTAATAATAAAGTAATGAAGTATGAGGTGATGTCAAAAAAATCATTATGCCGGAAGTGACACCCAAAGATTTGAAAGTTTGTATCAGAATCAGAAAGAGCTTTATTGCCAGGTATGTTCACACATACGAGGAATTTGCTTTCGTGACAGAAGCTTCTACAGTGCAACAGAATTACAGGGACAGGACAAAAAACAGATAATAAATATATTTTAAGAATAGAAGTAAGTAGTAAATGCAGATATGCAATTTGACAAGTGTATGTACAGGTATATTACTATATACAACGTTATCTGTGCAGCTGTTATGTGCAAATTGGCATTTAAAGTATGTTGTTAAATAAGTGTATATGTGTCTAAAAAGTGTATAGCAAGTAGTGATGTTTGTCACAATTACTATCATCAAGTGTTCATAAGATGGATTGCCTGAGGGAAGAAACTGTTTCTGTGTCGGGCTGTTCTGGTGCACAGTGCTCTGTAGCGTCGACCAGAAGGTAAAAGTTCAAAGAGGCAGAGCTTAATGAGAATTTTGTCTCACAGTAGATTATAGATTACCTTTAGACTAACATATTGATACTAACATCTAAAAATCGTGCATTTTAATTTCACAGGGACTTTCAAAATTAATTGATATTTTTAATATGTTAAGTGATTGAAGTTATGACGTTTTATGAGGAAAGGTTTTTATATTTGGAGGTCTTTGCATCTGTGTAGTTCTGAACTGATCCTGCAGTTCCACCGTTTGCCGACATGTGGCGGCATGTAAACACTGTACTCAGAGCTGAGGCTTTCCCCCTCAGATGTTTTTAACCGTGTGTTCAATCGAACTAAACATATTTTGGCCAAATTAGCGTTTAAAAACTTTTCTCCATGAGGCTCGTGCAGTAACATGGCATCACGAAGAAGCAATTAATATTTCTGTCTTGATTCTGCGGTGAATTATAGATGCTGAGTAACAGAGTTGGGCTGTTAAGAGCTGCTGGTGCCTTGAGACTTTTTTTTTTATGGAAAAACATCAACTCGCTCCAACCGGATCGTCTTTATAAGGCAAGGCTCGTCTGAATAAATTATCCGGAGCCAGTCGGAAGAGCGCCAAATGGGGCAGTCGCTGCATAAATTAGCCAAATAGCGCTCGCTCTCCGCCAATAGCAGCGCTTGTGTGAAATAAATTATGCAAATAGCACAGGCTGCAGATATTCACCAGCGCAGAGATGAGCTGACCTTGGAGTTTCTTTGTGCTGCGGCACTGGATGTACGGTCTCTTGATAAAGCGAGCTTTTCAGCTGAAGAGTCGCGGCACAATATTCCTGCAAACGCACACAAAGGATGTAATGCTCAAAAGGCTGTAAGGAAGGACACGCGTTCGCTTCCCTGCTCGATTTTCATGGACGCAATAGCATGAATTCTCCATGCTATTCCGTGGCGATGGATCTTGGTGTTTGTCAGCTTAGAAATTTCTCAATATCTTTCCTCTCGTCGTTGTTGGGGACCGAGACCTCGTCCGTCAAGCTCGACAATAGGTAAAAAATGGCAGATTTGATATTTTCGTGACAAAGGCTAAAGCTCATTGTGTGCTGCGTGAGCCAGTGCAAAATACGAACGGCGAAAATGAAGGAAAAAAGACCGACTTTCACGGTCCTTTTGGTGAATTCGGCTTGTTTTAATTATAGCTGAAATGTATTGTTATTAATTTGTGTGTATGTGTGCGCTTTGACTGAGAGCAGGCTTACAGCTTAATGTTGTTGCCAGTGAAAGATGATGCTGAAGGCAGATCTGAATGTATAAAATGTGTCTCTCTAAAAACACCAGACTACAAAATAGGTAGAATAGAAAGATTTTAAGGAAAACATTGTTGTATATAATATTCTATCATCTTGAAACGATGATTATCGACATTGTGTGTGTTTGTGGTATTTTTTTGTGTTGCCGTTGCCATAGTGTCTAATGTATCACTGCTGAGGTATTAAAGCAATCGAGTAACGATTATCCCTTTTTCCTCCACAGCTCTTCGGGTGCCAGTGTTGTGGCCATAGACAACAAAATTGAACAAGCCATGGTAAGTCATCCTGCTTTTCTCCTCATAAATACTGCATATTTGAGCATATATGTTGTTTACATGTCGTAAGCAGGCTGTCGAGTTGCATCAGTGTCACTGAAATGAATTATGTAATCATTATCAAACGCTCTGTCATCGTGACGGCCTACATTATATTAACCGCTACACAGTTTGAAGACATGTCCCTGTAGTCATCGTTTAGTTTCAGTTATTAAGCTGATAAGAAACCTTTAGTGTTTGTTTGCTGACTTGCCTGGGGTTTCGCCTGCACTCACGCGATCTGTGCGCCTTGTTACTGTTGCTAGGCAAACCTCAAAGCTTTTACACCTAGTTATAAATATCTCGGCCTTTGATTGGCCTGACGCGATGTGGGACGGCCATTTTGTCGGTTTGGTGACGCCGAGCGGCGGCATAAACCGAGGGAGGGAGGGCTGGCTTGTGGGTAAAGGAGTAGGATTCAGCTTTATTCCCAACCGTAGATTTGTGTTCCAAACTATGTCATAAATGAACCAAACAGCTGTGAAAAATAACTGTTTGTCATGCGCTTTCAGGATCTGGTGAAGAGTCACCTGATGTATGCCGTTCGTGAGGAGGTGGAGGTGCTCAAGGAACAGATTAAAGAACTGCTCGAGAGGAATTCTCAACTGGAGCAGGAAAACAACCTGCTGAAGAACCTGGCCAGTCCAGAGCAGCTGGCACAGTTTCAGGCACAGGTGCAGAGCAGCTCGTCACCCCCATCGTCCACGCAGGGAGCGCAGCAGCCGCCCGCCCCGTCGGCCCAGCTCGCAGCACAAAACTCCGGCCCGTCGGCGTAGCACACCACGAGTAACCATGAGCTGCTGCTCTGAAGCGTATGAACAAACACGCCTCACTCACATTGTTAGACTGACGAAATTTGCACACCTTTCAAAACTTGACAAACCAAGGTGATTTACGCACCAATGACAATCCCCGTTGGCCCGAGGTGGGACATTGCCAAAATCCACGGAATGTGATTTGTGGAAGCGAACAATCGGAGGAACGCGATATTAAGAATCACTGTGCCTGTGTCTAAAGTCGTGTTGGTTTTCACTCAAGGCTGTTTTTCCATGTCTCCCTTCCCTTTGTAGTGTATATGCTGACTGCAGTCTTTTTTAGACGGCGAGCTTCTATTAAAGCAAGCACTTTTATGGTGACGAATGTGATGAAATAGAAAGATCTGCCAATCTGTGCCCCAGCTGGCATGGGGAAGGCAGACACTGAGGACTTCCGTTGGTGTAATCATGATAGTTCTTTTTTTTGAATGAAGAAAACGAGGAGGCGTGACGCATATAACCCTCACTTGTTCCCTGTGCGGTGAGAATGACGTATTGCGAGGTGGACAGGCTGTATATTATTGTATGATTAGTGTAAGTATTTTGTAAAATAGCGATATCATGCAAAGCGATTACAGAGACACTATATAGGCTGTACAGATTTAAGGGATGGCGAGGTAGTTTGCTTATCCAGGAGACGTCAATCTTTTCTTCTTCTTTTTTTTTTTTTTTAAAACGCTGTTAAGCAGGATAATTCTTACGATATTTATCTGATAAATGGAAAAAGTACTCCTCTAACACCTACTGTACACTACTTTTCGGTCACTCGAGATTTTTATTTTTATTTTCTTTGAAGTATTACGCCCATGTGATTTCTGTTTTCAGTTTGGACAGTGAAGTATTCTGGCTCAGTCTTCTCACTTACAGTTACTCTCTTGACTATCATATAGCTGACATGGATTTGCATTGTGTACAACTTGTATGCTTATGTTCTGTGCATGTTCTCGAACCAGGAGATAAGTTGTAATATACTGTAATTGCACTTGCCAGTTGAAATTCACAACTCTCAATAAAGTCATGTTTGTGAAAGCCGTTGAGAACGATCCTTCAGATACTTTCGCTTGCGTGACACGACGGGAGTTCTCGCTTGAGCTGCTTAAATGAATAGTAGAAGTGGAGTTTAGGGTTTATTTTTGTGCACTGTTCGGTATATTTATCTTGGTTTGTGGTTGTTTATTCAGTTCGGTTGCACAATATGCAATGTTTACAAACACGTTTAGCGTTAATTGTGCGATTTACCGTTTGACTTGAAAAATGCACTTTTTTTTGGGTAGCTTTTTAAAAAATCATACTAAATAGGCCTGCATGACATTGGAAAAATCTGATATTGTGATGTTTTTTTCTGTGATCAATATTGAGATATGAATACAGTTTCACAAGATGGTTTGAATAGCACTATTTGACACATTTCTGGGCGGTCTAACAGTATTCAGTTAAAGAAAATGAACAATCACAATACAAAAAATGCTTAACTTTGTGTAATTTCTAGTGCAAATATATAAAAATTCTCAGATCAATACAAAACAAAAAATGTTTCATTTTCACCTTCAGAACACATGTCAAAATGAAGAGTTTCCCCTTAAAACAAGCTAAATAATGTTTCAGTGGGGTAGGTAAAATAACCTTGTTTTCGCTTTGATATTGGACTAGAAACAAGTCAAAAAGATAAACCTCGTTTGTTGTTGTTGCGTAAATCATAAATTCTGTATAAATACAGTAATTAAATAGAATAAATACAATCGTGTAGCTCCTGGTCAACTGTAATTCAGACTCACCATCTCACCATCTGTAATTCAGACTCACCACATTGCGATATCAATGCTGTAACGATATATTGTGCAGCCCTAATACTAAAACTATCAGGTCATACTTATTTTTTTCCTGATCTGATTAAATCCAATTCAGGATCAAAAAAAAGGATGTCAAGGAGCAAACCTTTAGACTTTAAAACACTATGAAGATATTCTTGGCAGATATTATTTGCTGTTGTCATTAGCTATGTTTTGCACGCCTTTTGGAATATCGGCTAACAATGCTTCAAGGAAACGACAATATGTGCTTGAATTTTGCAGCATGCACATCAAAATAGTAATGTAATTTTGTTTAAACGGATAATGAGATGATAAAAAAAAATGGGTGAATCCACCACTGGCAAACCAGTGGAATTCCAGAATTGTTGAGCGACTGCACTAAAGAGCGTCTCACGCCTCCACATGAACTGCTCGTCCATTGTGTTTCGTCATCTGAGGCGCAAGTAATTTATTACATAAGAATAAAGGCCCACAGTGGCTTCTCCTACTACAGCAAATTCAGTTTTTCTTTTTAATATCTGCCGCCTGTTTATCAGGAAGTCATGAATATGTTCTCTCTTACTCATTGGGTGGAATCTCTGCTTTAGTTGCAAAAATTTGAAGCAATATTTTAGTTCTATTCACATTCTTGCATGGAAACATAGCTATTTTTTCCTCTTATCTCTACTCCCAGCATTAGTATTATTATTATTATACAACTATCTGCTTTTAAGCTGTAGGTTCACTTTTGAGCCAGTCTACTCAATCGCATAACAGCACCTACTGGGGAAGGCCCCATCTGATTGGACAAATTTGGATTGCTTGGCACATAAAATAAGTTGAATTCATCACATCTGGCTGTGAGATGCTGGTAATGGTTCATAGGCTGTTATTGAAATGAGGATAGTTTATATTGTGCAGCCATGTTTCAGATGATGGATGGCAGCTAAATCGCTTTGCTTGCTGATGAAGCGAATTATCGACAGATATTTTCCTCTTCAGTAGTCAACATTTGAAGTGGATCGAAACCTTTCATCAAAGTTGTCCCGAATCTATTGACTAACACCCATTGTCGTCTTAGGACGTTTTTAATAATCTTTTTTTTTTTTTTTTTGATCCACTTCAGATTTTGACTACTGTATATTACCAGTGTTGTAGCTGAGACAAAAAAAAACCAAGAGTGTCTGAGACATTATTCTGAAGGATCCACATTTACTGTCTGAGAAATGTCTTCCATTTAATCAATTGGGGGGGGGGATTCATATTTATTTGGTGACTATGATCCCCTATTAATCTCTAATAATCAGTAACAAACATTTGAAATAAGTTGTCAGTTGTATTAGAAGTTACTAGACAAGTTTTTTATACTAAGAGCAATTTGATGGATGTTTTTAAAAATGTATCCCCAGGATGAACTGAAAAATCACACCTAATGTTTTTAATATTTTTTGTCACCTCTTATTGAATTCTGAAGTTATTATTACATAAGATGTAAGGTTTTTATCTATATGGATCTTGCCATGAAATAGCCAATAAACAAATAAACTTTACATCCAGTCACAGAACTGATCTTAAATAAATCAGGCAATGCACTGCTACAGTGTAGTGATATCCTTAAGTTGTGGTCTCAACTGCTCTTGAAATAATAAAATCCTAAATCCTCGTAGCTCGAGACCGAATAGATGAGTCCAAATGTACTCAAGAGCAATTTCAATGATGAATGATTTACAATAAGATCAATAAAGTGCATTTAGTCAAATAAATGTACATTTGCATTCCAACTGCAACAATGTCTAGTAATGCAATGTTAAAAGTGATCAGACTTTAATAATTGGTCTTGGTTGATTTTGAAACCGTAAAATGCATAATGGCTACACATAATAGAAAACCCAAGGTATCTAAATAAGTTGAATGTGCAGGAATGATGCTGTCTTCGGTTATTTCATCCATGTTTTTCTTAAAGTTCTCGAGAACTGCAGTTGCTGCAGAGTCTTATTTCAGTATGATGTGTTTCTAACTAAAATGGAATGTTGAGTAGGGAGTGGGGTTTATTTTTGCCCTCCTATCATCTTTTACTTGCAACAAACTAATGTTTGAGGGGCAGAGAAGCGTCTCTGCAGCCTGCGGTGGACTTCCAAACCCGCCTCTATCCAAGAGTCACATCAAGTCACTGCCTTCTCGCTGCAGCCTGTAGCATGAGGACATAGTGGATCAAGACCCATTCTTTGTATCATTTATAAAATTACCCATTAAATTGTGTGTTATTAACGTATACACCTAACCTAAACCCAACCCTCACAGTTATTAGCGTCTACACCTACCCAAACCCTAAACCTAACCCTCACAGTTATTAACATCTACACCTATCCTAAACCTACCCCTCAC
>CAIGQW010054520.1:1309886-1325647 GCA_903798125.1 Danio choprae
TGTGTATGGATGTTTCCCAGAGATGGGTTGCCACAGCGGAATGAACCGCCAACTTATCCAGCATATGTTTTACGCAGCGGATGCCCTTCCAGCTGCAACCCATCTCTGGGAAACATCCATACACACCCATTCACACTCATACACTACGGACAATTTAGCTTACCCAATTCACCTGTACTGCATGTCTTTGGACTTGTGGGGGAAACCGGAGCACCCGGAGGAAACCCACGCCAACACAGGGAGAACATGCAAACTCCACACAGAAACGCCAACTGGCGAGGCTCGAACCAGCGACCAGCGACCTTCTTGCTGTGAGGCGAACGTGCTACCCACTGCGCCACTGTGAGGCCGCTATGAACTTTCTTTTCAGTTAATTGTATAGATTAACTGCTTTTAAAACGATATTGCTTTTAAACCTTAAACTACAGACGTTTATTCTGGCTGAAAACTACACAGCAACTTCTCTTTTTGATTATATATATTATTCATTCATTCATTTTCTTTTCGGCTTAGTCCCTTTATTAATCTGGGGTCGCCACAGCGGAATGAACCGCCAACTTATCCAGCATATGTTTTACGCAGCGGATGCCCTTCCAGCTGCAACCCATCACTGGGAAACATCCATACACTCTCATTCACACACATAGACTACGGACAGTTTAGCTTACCCAATTCACCTATAGCGCATGTCTTTGGATTTGTGGGGGAAACCCACAAACTCCACACAGAAACTGACCCAGCCGAGGCTCGACCCAGCGACCTTCTTGCTGTGAGGCAATTGTGCTACCCACTGCACCACCGCGTCGCCCTATATATATATTATTATTATTATTGTTGTTATTATTATATCATTAGAAGTATTAAAACATGCGAAACATACAGTATTAAGTATTAGAAACGTACAATTTTCATTTATAGTCAAGTGACCAGTAATTCTATCATAGAATTGCCAACATAGATTTTAACTTATATTGCACATTATATTATTTATTTATTTAATAATTTAATCAGGAATGTCCCATTGAGATACAATATTTCTTCTACCAGGCAGTCCTGGTCAAGACAGGCAGCATAGGACAAAGTTACAATAAAAAAATACATGTCACAACACATGGACACACACAAAAATATTATAAACCATAATCAATTGTTTAAATAATTAACATATGCTTAATCACAAGATCTTAATCATGCATTTACCCCAATTGCCACATCACATACTCATAGTGTGAAACAAACACAATCACAGCCTGTCATATCTGCTCGAAACGAGCTGATAGACGCCTATGACAGATGTTGTGACCCAGTTAAACCGCACCTTTACCAGGGAGGGTCAGCAGTGGTCAGATTAGTTATGAGCGTCTGTCATCAGTTCCTACAACCGTGACCATGGCAACAACACAGGCGTCAACGTTACCTAAATCTGGTTTACATCACTCGAAAAGCTTATCGAGCAGATTGTGATCATGCAAAACAAAAGCGTGTTTACAGTCCATGCGAATTAAGCCTCATTTAAGATCATCCCGATACTGAAACAATTGGGCGAATAATTAGACTTACACTCGCCTAATATGATGTTATAAATAAAACAACACCGCGAAAACCGGCGGTGACCTCAAAATGAGCTTCTGGAAACCCCGAATTATGCACATAAAAACGAAATCCTTTCAGAAACGCAAAGCTGAAATCATCATTCAGACGACAGACAGCAGTCTTACCAGGGTCTTCGCCACGTTCCCCCTCTGAGTGATGTTTTTGCTGTGCTTCTCGTTTGCCATTCGGATTCTTTGTTTTGCTACCATCTTCCGACTCCGCGTGTGTGTGTATGAATTAGTCGCTACTGTAAATCAAATCTATTGCTTTAACTGAGGTGACGCTTGAGTCCCTTTCCCTGCACCTGCTCCCCTAAACCGAATTATGCGGGACGGAAGTGCGCCTCCATGTAGCCTAACAACGTCTGGAGGGACGCGCTCCCTATTTAGCTCAGCTCCATCACCATGCTCCATTAAACTGCCTGTATTTTTATTTTTCGTTTATATTTTCAGTCACAAAAGAATTTTAGGGTTGATTTGTGGCTTTCTGAAGGCTAATATTAAATATAGAAAATCACTTTAAAGATAGGCTAATAATAAAATTAATTAGTATTACTAAAATAAACATGTTATTCCCTGTTGGGAAATCCGACTGACACCAGTTGTTGTTTTGGAACATTATAATTCCATCTAGTTGTTTATTAGCTCATCCAATCTGGATATTAACTAGTTCAAAAAGGTATCGGCACTTGTTGCCTTGATGGAAAAACCAGCATATGCTGGGAAGGTAGGTTTTGATGCTGTTTAACCTGGTTCTTGCTGGTTATGTGCTGGTTCTCTACTGGTCATAACCAGTAATAAGGTTATGGCAAGAATAACACAATCTCGCAGTAATTTCTAACTTTTTGATTTAGTGGCTAATTAGTTGTATTAATTTGTATGATATCATTTGTACATTCTAGTATGACTTGCTCATCCCGATTGAGGGGTAGAGTTAGGGGTGGGGTTTGGAGGCATGCCTCCTTTTAAAATGTACATTTTTCATATGAATGAAATCATATGAATTCATCAGATTAGCCACTTTTCTGACAAAATATAAAATAGTTGCCTTTTCTTGTGAGATTGGGCTAGCAAGAACCAACACTTTTTTTTTTTCAAAAAAGAAAAAACCAACAAAGAACCAGCTCAAACTATTTAATCAGCATCAAAACTTACATAACTAGCATGTTTTGTTTTTCAGCAGGGTGTCTATTACCCCATCCAAGGGTTATCAGATAGTTCAATATCACTGGCTGACCTAACCCAGGTAGCACAGCAGGCATTCATCCGGCACTGGCATAGAGCATGTGGGCCAAACATGGCCCTGGTTTGGCAGAGGTGACACCCTGGTCTTTAAGGCGACACACAATACATGGGCCAGATGTAAAATGTAGTATTTGGCCCAGATGTTAATAATTGATATGTGGGCCATGTAAGTTTGCCTATCTTGACCCACATTTAAAATACATTATTATTTTCAAATAAAGAAAAAAATTCTACCAATCAGGTCGCTGCGAGAAAAAGCATGCCCATGGCACGCCTAAAGCGTAATGATTCACGTGTTTATCAATTTCATTGCAGTCGTAACACACCAACGTATCTGGCCCAGTTATGGGTTATTAACTTGGCTAAGACTTGGCCCAGATATGGTCTATGTTTGGCCCTTGTCTGGAAGCCAGACTTGGCCCAGTCATGTACTGTAATTTACAGCGGCATGTGGGCCAAGCAAAAGCTGATTGTGTGGGCCAGAGCTGGGCCAGAGATATTTTGCTATGTGGGAAGCTGGACATAGACAATTCAGAATTGCCATATAATGATAAGAAGCAAGCTGGCCCCATTGGTCATAGCAATTCCAGCATGGTCATAGCTGGTTCCAACCTGGAAACTAGCTATCTCAAGCTGTTTCCGAATTGTCATTAGCCAGTGCAAGATGATCACTAACTGGTCCAAGCAGGTTAATAACAGTTCAAGATATAATCTGTTACAGAAGGGCCATTAGTTGATACAAGATGGTCACTAGCTGGTCCAAGCCGTTTGTCCAATTTGGTTATTAGCAGGTTCAAGATGGCTGTGGCTGTTCCAGGATGGTCATAACATATTATTGAATTAAAGCTTGATATAAGCATGATTTTCCCATTACTGGGTTGCGGCTGGAAGGGCATCCGCTGTGTAAAACATATGAATAGTTGGCGGTTCATTCCACTGTGGCGACCCCTGATAAATAAGGGACTAAACCAAAGGAAAATGAATGAAAGAATGAATATAAGCGTGATTATTAGTG
Source organism: Danio choprae (assembly GCA_903798125.1). Lineage (NCBI taxonomy): Eukaryota > Metazoa > Chordata > Actinopteri > Cypriniformes > Danionidae > Danio > Danio choprae. Next base: position 1,313,739 of record CAIGQW010054520.1, read on the forward strand.
TTCTGATTATTTACCACATTGCAAAAATAATTTGATTTGGGGAAAACTAGCTGACCTAAAACATCCAATAGTTATCATGTTCCAAACCCTGTCTACCATCTTAGAACCAGACGTTGCTGAGACTTTAATTTCAGTATGTTGATGTACTTACAGCTGAAACTAAATATTGAGTAGGGGGCGGGGCTTTCTTTTTGTGCATCATTCCCTCATAGCAAACAGAGTAAATGGGCGTGGTTAAGAATATTGTGGCTGTCAAATTGACATCAACAGAAGGACCACCACTCCAAACGCAGAAGCAAATGGTCAGACTTTGATTGAAGATAACTTTTTTAAACTAACTTTTTTCAGTGGATTAATTATTCACCTAAAGAATAACAATGTGCGCTAGCAAATTTAACATAGTAAATTTTGAAATGGACTTTAAGATGGGTTTCCCTGCAGGGAATTCCTCCAATGCCTCATATGCTGTACCTCATCCTGTGCTGTGTTATATCTATTGGCCAGATTCAGTATCGCAGCATAACAAGTTGCAGTGGACTTTTCCATTAGTTCTGAATTCTTCAGGGAGTACAGTGCTTTCCCACTGAGTTTCCCCCACAACTGTCAAGGTGAAAAATGCCCTATTTTTGCAGTGTTTTTGAGTTGGTGCCAGTAAATCAGATAGGAGTTTGCCTCAGCAGTCGGCACAGGCCCTACAAGACGATAAAGGGGTTGCTTAGCAACTGCATCAAGGGGGTTGTGCACAGTGGCGCACACCTTCAGTGCCATAGCAGAGCTCAGGTGGCTCACATTTCACATTACAACGCATGTTTTGTGCGCTTTCCATTTCTGCTGTGTTCAACACTCATCTAGACATAGAGTTATGCATATAGTGTAGAGTACTGAGGCTAATGCTGTTCTGATGGATATTTTTTTTATGTTAAACAAACCCCAAGTCTCTTCGAGCACAACACTACAATACTTATTACTGTGCATTAGCCATTAGGACAACTGTTGTTTTAATAGATGAAGTCCTTATATGTATCATATCTCAAATAGTGTCGTCTACTCAAGGGCATGCTGGGTAACATTAGTGTCTCACTGCAGCACTGCAACGACTTTCTGTATTCCACTCAGGCTTTACATTTTAATATGACCGTAGCACATACCACAACACAGGAGAACTGAGATGCATACTAATCGTGAAACTGATCCATAAAACATAAGCACACCAACACAGATCACACAATGCAGGTCTTTTCATTTCTTTTAAAAGATCAGCTCATCCAACAATGAAAATGCTGTTATTAACTACTCATGTTGTTCCAAACCCCTGAGACCTTCATCCATCTGTGACAACAAATGAAGATATTTTAGATGAAATCTGAGAGCTCCCTCATCCTCCATAGACAGCAATGGTCCTGAGACGTTCAAATTGTAGCAAAGGAATCAAAGCATAGCATTTGACTTCAGTGGTGCAACTGTAATCATACATAGCTCCAAGAACACTTTTGTAAGCCAAAATAAATTTGTTCACCCATGTCCTCTCTTCAGCTTTGTCAGATCCCAGGACACATTTTTCTAAGGGTAATACAATTCTTGCGTGTTGCACTGCTGACTCTAAAGGGTTGCACACCGGATATGAAGCGCCATGCTGCGCCACATTTTTAAGAGTTGTAAATGCGTCCGAAATCGCATCCTTTCATACTATATAGAGCAGTGTTTCTCAACCACGTTCCTGGAGGACCATCAACACTGCATGTTTTGGATGTCACACCCATAACAGGTCTTTCAGTCTCTGATAATTAGCTGATGATCTGAATCAGTTGTGTTTGGTCACACACGGAAAATGTACAGAGCTGGTGGTCCTCCAGGAACATGGTTGAGAAATACTGATATAGAGAATGGGAATGTTTCGTAACTACATAATGCATGCTGGGTATTTAAGACAAGGGAGCCTGATTCCCATTCATCTCTATGGACTCTTTTCACAAGACTGTTATGATGCGTTTAACAGTCATCAGCACCTTAAATCCTTTAAAGTTTATAATATTTAGATAAAAAAAATGTATATACTGTATATTTATATGTATTTATGTATGTATTATATCATCTTTGCATCAAATGACAAAAAACGAATTACCGGTTATGCGAGATGTTTGTAATGCAGCGTCTAGGGGGCAGGACAGTAAATTTGACGTTGTTCTCTCTTCTGGCTCCCGTTATCACTCTATTTTTTTTCCTTTTTCTGAAAGTCTTGATAACACCATCATAGAGTTTTTCTTTTATTATTTCAGCAAATAGAATGGTAAACACACTTATATGTTGTACTCTCCCATTCACTGCGGTCTAAGTTTACCAAACTATGACGACTTCCGCTACTGAGAAACCCGGAAATCTGAAAAGGGTTTATTGATTTATTGTATCATATATACACTCATACGCAATGTCAGCACTCGCACGTTCGCCTCACAGCAAGAAGGTCGCTGATCGCTGGTTCGAGCCTCGGCTGGGTCAGTTGGCCTTTCTGTGTGGAGTTTGCATGTTCTCCCTGTGTTGGCGTGGGTTTCCTCCGGGTGCTCCGGTTTCCCCCACAAGTCCAAAGACATGCGGTACAGGTGAATTGGGTAAGCTAAATTGTCCGTAGTGTATGAGTGTGAATGGGTGTGTATGGATGTTTCCCAGAGATGGGTTGCAGCTGGAAGGGCATCCGCTGCGTAAAACATATGCTGGATAAGTTGGCGGTTCATTCCGCTGTGGCAACCCGAGATTAATAAAGGGACTAAGCCGAAATGAAAATGAATGAATGAATGAATGTTTCACGCACCAGACTAGAGTCCCACGGCTCTCGGTCCTACAAAATATTATCAGTTTCTCAGACACACAAAGAGCGTTTATAAATGTTAGACCATTTTATTCTTAGTGTTTGTGAAATATTTTTCGAAAAATGTTTTATATTACTATAAAACGGTCGTTTTCTTCTGTTGTGATTTCCATTGGTTTATATTGTGCGCTCCTGCGTTTGTCCACAAACATGGCTAACTGCAACTCGCCGTGACGTAGATTCCTGAGCTTTATAGTCTGTGAAAAACAGTATGTGAGGTGAGTAGTATGTCCAAATTCATAGCTTTCAAAAACAATAGGCAATAAGTATTTGGATGACACAAGAAAATTCATGAATGGGAGTAAAGTGACACAACTGTCGTGGGAAGGTTATGTGATAATGACAAAATGACAGATGTAGTACGTCCGAAATCCATTGATAATACTCACATTCATACTATAAAGCAGGGGTTCTCAAACTCAGTCCTGGAGGGCCGGTGTCCTGCAAAGTTTAGCTCCAACCCCAATCAGACACACCTGGGCTAGCTAATCAAGCCCTTACTAGGCTTTCTAGAAACATCCTTGCAGGTGTGTTGAGGAAAGTTGGAGCTAAAATCTACAGGACACCGGCCCTCCAGGAGTGAGTTTGAGAACCCCTGCTATAGAACATACTTTTCTAACAGTTGTGAAGTAAATTCAAATGTAGAACCTACACGAGTAGTATGCGATTTCAGACACAGCTATAGTTTTCTATAAGAGTACTTATACTGCCGCCACCATTCGGCACCTGTTTTAGCAACATATAGAAAACAATGTAAAGACACGGCGCATGTGCGACTCGCTTACATCGGGCAATACATTGTACTGTCCATAGTACTGTACACATGAACCTGAACAAAATCATATTTAAAGTTTTTTTGGTGCACAACATTTTTTTTGGAGCTTCGTATGATTAAAGTTGAACCACTGAAGTCACATGGAATGTTTTGACAATGGTTTGGATCCTTTTTTAATTTAAACATCTCAGGACCACTGGTATCTATGTAGGATCAGAGAACTCTCGGATTTAATCTAAAATACATTTATTTGTGTTCTGAAAATGAACAAAAGTCTCAAGTAATAAATTTGAATCTTTTTTGGGCGAACAAATGCTTTAAGGACAGATGCATTTTGAGTTTTGATTTTTGTCTAAACACTTACGGTTATAAAAAAAAAAAGATGACATAGCAGTTAAGTGACCATAGCTAGAACAGTCAAGCAAGTAAAACTCCCAACCCAGGATTCACCTCAGCCGCTGATGCTTGACTTCCTCAGTTTGAGCTTCAAATCCCGTTTCTTTCTACCACAAGGGTTTTTTTCTCTCCCTCTCCTCTGCTTTCCTAATCGCACACATTTATACATACAAATTGGTGCATTCGCTCTCTGCATTCACCTAATTCTCAACTGGCTGCCCAGTAGGCATCCTCTTTCCTTCCTCCTCATGTGTCCACAGCACAATGTCTCTCTGTGTCAGGTGCCAGAACAAAATACTGTAAGACTGTCCCTTTGTGTCTGCTTTTACATTTTTATTTACCATCAGGAGAAATAAAGTCTTTTTTTTTTTAAGCACACTCCATCGTCCTGAGATGCAATGCCATTCCTCCGCAGGGTAAATCCCGAAGCCAAAAGAGGGAGAGGAAACGTCTGACCTAGATTCAGATCTGTTTACCCCTAAATTACTCCTCCAATTATGCTCTAACTGAATCTCCAGGGAGATCGCGGATAATATTTAGGTATGGAAAACAGGAGGAGACACAAAGTAATTGTTACGGACTGTTTGCGTCTTATGCGTGTGTCGTAATTTACATGAATCAGTTGGATGTGGATGCAAATAGGCTATTAGTTTGAGATTGTAAGGGCTTGTAAAATAAATCTCAACAGGATTTTAAATAAGTTTATTCAAATATGAAACATCTATGATCAGTCAATGGGGGACTAAAGATTCAAGTTTAAAAAGGATATGAATGTATAGTTTCGAAGGAATTCATGGAACTTGACAGGTATATTGCAAATGCATTTGACATTTTCATCCTTCATTCTGATGTTGTAAACTTCCTTGGTCACTAATAAACAATACCTCAACAAACTGCCAAAATTATCCTCACTTGCCACTAATCAATTTATGTAATATTTGCTGGCCATTATACAGAAACGTTAAATGAAATGTTTCAGAAGAAATGTTGTCAGTCACATTTTTCTAATGACCAACCATGGATTAAATAGATTAAACACTACAAACACAAGACATCAGGTGTTGCTAAATGTTGCACAGCTATTCAGAATGTCTGCCTACTCCTGAGCACTAAAACAAATAAAAGCTTTCCAATACACTCTCAGAAATAAAGGTACAAAATCTATCACTGGGGTGGTGCCTTTTCAAAAGATACACTTTAGTATCTTGCAGGTCCCCATTGGTACCTTATTTTGAACTTTTAAGGTACAATGAGGTAGACATTTGTATTTTTGGGTACTAATTTGCACTTTTAAGGTACATATGAGGACCTGATAGAAACTAAAGTGTACCTTTTAAAAAGGTACCACCCCAGTGACAGATGTACCTTTATTTCTGAGAGCAGATATCATATAGATGGTTTATTTATTCTCAAACAACAACATCAGACATGGCGTATCTTACCTCTAAGATTTTACATCTCAGATCTGTCCTTCTTAACTTCTTGGCAGAGTGAAGAGTTCACCTTCCAATTTCTTGCTACTTGAGTGCCTCAGGGCTCAGTTCTTGGACCACTTCTTTTCTCAATCTACTGCTTCACTAGGATCTGTCATTTAGAAACGTGGCCTTTGACTATTACAATGCTCTGTTGGGCCAGCCTGAACACCTATCAGTGACTTACACACACCTGCAGCTTTTCCACAATGGACATCCAGTGTTCCCCAGCCTCCGGTGCCTAGACTGCAGCTCTGCACAAGAAGTTTGGCCAGAGGAGAAATGGTCGTGCCCAACTGAGCCTGGTTTCTCTCAAGGTTTTTTCCCTTCACTTTTGTCAATTGGTGAGGTTTGTTCCTCGCCACTGGCTTGGTTTGGCACTTATGGAGCTACGCATCGATGGATTTGCTCTTCAGTGTTTGGACTTTCATTCATTCAATCATTCATTTTCCATCGGCTAAGTATTTATCAGGGGTCGCCACAGCGGAATGAACCGCCAACTTATCCAGCATATGTTTTACGCAGCGGATGCCCTTCCAGCCGCAACCCAGTACTGGGAAACATCCATACACACTCATTCAAACTCATATCACAAATCACCTATACCGCATGTCTTTGGAGTGTGGGGGAAACCGGAGCACCCGGGGGAAACCAACGCAAACACGGGGAGAACATGCAAACTCCACATAAAAATGCCAACTGGCCCAGCCGTGACTCAAACCAGTGACCTTCTTGCTGTGAGGTGACAGTGCTAACCAATGAGCCACTGTGCTGCCCTATTTGCCAACATTAAAAAAGATTTGCTTCACATCAGGATGAAAACGTAAGTGTTTTGCATTGTAAAATCTGTTCAGTGCAGCACTGGAGATGAAGATGTTTCAAGGAGAAAACCTTTTTTCACACAAGGCTAAAACCATTTCAAGCGGGCGTAAAACATTTTTACAAATTCAAGTATTTTTACTCAGAATTTGGCATTTCCATTACTCGTTTCTCATGAACACCTTGAACATCACACCCGTGTGACTAATCAGCTGACTCTACTATCCACGCCTTGTTTACAATTGGTTACTAGGTTACCAATACTACAGTAAGCGCCTCTAACAACTTGATGGAAGCACACCTACAGCAATTCGCATTTAGATTTTTGTTTATTTATTTTCTTGTGAACGTTGAAAAGATTTGCTTCACATTAGGATGAAAAGGTATGTGGTTTGTGTTGTAAAATCTGTTTAGCGCAGCATTGAGTTGTTTCAAGGAGAAAACCCTCCCCCTTCGGCAGCTCATGAATTAAAGGCCCGCATGTCTCTGATATATAGGTCATGATGAAAGGTACTTCCGTTCGCCCCAACACACCTCCCCCAAAAAAAAAAACACATCGTAGGTCTTTGTCTGGCCAGCTTTGTGTATGCGTTTTGTAGATCCAACACTGAGGCTTGGTCCCCGAGGAGCAGATTGAACAACAGGGGCCTATCAGAGACCCTTTCCATCTCTGTATAGGTCTTTTTGTGGAAGACTGAGCTGTCTCAGGTTTTTGGAGTCTCTTTGGGACAGTCAAATTACAGGTGACTGGTTTGACCAGGTTGGAGGAACACAGAGTAATGTCCTCCTTTCAGTTCTGCTAACCTTGTAAAACCTGCTATATGAATTAAGAGTTTCAAATTGAACTATTTAATTAACATATGGAGCTTTGTTATATTAATCAATGAGTTCTTTGACAACTATACCTTTTTTTTATGAAATATCATATGTAGTTTTTAATGTGGAAGAGTTACAGAGGTGAACAAAGAAGGGTTTCATCCTTGATCAGATAGCTGATATATTTTTTAATTAAAATTTCTAAAATGAAAATGATGCATAATAATAATAATAATAATAATAATAATAATAATAATAATAATAATAATAACAATAATAATAATAATAATACATTTATATTTATAATGTGCTTTTCTAAAACCCAAAGCGCTACAACAACAGAGAAATTAAACACACGATAAAACACAAGGATTCAACATAGAAAAATGATCAAATATAAACACATTAGAGTGATCAAGAATAATCAAGTCTTAAAAGGATGAGTTTTTAACATCTTCTTAAAGCTAGCTAGTGTGGAAGCATTTCTTACAGAATAAGGGAAAGCATTCCATGAGCTGGATGCAGCAACAGAGAAGGCTTTCTCCCCCATAGATTTGAATCTACAGGGTGGCTGTTGAAGAGTGAGAGAATCAGCAGACCGCAGGGAACGAAAAGGTGTGTACTGAGAGACAATGTCACATCTTGTAAATCTAAATTGTTCTTATTATATTAAATCAATAAATATGTCAAAGCAAAACACATGTATGACCTGAGAAAGAGCATTTTTTGCTATTAAAATGAAATGCCTTTTTTTTTTTTTTAAAGAAAGCTTTGACCAGACTAATCATTTAAAGGCCAAACTAAATCTGCATATCAATTATCATATAATACACTGACTTTTGCTGCTTGGTTTAAATACTTATTTAAAATGGGTTAAAACAACACTATTCTTAAGGATTTTTTGGGGGGGGGACAACTTAATTGTTTGATGTTCAATCCACTTAGATTTGTAAAATGATTAAGTTAACTAATCGGTTTGTGTTGGAACAACATGAAGGAACTGTGTGGAACCAGCCATTTTTTTTTTACATCATTCATTCATTTTCTTTTCAGCTTAGTCCCTTTATTAATCTGGGGTCACCACAGCAGAATGAACCGCCAACTTATCCAGTATATGTTATACACAGCGGATGCCCTTCCAGCTGCAAGCAGAAACATTCATATACACTCATTCACACACTGATACACTACAGACTTTACCATAGGTGAAATTGCTTTACCATTTCACCTGTAGCGCATGTATTTGGACTGTGGGGGAAACCGGAGCACCTGGAGGAAACCCACGCGAACACGGGGAGAACATGCAAACTCCACACAGAAATGCCAACTGACCCAGCCGAGGCTGACCCACTGCGCCGCCTGCATTTTTTTACAGTGTAGGCTTAAAGGATTCATCTGTCATTTGATTTGTTTAAACTGTTCTAAATGACTATATATACAGGAGGCTTCCATATTCTGAGAGCATATACGTAATTTCATTACGCATTTATGATCATAACATACAATTCTCATGATCATGTTCACCAGCATGATTTGAGATCATTCACGGAGCATCTTGAGCTTCAAAGGAAGCAGAAACATCTGACCATCAGTACAAAGAGTCACATGATCACATGATCAAATAGTGGAGAATCTCTTTCTTCTTAGCTCACAATTGAATTTTTCTGTCCATTTCCATGACATCACACGTTTTAAATATGGCCCCAGGCGTTTGGAGCCCAGAATATAACATTATTTGATAATGGAGTTGAGCAAAGTAAATTTGGAGCCAGAAGGGCTGTCGCAGGAGTGGTAAACATGCACTTATTTATCCGTATCATCACTCAGCCGCATTTACAACAATTGTCTTGTCAAAACTTTGGCCAAATTACAGATTTCTTTTAATTAAATGATAGTAATAATGATTTAATTGTGCTCAAAAATACACACTCAAAAAACGCTGTTTGCCGTTTGTTCAAACTAAAACAACTTTTGGTCATTTTTGTACAGTTTTGACCAACGTTTTGCACTATTGATGGTATTTTTAGTGAGAAGTTAGTATCACAGCAAGCAAATAATCCCTTAGCTATTATCACCAAAGCTCTCTATCTTGTTGTACATGATTAGGTGTACATTGTTATGCCGTCACTGCCTGATCAGCTACACTGTAAAAAATATGTTAATTAACAGTTTCCAGGCTGATTCAGGCTGCGTCCGAAATCACCTACTACTCAGTAGGTACTGCATTTGGATTTAAATTTACCACTCGACCGTTAGAAAAGTATATTCTATATAGCATGAATGTGAGTAGTATGAATGGAACTCGGATGTACTACATCCACCATTTTGTCATGATCACGTGACCTACCCGAGTCAGGGTGAGTCGATTCACTACCGTTCATGAATCCTCTCGGGGATTCATAAAGAATTTCATACTATGATTAAGGCCATACCTAATAACCTTGCTTATTTTATGAAATGCCACTTGTCATTTGAAGCGATTGTTAAAAAAGAATCAAAGTTCTTAGTTGAAGACAAATGCATTAAAAATGTAATCAATGTAAAATGTAGCAATAAAAATATAAGAGAGGCGTTTCAGTCAAAGAAATGAATCACTCCTAGGGGAAATTTTCTTTGGATTTCTCCAATAGATCAAATGAATTGGAAAAAAGCTTGACTCTTACCTTACAAATTCTGTGTTCCCAACAAAGTTAAAGAGTTACACTTAAAAGTGTTACACAATATCTACCCCACAAACGAGATTGTATCTAAATTTGGATAGTGTCTAATTCAAATAATGTCTTCTGTAACTGAAGTATCGAATCGATTGATCATCTTTTAGTCAAATGTCCACGTTAAAGTGTTTGGTCAGATTTATCTGTTTTGTTTTTACATCACAATGTAGTTTAACATTGATCTTTCCATGTGTGATACAATTTGTAACTTTTCTCATGACAAACAACTATTTATTTTAATGGGTAAACACTATATTCACAAAATGTCAATTTTCCTCATCTTTACCTAATTTTCTTTGTGACTTAAATTGTTTAATTACTACTTTACAAAATGTTTACAGCAAAAAAAAAGTGTAAAAACTGTGACATTTTATAAGGACTTTGTAAGTCCTTATAATATTGTAATAAGGTTTTGCCTCTGTACTGTTTTTTTTATTTCTTTATTTTATTTTAGTATTATTTATTCTCTTTTATAATTTTTTTCTCCCTTGTTTATTATTGTACTTGATGTCATCCAATGTTATGGTTAATATGATTATATTGTTAAAAACACAATTTCAAAAAGTAGCGTAGCGTGCATCGGATGCGCACTTCAGAATCTCGCCGGAAATAATAAGTCATCCGGGAACTTCTCACATACTGTTTTTTGAATTCTATACATTCGGACATACTACTCGGCTTTTTTAGTGACTATATAGTATGGAAGTATGCGATTTTGGACGCAGCCTTAGTGTGTTCCGTTTATTTACAGTTGTGAATTGCATTATGGGATGTTGATCTCTGCTCTGTCGACTTTTGATGTTGAAAATTCAATTCTACACTTTAACAAAGTGACTTTTATTGACATTTTAGTAGTTTAAAATAGTATAATGTATAAGAAACAATATAAGTCTGTAAAATAACAGAAAATGTACTGACAGTTTATTACAAGGTTTTTGAAACCGCAATATACAACACCAACCCAGACAATATATCATTATTAAAAATCTTAATAAAAGTCACTTAAAAGTTGTTGGAAGAAAGATCAGTGTCCCATAATGCAATTCAAAAGCATAAATAAACGAGAAAAAAATAAAAACGAATCACAAAATACGGAGAACTGCTAATTTATGTATATTGTTTACAATGTATCGAAGCTTTCGGATACAGCCTTTTAATTCGGACGTACTACTCAGCTCACATAATGTTTTTCATATTATATAGCATGGAAGTGTGCAATTTGGGATAAACCATGAGTGTTGCACGTTACCACATACATAGTAACACTAGTCAACCATCTTTGCATGTCACATAATCATTAGAGCCATTTCTGATCATTGTCAATACTGGAGAAGATACTTTTTGTGCTTAATAAATTTTGTTTGTTTGTTTGTTTTGTTCAAGATGCTTTGGTAAACAGAAAGCTGAAACCAACAGCATTTATTCTATATTATTATAACATCATAAATGATTCTAGCTAATGCGTCCTGCTAAATAGCACATTTCAACATTTAGAACACGTTTGAACAGCAGGTCATGCGGTCCATGTTTTATTATTATTTTTTTATTCTGCTGAACACAAAAGTTATTTTACCATTGACTTTCATTGTATTTGTTTTTCCTATGGATGTCAATGGTTACAGGTTTTCAACTTTCTTCAGTATATCTTCCTTTGTGTTCAACAGAACAGGGTGAGTAAATATGACAGAATTTTCATTTTTGAGTGAACTGTCCCTTTATCTCTCTGAAAACTGCATGCTAGAGCTGCTGTTTATCTATGAGCATTTGTCCTGGAAATATTCAGTATTTTATCTATTTCCCAGAAGAAGAAAAAAGAAAACGTGTGCGTGCCTGCTCCGCTTTCCTCAAGTCTTGCCTTCATTTGTCCCTAATGCATTTGTTGTGCAGCTGTCACTGAGCAGTGGAATTTATCTGTGGGGAACAAGTGAATGCCTCGCTGCCTCCAGATGTTTAGTCTGAGATCCTGCTGCAGGAAACAAACAAGGCCAGAGAAGCTGATAGCCAATAGCTGCGTTTCCATCCATTGCATTTTGGAATATCCTATAAAAATGTAA
>CAIGQW010054520.1:1360647-1371104 GCA_903798125.1 Danio choprae
TATATATATATATACATACATCTATATATATACACATATATACATATATACATATACATACATATATATACATACACATACATATATACATATATATTTACATATACATATATATATATATATAGACACATACATAATTTAATTTAAGTATATGTACTTAAACCCATGTTTTTGTCCCTGAAATTGAGTCCTCATCCTTCCACAATCACAAACATGACAGTGATATTGTTGTGTATTTACATTAATAAAATGAATATCGCAAGTGTGCATCCAATGTGTGTCAAAATTATTTAAATGAAATACTTTTTAAACAGCAACTTTTGTTCGCTATTAGCAATGACACTTAATATTGTGCCTCCTCCTCAGATGTACTAACAATAAATTTACAAATGACTTCTGCCTGCTGTATCTTTGGACGATGTTGAAGAACTGAAAGCAGAACATCTAGTCTAAAGTAGCTCATAATTATCAGATGCACAGGATGTTTAATGCTCCAAATAAGCCAAGCCACAGACAGAAATGAGCTTTCTCACACTCATGTTAGTCACACAGCAGATCTAAATAGAGAATAACTGGCACTTATGAGTATTCATTCATTTTCTTTTCAGCTTAGTCCCTTTATTAATCAGGGGTCGCCACAGTAGAATGAACCGCCAACTTATCCAGCATATGTTTTACGCAGCGGATGCCCTACGGACAATTTAGCTTACTTGCGAGTATAAGTAATCAAAAAGAATACTTCATACGATAACATCTCACATCTTTAAATGATGAAGATACCTGACCTGGGCGTCACCTTCACCAAACTTCACAGCTGGACTCTTACAGATTTAGGGATTTAGGGAAATATGTAAGAGTCCAGCAGTGAAGTTTGGTGAAGGTGACACCTAGGTCAGGTCAGATGCACAGGTTGCACAAATCTGTTGATGCACAAATCTGTAAGAGTCCAGCAGTGAAGTTTGGTGAAGGTGACGCCCAGGTCAGGTCAGATGCACAGGATGATTAACGCTCCAAATAAGCCAAGCCACAGAGAGAAATGAGGTTTCTCACACTTACATTAGTCACACAGCAGATCTAAATAGAGAATAACTGGCACTTCCCAGTATAAATAACCAAAAAGCATACTTCATACGATAATATCTAACATCTTTAAACGACCCCCCTATAGGGCTACTTTAAAGGTCTGCAACTTTTATTCTCTCTTAACATACGCTTGCATCTATCCCTGCATAACAACATCAATTTTCTCATAAAGTACAACATTAAATGATTTTTTTAAAGGATCAGATCGCTTTAAAATATACCTTTCTGAGAGCCAATTCTGCTCTAATTAGTTATCATAAAACATGTGAAACTTGTTTGCAATGAAATTAAGCATTTGATCCACAAAAGCCAAACTCTTCCAAACCTTAGTTACAACTACAGTGATTGAGAGGCAAAGACACTACATATGACAAACTGAATGCATACTTTAAAAAGTAGTTTGCAACATTTGATGTGAAGATTATTTGTGTGAAGTAACTTAACTGCAAAAAAGAGCTTAGAATCCCGAATACTCAAAAAGGCAGCACAGTGAGCTTTTTGAAATAGATGGTAGGGGTACATTGCACTTCTTTTGTCTTCTGGGAAACATGCAAGTATCGGGTGCTGAAGAGCAGTAGTAAATGAAAAATGTCACTTTTAAATAAAATAATAAAATCATCCTGTGCAAAGGTTTACACCCAGTGTTCTTAGTGCGCTAATACTCTTTGTTGAGTATCCATGAATGTTTTGACTTTTTGTTGTCATGTTGTGTTTGAGTCTTTTGGATAGGGTCTTTTTTGGTAATTAAATTAATATCTTGTTATGATGAGTATCTGCCATCTGTTCACAGCATATCAGAAAGCAAAATTCAGGGTTTACTGATTATACATTTATTTAGCCCCACTACAGTGAAGCATGGTGGTGGCAGCATCATGCTGTGGGGATGTTTTTCAGCAGCAGGAACTGGAAGACTAGTCAGGATAGAGGGAAAGATGAATGCAGCAATGTACAGAGACATCCTGAATGAAAACCTGCTTCAGGGTCCTCTTGACCTCAGACTGGGGCAATGGTTCATCTTCCAGCAGGACAATGACCCAAAGCACACCGCCAAAATATCAATAGAGTGGCTTCACAACAACTCGGTGAATGTCCATGAGTGGCCCAGCCAGAGCCCAGATCTAAATCCTATTGAACATCTCTGGAGAGATCTGAAAATGGCTGTACACCGTCGCTTCCCATCCAACCTGATAGAGCTTGAGAGGTACTGCAAAAGAGGAATGGGCAAAAATTACCAAAGACAGGTGTGCCAAGCTTGTGGCATCATATTCAAAAAGACTTGAGGCTGTAATTGCTGCCAAAGGTGCATCAACTAAGTATTGAGCAAAGGCTGTGAATACTTGTGTGCATGCGATTTTTCAGTTTTTTTTATTTTTAATAAATTTACAACAATTTCAAAAAATCTTTTTTTCACATCATCATTATGGGGTATTGTGTGTAGAATTTTGAGGAAATAAATTAATTTAATCCATTTTGGAATAAGGCTGTAACATAAAAAAAATTGAAAAAAGTGAAGCACTATGAATACTTTCCGGATGCACTGTAAGTTAAAAATACTTCATTTTACATACATACATACATATATATATATATATATATATATATATATATATATATATTTTTTTTTTTTTTTCTCATTTTTTGACAACTGAACTATGATCACTTTATGTTTCAAAGTACAGAGAAAGAGAGAGAGAGAGAGAGCTCATTAATATTCACAACCCTTCCAAACATGGTCAAAAGTAAACTCATTCATTCATTTTCTTTCGGCTTAGTCACTTTATTCATCAGGGGTTGCCACAGTGGAATGAACCACCAACTTATCCAGCATATCTTTTGCGCAGCGGATGCCCTTCCAGCTGCAACCCAGTACTGGGAAACATCCATACACTGTTATTCACACACATACACTATGGCCAGTTTGGTTTATTCAATTCACCTGTACTGTCTTTGGACTGTGGGGGAAACTGAAGCACCCGGAGGAAACCCACGTGAACATGGGTAGAACATGCAAACTCCACATAGAAATGCCAATTGACTCAGCCTGGACTCGAACCAGCAACCTTCTTGCTGTGGGGTGACAGTGCTAACCACTGAGCCACCGTGTTGCCCCAAAAGTAAACTTCTAGAGGTAATTCCTATGGTTATAAATAAGCAAATAAAACCATTTCTGGAGAATTTTTGATCTTACCTATAAGCCTGATACTTATATACCAATGAACAATTTAACTTATTAAATCAATGCACTCTTTGGCATCTATAAATATGCAAAATGGCCAATCATAGCAGTGAGTACCACTTAGCATTATGGGACGGATGAAATCTAACAGATCCTGCAGTCCATTAGCAATGGCTGGGACTCATTAAAAGATGTCTTAAAAATTTTGGAGGGCTTTTTTTCCTCTGAGAGGGCAACTCAATCCCATTAAGGCTTTGGAACGTGTTTATCACTTCAGTCCACTCAAACAAAAATGTGAGCGGATGTGGAACAGTGGGTCAGCTGGCAGCAGGACACTGCGGCTGATCTCTTGGCACCGACAACAAAAATGTCAGGCTCTTATTAATCGTTTCTCCCTTCACATGTGTTTCGAGGAGGTCTGACCCCCCCCCCCCTCCACCCCAAAAAAAACCTGCTGAGCTATTTCTGCAGCCTGAGATGAAGGAGCCACTCAGCATTACTCAAGACTCACAGCCAGAAAGAAAAAAGAGCCGAAAGGAAGCTGAACGAGATGAAGTTAAGCAGCCATGGGAGGAAACAGTAACAAGACAGTCTGTTTCAATCAAAAAGATCAAAGCACTGTGCCAGTTTTAATTGTAGCATGATAATGAGATAGAAGACGCTTCAAACTGTCCAGAGCTCCTGGTAATCGGGGCAGAATCTCAGAGGCGGGCAGACAGAATAGGGGGATTAGAGATGAGAGAGCATCACGTTTCAAAACAGACAGAAGGGGGAAGGTCAATCCAGGGTCAGTAATCCTTGTTAACATGATGAAAGCGATCATGCTTTTGAGTAGCGTGCGGAGATGAAACTGCTTCAAGCCAGAAACATACTTCATGCAAGACTGAAAAATGCATCGTTACACTACACACAATGCTATTTTTGGTTTGTTTATCAACCCTCAAATTATTTTTCAAACATAAACCCAACAGAATTTTATTTCATTATATATGATTAAAATCTTATGGCAATTGATCTTGTTTACTGTATTTATTTAGCTACTGTAGAAGCATTTGCATTTACATTCTTTATAATTAACATGTTTGAGGTCTGTAAATATACACTACCTGACAAAAGTGTTGTCGTCGATACCAGTTGTAAGAGCAACAAATAATAACTTGACTTCTAGTTGATCATTTGGTATCAGAAGGGGCTTATATGAAAGGCAAAGGACACTGGATTACGCTTATTTTACCAAAATAAAAATATTCCTAAAAATAATTAAGACAGTAAGGTCTGACTTTGTTTAAACAAAAGTCTTGTCACTTAACAGAAATAATGTACAGTATAGAATATACTTTATATTCTATACTGTACAATATTTCTGTTAAGTGACAAGACTTTGGTGCAGTGGAAAAAGAATTAATATTGTGTACGACTCCCATGAGCTTGGAGGACTGCATCCATACATCTCTGCAATGACTCAAATAACTTCTTTGAACCTTCTTTGCATAAAGTTTATAAAGTTATTATATAATTGATTAACTGTAGATTTGAATCAGTAGCTTATTATTTTTTTAATTATACTTGATTTGATTTTTATGATTTTAACCATTTTCTTTTATTTATTTTGTTTAATTGTCTGTTTAGTTTTGGTTATTTAGCATTATATTAATATCAATGTTGTGTTTGAGGATTATCAATTATCCAATGGCCTAGTTATCCTAGTCAACCTAGTTAAGCCTTTAAATTGCACTTTAAACTATATATATATATATATTTTTATTTTTTATTTTTTATTTTTTTGCTTGGGTGGAATAAAAGCAGTTTAAAAACAAAAATTATAATTATATAATTATAAAAAAATAATAATAAAGTTGATATTATTAGCCCCGTTAAGATTTTTTTTTCAATTATCCAATGGCCTAGTTATCCTAGTCAACCTAGTTAAGCCTTTAAATTGCACTTTAAGCTGAATATTAATATATCTTTAAAAAAATATTATTACAAGTATTATTAGAAATTAGTTATTAAAATTATTATGTAAAAAAATCATCTCTTTATTAAACAGCACTTGGCAAATAGCCTAATAAAAATTGAAGGCTAATAATTTTGACAACTGTATATATTTATTTACCCATTTATTACATGCTAAAGCTTCTGACCTGACGGCATTGAATTTGGATGTGACGGCTCTGTGCTGACAGCAGTGTGTGGACGCTGCCAGGAATGTTTCTGTGTCTGTAAACTCTTCCATCAGCAGGTCTGCATCTGCAGGTGAGAGAAAACTTCCACGTCAGCATTAACATGTGCAATCTATACTGCACTTCAGCCAACACTGCAGACCCGCACAGAGTCTGAACCTTCACGCCAGGATTACCATTTGGCTCAGATCCTGCTCTGACTCAGCTAGCAGACCGAGAAAGAGGAATGAAAAGACTGGTATGCCACAGGGTTCAATACTTGCCATTTAATTTTATTAAACATCCATTACAGAAGTTCCAATGGCTTCCACTACAAATAAAACATTAAAAACATTATATACTGTCAAATTCGAAGCATTTGGGACATATTCAATTTCAATTCAATGTATCTTTTTTTTTTTTAAATGATTTTTTTCAACAGACTAACAGTGGTACTGGTATCTCATGACAACAAGTACAGCAATATTTGTTCGACATTCAAATGCTTGAAAGCAAAGACAGAAATAAAAGGAAATTATAAAACCAAATTTAGAAAAACACAGTCACTGAGTACCCTCAAGAAAATTCCAGAGGGAGGACCTAATGCGCCAGAACAGAAATCGGAATAATTTTGTGAATCTCTTTCCAGTACATTTTCATTTTGCCACAGTCCCAAAATACGTGCATCACTGTGCCAATGTCTACCTTACATTTGAAACATAACTGAGAACAACTGGGAAATATTCTATGGAGGCGAACTGGAGTTAGATATATCCTGTGAATACATTTCTAATTTTGTTCATGAACCGAAATTGAAGTAGGATAGATATTTAAGCAGGCAGATAGCCATTCCTCATAACTAAAAATAGACCCCAAATCCTTTTCCCATATTACCCTTAAAGAATCAAAGGTTGAAGGACCAGTATTAGACAGTAATGTATATAATTCAGAGATCTTTTTTTAAGAGTCCCTGAAGGAAAAAGCTGTTTTCCTATTTCAGTAAGATCAAATTGTATATTACCTTCTTTTAGTTGTAACTCTGAAAAGAAATTATAAAAATCTTTACTGGGAAGACTAAATTCCGGTCTTAATTCCTGCAATGATCTCATTTGGTCATCATCAAATAAGTGACCCAATTCCGACACTCCCCTTGACCTCCAAGACAAAAGGCCAATGTTCTGTATAGTAGTGGGAAAATCTGGATTAAGCATAATAGGTGACTTAAAACACAACATATTTGGGATAGATAAATATTTCTTAACATCTTTCCACACCAAAAGAGTATTTGTTACCGTAAAAACACTAGTCAGATGTTGAAATTTGTGTACATTATGAATAAATGGTAGAGAGCATAACAGCCTGGGAAAGCATCTTGTGGATTCAATCCCAACCCAGCGTGAATAAAATCTGTAAATAAACCAATTTAACATGTGCTTAATTTGGGGAGCCCAAAAGTATATTTGGAAGTTGGGTAGTGAAACCCCACCCATTTCCTTTGGTTTCATCAAAAGCGAAAGATTAAGTCTGGGTTTCTTGTGATTCCAAATATACCTTAAAATTGAGGAATTAATCCTCTTTAAAACGTTTGTATTTAAGTAGCATGGCAGATTCTGGAATGAGAAGTTTAGTCTCAGAAGGATGTTCATTTTAATAACATTGATACTGCCAAAAAAGGAATTGAGAAGGATGATAAATTCAGAATTATTTTTGTGATTAAAGGGGGATAATTGTCTGTAAAGAGGTCTTCCAAATTAGGAGTAATATTAATCTCTAAATACTGAAATCCAGAAAGTGCAATAGAAAAGGGTGATTTTGAAATGGCTTCAGAGAGAGCATACATATACAAAGCTTAAGATTTGTCCAGATTCATCTTGTACCCTGAAAAATTACTATATTTTTCAATTACTGTAAGAATTACAATGGTAGAAGTGTCAGGGAATTTAAGATACAATAAAACATCATCTGCATACAGAGATATGCGATGTTCCTCTAGACCTTTTTAATACCATGTATGCTACTATTAGTTCTCTACTGAAAATCTATTAGACAGCATTCTATTAGTGTTAACCTGGGCTATAGGATTAGAATATAAGCGTTTGATTAAATCAATAAAATTAGAGTCTAACAATTCGTCATTATTTTTATAGCACTTTTACAATGTAGATTATTTCAAAGCAGCTTAACACGAAAGTTCTAGTAAATTGAAACGGCTTCAGTCCAGTTTCAGAGTTAAAGTTCAGTTTCAGGCTTTATGAGGCTTATTTCATTATTTTTCCCCACATGTAGCAAGGTTTAACATTGGCTTAGTACCAGTGGTGTAAAGTAACAAATTACAAATACTCAAATTGCCATAATGGAGTAGTTTTTCTCAGGAATTGTAATTTACTAAGTCGTTTTTTAAAATGTGTACTTTTCAAAGAAAAAAAATCAATCCTGTGAGTCCTGTACAGCAATTTTTGCCCATTCCTCTTTGCAGCACCTCTCAAGCTCTATTAGGTTGGATGAGAAGCGACAGTGTACAGCCATTTTCAGATCTTTCCAGAGATGTTCAATAGGATTTAGGTCTGGGCTCTGGCTGGGCCACTCAAGGACATTTACTGAGTTGTTGTAAAGCCAGGGCCTTAGGGGGTCACCACAGCGGAATGAACTGCCAATTACTCTGGAATATGCTTTATGGTGCGGATGCCCTTCCAGCTGCACTAACCAGTTTAGGTAAAATTATAATCATTCATTTTTCTTCAACTTAGTCCCTTTATTCATCAGGGGTCACCACAGCGGAATGAACCATCAACTTATCCAGCATATGTTACACAGCAGATGCCCTTCCAGCTGCAACCCAGTACTGGAAAACATCCATACAAACTCATCCACATACACACACTACGGACAATTTGGCTTATTCAATTCACCTATAGCACATGTCTTTGGACTGTGGGGGAAACTGGAGCACCTGGAGGAAACCCACGCCAACATGGGGAGAACATGCAAACTCCGACACAGAAATGCCAACTGGCCCAGCCAGGACTTGAACCAGCAACCTTCTTGCTGTGAGGCGACCGTGCTAACCACTGAGCCACTGTGTCACCAAAATTATAATATATTTAATAAAGAAAATAAATTTCTAAGCTCATTACGTACTACTGGAGGAATCACTTATAGCATGAATGATATTAAGGTTTGAACAATACAAACCCAGATTTAACAGTTGTGGTCAAGGCCTAAATAAAACAACTCGTAAAATGCATGCTTTATAACAAAACAACTATATGTAGCTTTCTTTATTCTTTCAGACATATTAATTTTCCAAAATTGAATATAATTTGAAGCTCTATAAAGATTTTTTGTACAACCAAATGTTTGAGTAATTGAAAGGTCACATAGTAGGGATGTCATGGCAAGGAGATTTGTTCTGACTGGATCTTTTAACAAATTGTCCCTCCATAAACATTTTAGTTTCGTGTTTATTCAATGTCAAAAATGTCAGTACATTTTTTTTCTCATAATTTGGTCAGTTAAAATTCACCTTTATTTAGTTTTTGTCTAGTTTCTGTCAGTGAAAGTAAATGTTGTTGATGAATAATGACAAAAATTATACCTCATTGAAATGAACACTGATCTCAATTGGTTCAGGCAAGAGCAATCAATGTGGTTTTAAAAGGAACCAAAACATCTGGAAAATTAAAACAATGCTTTTTTTGCCTTTGATATGGACTGAAAAAAAACAAACTACAGATGCAACCTCAATGTGATGCATATCAAAACAACCAGGGCCCACTTAGACCATGTATTACAGGAGTTTCCAACATTATAGAAAATATCTTCTTTTGGTTTGAAACAAGTCAAGGGTAAGTAAATGATCATGGATTTTTTATTTTTGCATAAACTATCCATTTGAGGTGTATTTTTGCTGATCAGGCCCACAAGTAAACAAGGGAGACACATTCCTGTTTACACCTGCAGATTAAAATGTTTCGTAGTGTTGCTCACTTGAGATCGAAATGCAGAAAATTCATCTCAAAATCAAATGTAAGCAAGGCCTAAAATCACCCAAAACACCCTAGCAACTGAATACAAGTAAGAACACCATAAAATCGACACCAAAAAACAAACAACAACAACAACAAACAGTTCTGTACGGGAAAGCACTATTTTCTCCAAAATCTTATATTTAGAAGACTATTTCAGATAGTGGCCAAAAAGAGTTCGCTGAGTTCTGCTTT
Organism: Danio choprae; assembly: GCA_903798125.1. Lineage (NCBI taxonomy): Eukaryota > Metazoa > Chordata > Actinopteri > Cypriniformes > Danionidae > Danio > Danio choprae. The sequence goes on from CAIGQW010054520.1 coordinate 1,370,289, forward strand.
CTGCTGTCTGACTTACATCTGAGCCTTATAGTGAGAAAAAACAACAAACATTGCATCAGCAATATACACTACCATGCCCAGAGACGACAGAGGGAGACAACTAAACCACATAAAACAAAGGAAGGGCCGTCTGAACCATAGAACCGTACTTTGCCTTTTGGTCTGGCTTGCATAGTAATCCTTTTCCATTTAACAGACTACTCAAGGTAATGTTTGCAGACATTATTTAGCAAAAAACACCCAGAGAAAAAGAGTCAAAGAGCATCCACACCCAAAACTACATGGATTTTGAGAAAACCTCTGTTTTTATATTCGCAGTGTAATGGTGACAAAGCCAAGCAAGCCACCCACATCAGAGATAATACGGGTGGGGGTGCAGTGCTTATGAAAAATGAAAGAGCTATTGCCTCAAGCGGTAGATACTATTTAGATATTAGCATTGCTTTAATAAGATAACATTTCACTATAGCTTTTAATCACTATAAGTTTATCCTAAGGGGATGTGTAATGTTTATAGTGCTTAACAAGTTACTTTTATCTGAGTAAATAGGCAGGATATGCATTTATGTAGTGTGTGTCCTCCTTGTGTGGACAGATGATATAAACATTAATGTTTCTACGAAATGCAAAGTTGATGATGGGGGTGGAAAGGGTCATCGAGACTCTTACATAAGCAGACGCAGCTTAAAATCAAACTTAAAGATTTAATTTAAACACTTATGCAATGTACTGCGGGGTCCAAAAGACAGAGACCAAACACAAACACAACACACATATATATATATATATATATATATATATATATATATATATATA
>CAIGQW010054520.1:1371504-1386816 GCA_903798125.1 Danio choprae
CACAGTTTTTATTTTTATTTTCACAGTATATACTTTTTAATAATGTCATGTTTAAAAGCAATTATTGGCAAATGAATATTCAATACAACTTCAAAACTATATTTATTTTTAGAAAGAATAATTACTAATTTCATATATTTTTACCATGATTTACAGAAAATACCAGTTGAAACATCATATATAGAGGAACAATACTTTAATGACATATTAATAGACTCTTTTTAGGGATCACAACTCCAAAATGTTAAAGCATTGTTATTTTTGTTTATATATTTCTTTAATCAGACATCAATTTTTCCAATCTATCAGGAGAAAACAAAATCAGCTGACATTTCCTTACTCTCTGAATCAAATATTACTAAATTTAACACGCAATTATAAATTCTAGCATAAAATAACTATATTTAGAACCAAAACAAATACTAATAATAGTAAAACAACAAAAACAACTAAGATGCAATACAGATATATAAATACAAATATGTAAAAGGTACAGCAGTAAATGAAAAATTGTAATAATATACTATCCTTTAAAGCACTAGATCTTAGGTTTTTAATCATTTAAAACATAAAAATGTTGGCAGAATATTAAATGTGTTACACTGAATGGTATTTTTATTTCTCACCTGTCTATGTACATAAAACACTTTTTTAAAAACTTAACAAAATGTAATTAAGCTCCCTTAATCGGATGTCTTATCCTAATGAAATATAAAATTAGAATACAATAAAATAGTAATATAAAAATGAAATAAGCATATACACAAGTTTACTAGTGCACTTAGAATATGGGAAACTAATGTATACTTAATTAATTGTAAACAAAATACATATTATATATATAGTCTTAATTACAACACAAATAATATATTTGTATATAGTGCTCAGTTAATATTAATTAATGAAGGGCATTCACACTGAAGGAGAGATAAGTCAGGAATGTTTGTCTAGAATGTCTTCAATGTATCCAGCATCTGAATGCTTAGAAAGGCCAGGAAGCTTGTTTCCAGTAAATCACTATTGTAAATAACAGACAGGCCTACGTGCAGACACGGATGCTGGTTGTCAGGGCTTTCTGTTTTTCCCATAACAAAAGGTTAGCATATCAGAGGTTATCATATTTGAAGTCTTAATAATAATAATAATTCTTTACATTTATATAGTGCTTTTCTAGACACTCAAAGCACTTTACACATTGGGGGAAATCCACCAGTGTGCAGTATCCACCTGGATGACGCGATGGCAGCCATATTGTGCCAGACCGCACACCACACACCAGCTGATTGGTGGAGAGGAGACAGAATGAGAGGAGAGGAGACAGAGTGATGAAGCCAATTATATCTTATTGAAATCAGGCACACAACTCCAAATGCATATAAAACCTTGGATTTGTTAAAATGGTGTCAAATCACCAAGCAATAGAAATATTAGAGTAAAGTATAAAAATAAAAGTACTTCAGCTATCCACTGCCAGTTTCAGTGTTTTTGTGTTGCCTCTTTTGAAAATGCTGTGGAAAATAATTAGTGTTGTTTTTGTTAGTGATCACTAAATTCTGTTTGCGGTGTAACTGATTACCCATCATGATCTGGATTCACTGGTCAGATGCGCTAATAGCACAGTGAGGTCATCTGCTGGTCACAATAGAGTACTGCCAAATGAAAAGCATAATCTAAAAATAAACAAATCTGGACGCAAATATATTTATAATCATATTTATAGTTATTGTGCTTGGTGTAAAAAGGTGTTATGGTCGTCAGCGGTGTTGCCCTTGCGGATCGCTGGAGAACACTCTGTCATTCACCCGAACTTCAAATCCCATCCTGCCCTGTAGTCACACACTGGTTTCAGTTCACATTCTGATTTCCCACAGCTGCAGTTAATCATCACTGACTACACAGACTTTAAACATTCCACACTCTCACTCACCCACTGCCTAGTCTGGTTTTACTGTTGTGAACTTTACAAAGCATTTTCCTTGTTTTGCCTAGCTGTGTTTTGACTCTTTCACAGTTTACTGTTTATCAATTGTTTGCCACCTGTCTCGACCCATTTGTTTCATTGTTTACGCTTTGAATGGACCCTGTTCAAGACTGTTATGATGCATTTAACGGCCATCAGCATCTTAAATCCTTGAATGTTTTTAATATTTACATTTATATGTATTTATGCATGTATTATATCATCTTTCCATCAAATTACAAAAAAACTAATTACTGCTTATGCGAGGTGTTTCTAATCCAGTGTCTATGGGCGGAATAGTAAATTGGACAATTTACTTTTGAAAACACTTTTGGTTAGGTTTAAGTCAGTTGTTTGCTAGGTGATTTGTACAACATGCTCTCTTAGATGTGTATCTGCAACATACAACAAAACGTACACAAAGTAAGTTATTTGAGATTCGCAAAAATGTGGACAGTGCCCTCTAGTAGATATGTCCTTTGAAACGTGCAACAAAACGCAACCGGTGCAATGTATTTTACGTTTTGCGAAAACATACGCCGAGGCACTCCATTTCCAATGAGGCTAGGCTGCATAAAACATTAATCATATACAAATTACACAATAATTTACATTGCTTTCATGCATTCGCTTACTCTGTTATTAAATATTTCAAGCTCAGGGTCAATTATTCATAATTGTTTTGATCATACTAAACGTTTCATATCCTCCAGGTTGGAATGCAACAATTACACAGCAATATATTATACACAAGACTTGAGATTAATCATAGTGAACATGCTGCAAAAGTCAAAATAAAATTTAAAATAGTGTATTCAGATATTTTTTTTTATTTAGCATTAATTTGAACGGGATGCAAATCATCATTTATTTTGTGACTGTAGTGACAACGGCAACAATAACTTTTTAAAAGTTCCCCTTGCTTAAACATTTAAATAGAAGACTGCGCATTTGATCGTGTGTCATAAAATCCCAAATGCATATTAGGTGCGTTTCCATCAAAGTTAAATTAGCTAACTGTAGTATTGGTATCCTAGTAAGCAACAGTAAACAAGGGACCATCAATGGAAACAGCTGATTAATCATGTGGCTGTAATGTTCGCTATGGCAGAGTTTATTCAACAAATGTGTTTCCATCTCCATAATTTTCATGAACCCTTTTCCCACAAGTCCAAAACCCCCTCAAGTAAGTTTAAAAACATTTTTGCTTTTATGTAAAAGTTTTTTATTTATTATTCAAAATTTGGGGTTTCCGCCACTCGTTTCTCATGTGAAACTAATTCAAAATGCACATTAACACAGGCTGATGAAAACCCAGAAGGCTATTGAAGGCTAAATAAACATTTGAAACATTTGTCAAGTTTAACTGATTTCATTTAATTTTCTAAATTCAAAATTGACCACCATCCACCGACAATAATGATGGCGGAAAATAGCTATACATGGACTAAAATAAAGTTTGTGTGAAAAACAATGCAGGCTGACAGCTTTTACAAAAATACTGATTCAAAACCTACAGTATAGCATTAAATAACATCAGAATAAATAAAAATTAATTTGCTTATCGCTATAATGCTTCCTTATATTCTCATAAAATTTGAATGATTATTACAACTTCATAGTTACATTTAAACGTGATCATATTTACTACAAGCACACCCATTAACTGAGCAAACACTTTTATGGGCAGATCACATGACTTCCAGTAAGACGGTGTTATGTGTTTGCTCGTAGTAAATGTAGATTAACCTGGAATGCAGGTTAATAAAACAAACTACGGCACAGGAGTAAATGCTTCCAAAAACTCCAGCCAGAACTTGTGCACCTGGTTCCCATATGAGTTCTGCTATGCCACTGGGCTTGGCAAACATCAAACACATCTACATCCCTTTTCATAAATACAATTTAACTTACTCTTATTTCTTTGCAAGTCAGCTCACGCAGTTTTCTTTGAAAAGGTTTCCTAGAGCACAAAGGAAATGTGTCTCGATTGCTTTAATAAGTTACGGGAAAGCCGAGGCGTGATCGGAAGTCATAAATCACAAAAAACTACACTAAGTCGATGGTTCTGTGGAACAGAGATTTCGATGGTAGTTCTGCAATTATCATATAGCCTGAAGTGCAATAAAACCACAATATCAGTCTGAAGTGTTTCTGTGATGATGAAACTAGAATAAAGTTGTAGCACACTGTAGACAAAATGTACTCATAAAATAATTAAGTGTGTTTACCTTTTAAGTGCAATGAGAAAATTACATTTCAAGTCAAAACCACAAACAGAAATTCATTGAAATTCTTTGGTCTTTGTTTCTTTCTCTTTTTTTGCATGACCCACATAAAGGCACTTTATTAATCTGGCGTTTGACCTCACAGGCTTTGTAAGGCATTTAAATCTATTTTTAAATGCAGGACCTAGTTATTATAAGATGCTGCAAATTCGTGGTTCACAAAAAAACTTGACCTTCCCTGTTAATCTCTAATCCCAGCTGTGAGTGTGTAGCAGTGAGTGAGTGAGCATGTGTGTGACTAAGAGCACCCTTCTCTTATAGAAAGCCATTCGTGTCTGTATACTCATAATCATAACAATTCTTTTAAAGGTTGTGAAATTTGCTACATATGTTTCAACCTACACATGTAGAGTGCTGAGAATAAGTGTGTACTTAATATAAAATGCACGTTTAATAATCGTGTCTTGTCACTCAGCTCTTACTGTCACTTTACACTTTATTAAATGTCATCTGTTTATGAAGAGGTTGATATTAATTCCTGGCTGTGTTTTCAATTACATTATAATTTCAAAACACAAGTCTGTCTCTTTTGCCAATATTTAGCCTATATTTTATCCACAACACAACTCAAGAACAAAATAGGATACTCCAGTTGATTATATTAGTAAGCTAGCTCATTTCATTAAGGTAAAATAAACCTTTAATTTTAATATTAATTTACAAAATTTGGTCAATATGGAGATTCTGATTATGAGGATATTTTATGGGTTAATAAATGAGCATATACAAATTTTGTGAACTTACCTATAAGACACATACCTAATATGTAGATATCAGAGAACAATGTAGCTTATTGAATCAATGCAGTATTAGCACCTTTAAAAGAATAGTTTTAAAGGAATAGTTACCCACCCTCAGACAAAGGTGTATGTGACAGAAAACATTAAAGGAATTTTTTCGCTTTTGTCACCTTGGTGATTTATATAATGCAATCCAATGGTATGCACATTACTCAAACTACCTCTTTGAGTTGAAACAAATTAATACAAGTGGCTCCTGAAGATAAACAACGGTCTTATGAAGCCAAATCATTGGTCTGTGCAAGTATTAACAGCCATATCACCCTGCAGCCCAAGACCAGTTACTCACTGAAGCAAAGCAGGGCTAAGCCTGGTTACTGCCTGGATGGGAGACCACATAGGGAAAAACTAGGTTGCTGTTGAAAGTGGTGTTAGTGTGGTCAGCAGGGGGTGCTCAACCATCTGTGAGTCCTAATGCCCCAGTATAGTGAAGGGACACTATAGTGAGCACTGTCTTTCAGATGAGACATTAAACTGAAGTTCTGACTCTCTGAGGTCATTAAAAATCCCATGGTACTTCTCGTAAAGAGTAGGGGTGTAACCCCGATGTCCAGGCCAAAAATGTCCTCCCTTGTCTTTTACCCTTCATGGCCTCCCAATCATCCCCATACACTAAATTGCACAATTACAAAGCGCATTGGGAGTATGGTCACACAATAAATGGACATTACATTACAAGTAAATGAACATTATTAACAACATTATTACCTTTAATCCACAGCCTCAAATAGGGAAATCAGTTTTTTTTCCCAAAATAGTTTTAATATAATATTCTTAGCCACGCCCCTCTTACTGTTAGTTTGCTATGAGGGAATGATGCGCAAAAGAAAGCTCCACCCCCTACTCAATATTCTGTTTCAGTTGGAAGTACATCAACATACTAAAATAAGTCTTTTTTTAATTTTATATACGTCTTCTCTTATGTTAATAATTTTTTTCATCATAACCTCACCCACTAGGCTATGTCGTCCTTCATTTGCCATGGCTTTGAGCCAGTCAGGACAAATGTGGAGGCTCGTCTGGGATGACTCGTCACAGTATCATGTAACCACATACATTGGAATATTGGCTCATTTCAAGTCAGAAACCTAGAAGTGATTTTTTTTTTCAGACACCATCTGGTAGATCTGTTTCAGACAGTTCAGTTTATTTGCTAAACTGGTTCATCCAGTTCATAACCACTGACTTGCATTATATGAAGTATCAAAAACGAGTTACGCTAAAAATCTACTTTAATGTACTACTAAGATAAAACAATAATTCACCTACATCATGGATGACCTGAGGGTGAATTAAAAAAACTTTTATTTTTATGTTTGGAAGCACTATCCCTTCATAACCCTGCATTAGTCATAGACCACAGTCACACAGGAAGTGAGAAATGAAACTAAATTGATGCTACGCCTGCTTTACCACGATTCCTTAGTGGTGAATATGTAATCTCACTATCAAAAAGTAAACTAAATGACTTTAATTCACTTTGTACAGTGTAAATACATTAAATAGTGTTGCACAGAACTAGTGTATTAGTACTAGTAAGCTAGTTCTCAATTGCTCAGCACAAAAAAAAAAGCGTAGGCCTAAAGGAATTGTTCTAAATTCTAGGATCATGAACAATAATGACAGATGCCAAAAATATTCACATATACCAAGACAAATTTATCTGTAACTAAGTAATACGGCTTATATTATATACACTATTTGACCCAATGTCTTTCAAATCTGATAAATTAAGCTTCCATTATCGTTTATAAACTTAAAACTGCAACATAATAAAAACGCATGTGTCTTGTGGAAATAATACATTGTTTTTGTTGTGCTTTGGCTCTGCTCCGCTACGCAGATGAATGTGGTTGAAGGCACCCGTGTACATGTGGATACAGGATGTGTTATCAGAGCGGATGCACAAATAAATAATGGTCTCTTTATTTTTATAACCGGAGATTCTTAGATGTTTGCCATTTTGAATCATCCGTGGTGACAACAATCAATCAGTTTCACGCTACCCACAGCCTGAGCTACCTCTTATTTAGCTTTTATTTTACAGTAAGAGCCACGCAAGAGTGAACTACATGAATATAATTTCCTGCAAAAATCTGCCTCGACAGTTCTAAAATATAAATCATTGTTAAAAGTTCATCAAGGTTTATTTGGGTAAGGATATGGGTTAAAATATGTATTTTTCTTCGACAATGTACTCTCCGTTTTCCTTGTCATGTTTATATATTAGTTGGTGAATGCAGTTCATCTTTGCTTTATAATTAATTGTTTTGGTACAGCTCCATATAATATCTATTGCCAGGCCTGTAGGTTCAGGTGGTCCGAAAGCCCCACTCCACCACTAACAAAGTCCAGAATTTGACTTCTATATTAGCTCATTTGTCCCATTTCGACTGCTATGCCATCATACATTGTGAAAATTACTAATAGAAGAAAGATTTATTTATTTAATCATTCATTTTCCTTTGGCTTTGTCCCTTCATTCATCAGGGGTCGCCACAGCGGAATGAACGGCCAACTTATCCAGCATCCAAAAGAAGAACCACCCCTTTCAATAGGCTGGCTACGGGATTGATTGCATTATATAGTAAATAGCAGGGTTGGAAATTAGCTAACAAGACAAGGACAACACTACAAAAATAGGTAACATCCCTGCTGAAAAAAATTTGGTGGCAGGTTAAAACCATTAATCTTAAAGAAACACTCCACATTTTTGGAAATAGTCTCATTTTACTGGTCCCCTAGAGTTAAAAAGTTGAGTTTTACAATTTTTGTAATCCATTCAGTCAATCTCTGGGTCGGGAGGGAGCACTTTTAGCTTAGCTCAGCATAAATCACTGAATCGGAGTAGACCATTAGCATCTTGCTCAAAAAATTCAAGCTTTGATAATTCTCCTATTTAAAGCTTGACCCTTCTGTAATTAAATTGTGTACTAAGATAAGATTTCTAGACATGGCTAGGAAATATACTCTCATTCTAGCATAACAAGTGACTTTACTGCCTTACCATGGCTGCAGCAGGAGCAATGATATTACACAGTGCTTGAAAATAGTCCCCAGCTGGTTAACTAGGTAACAAAGCTGCATATCATTGTGCCTGCTGCAGCCATGGAACTTCACTAAACCCCCTTGATAATTGCACCATAATGAGAGTATAGTTCCTAGCCATATCAGCCTAGAAATTAGCAACTTATAATTTATAATAATCCGAGTAAAAAAAAAGGGAAGTGTTCCTTTAATGCAAGGGTGGCCAAACTTTTTGCTTGTAATTATATTTCAGTACATCACAGAAACAACTGAAAAAAGATCTAAAAGCAGTTTAGCAGCAAACTTTGTAAAAAACAAAAACAAAAACTAATATTTGTGTCATATTTGTGTTATTCTCAAAACTTTTGTCCACGACTGTAGATTAAGTTGACTGTTCCAAGATGGCGAGCGCACCAACGTGACTGGGTTGGTCAAATACTATGGCTGTACTTACTGAGAAACAAAAAAAATAAGAAGAAATCTGATGCAATGCTGTTGATAGCAAAAATAATGCACTTCACTATAATAACGACAACCCTAATATACTTTATTTTTTCATAGGAGCTTATCTTCAACTTGTTGGCCATTTTAATCAACATTTTGCCCGGTATTTACTGACCCTAATATATAGCATTATATAGCATATATGCTAGCTAAAAATACATGTGCTGGTTGTCTTTAATTCGTTAGTAGGTCAACCCTAGTATTGAGGCATTGTTGTCTGTCTGCAATGTGGTTTACTTGTCATATTCTGTCAACAATCACACTCACGTGCACTAGTTGACGAGAGATGTTTCTTCGGTGCTCGTCAAAACATCACGTCACTCTTCTCCCCTCTTGGACGACTGTATTACTCTTGATAGGCAATGGTGCGGACATTTTAACAAGCACGAGATAAAGAATAGCTGAGATGTTTTTGTGACATTGCAAAAGTGCTGTTGGAGACAAAAGCCTGCCCGTGATGCTGCTGAAGGGCGCTAGAAGATCAGCCAACTATCAGCGTTTCTAAATAAACAAGGAACAGCAGGGCCGCGCGCGACCTCTAGTGACTGAAATGTCCATGATCTAGTGACTCAAAATTTAAAAAAAAAAAGCCCAAACATTAAAGGGACAGTTCGGCCAAAAATCGACAATTCTGTCTTTTTTACTCACTTTTCACTTGTTTCAAACCTGTTTGAGATTAATTATTCTGATGAACACAAAAGAAGAGATTTTGAAGATGTTGAAGATTTTGACCATTGGCTTACATAGTATTTGTTTTTCCTACTATGGAAGTCAATGGTTACAGATTTTCAGCTTTTCTCAAAATATCACATTTTGTTCAACAGAAAAAAAAAAGAAACTCCTAAAGATTTGGAATCACTTAAGGATGGGTTTCGGATCTCTATAACAAGATTTACAACCGACCCTGCTGAAAAAAACAGCATATGCTGTAAGGTATGTTTTAATGCTGGTCTTGCTGGTCTTGCTGGTCTCAGTGCTGGTCTTGATGCTGACCAGGACAAGCATTGAGACCAGCAAGACCAGCATTGAGACAGGCACTGAAACCAGCAAGACCAGCTTCAAAACATACCCTACCAGCATACCTTCCTGTTTTTTTCAGGAAGGGAGAAACACTAGAAACACACATTTAATAAGTAAAATGACACATATTTTATGATTAACTTTATTACATAATAAAATACACAAAATATATGAACAACTGTCAATATAACGACAGATCAAAGCGTAACAGCTTAGGTTTGAAATGACATTGAAGAAAGTGTTTTTTATGTGATATATTTAGTGCAATTTTAATTTATAAACAATCCGATTTACAAATCATAAATATAGTGGTCATACAATACAAAGACCATAGACTATAAAAAAAACAGGCAACGAATAAATCGATTAGCTCCCTCTAGTGTACATTCATGTTACAGTACAGTCAAACATTGTAAAACTCATTTAAAAATCATTCTAATGCTAAAAGATATAAACAGGCCATTTCTGAGTCAGATTATCATTGAGGTTTCTTTTAGTAGCCTCCATTATAAATGTAATTTTACTGTCGCTTAGAATGGACCAGTCCTTCATTACCACTCATAGTTATATAACTTTGCAGGACAGCAGATTTTTTATTAACAAACATTTTAATGTTTTATTTTTTATAAAAGAAAATTGACCTACAATATACAATAACCCCTTAGTTTCCAAATAAAATGTACACATTTAGCTATAAATAGTTTCTTTGGATTCACAATTCACAGTTATGCCTTTGAGTAAAAAGTAATTTAGCTTTTATTTTGTAAATTGCAGATGACATGTCTTTCAAATTCAGAATAAAAGTCTTGACATTTGACAAATGGTCAAAATAACAAACAGATGCCATGTTTTCTGACATGTTTATATTTACATTTTTTTTTTCATTTGAATAGAATAAATCAAATATTAACATTACACATGCCTACTAATTTTAGTAAATCCAGAAATTTTTTATTTTCATAGCTGTAAATGGGGTCATAAAAACATATTTATTAAAAGTCTATGCAACTTTCATTAATATTGAGTCCTAAGGACTGACAGAATCTAATAAAAAATCTCTTGAAAATGTTGACAATAAAGATGCCAACAAGAAAAAAAGCTTTCAATTAAGTTTTAAAAGAAATAGTTCACCCTAAAATGAAAATTCTGCCATCATTTACTTACTCTCCACTTCTAAAGCTGTTTAGTTTCTAAAGCTGTTTAACACAGCGGAATGAACCGCCAACTTATCCAGCATATGTTTTACGCAGCGGATGCCCTTCCAGCTGCAACCCATCACTGGGAAACATCCATACACACCCATTCACACTCATACACTATGGACAATTTAGCTTACCCAATTCACCTATACCGCATGTCTTTGGACTTGTGGGGTAAACCGGAGCACCCGGAGGAAACCCACGCAAACACGAGGAGAACATGCAAACTCCACACAGAAATGCCAACTGACCCAGCCGGGGCTCGAACCAGCGACCTTCTTGCTGTGAGGGGATTGTGCTACCCACTGCGCCACCATGCTGTCTTCCATAGTATTCCAAGTAATTCTTTGTTCCTACTGTGGCTGTTTTTCCCCAACATTCTTTAGCATATCTTGACAGAAGAAAGACATTGATAAAAGTTTAGAACTACTTCAGTGTGATGAAATGTTTGTATGAACTTTTTTGTTCATTTTTGTATGAACTGTCCCTTTAAATGTGCAAAAAGGGACATCCTACCTTCCACTATTAAATTACACACACATTTTTCCATAAATTACATGGAATATCTGTACTTATTTAAAAAAATCCATTAGTCAAAGTATATACTTTGATATACTGTACATTGGTAATATTATATACATGAGAATGCAAGTTGATTAGAAGTTGTGAAAAATATTATGACAGTTACATCTACATATATTAGCCCTTGCAAAGATAAAAGGGTCACATGTTGTGAGTTGGCTAATCCAATACTAATTAGTTCATTATATCAATAAACGAATGTAGTGTCATTTAAATGCACCTCCTAAATTACAATTTGTGGATGTAAATGTACAGTTAAAGTCAGAATTATTAGCCCCCCTGATATTTTTTTCCCCAAATTCTGTTTAACGGAAAGAAGATTTTTTTTCAACACATTTCCAAACATAATAGTTTTAATTACTAATTTCTAATAACTGGTTTCTATTGTCTTTGCCATGATGACAGCACATAATATTTTACTAGATATTTTTTAAGATACTAGTATTTAACTTAAAGTGACATTTAAAGGCTTAACTAGGTTAATTAGGCAAGTCATTGTAAAACTATCGTTTGGTTTGTAGACAACGGAAAAAACATTGCTTAAAGGGGGCTAATAATGTTGACCTTAAAATGTTTTGAAAAAATTTGAAACTGCTTTTATTCTAGCCAAAATAAAACAAATAAGGCTTTCTCCAGAAGAAAAAATATTATAGGAAATACTGTGAACAATTCCTTGCTCTGTTAAACATTGTTTGGGAAATATTTGAAAAAGAAAAAAATTAGAGGAGGGCTAATCATTTTGACTTCAACTGTATGTAAAGCTTCTGTGCATTCGGTCAGGGCTTGATTTATTTGATCCACAAAAACCCAATCTGTGTGCCAAAGTTGAGCCCGTCTCTTCTATGGGAGAAGAATAGCTCAGGACTGCAGGAGGTGCATGGTGTGGAATCCATCTGGTTTGGAATCCGGATGTTCTCAATGTGCTCAGGTTTAATCCCACCTCTTTCCAGCAGAACTCTACAAGACAAGAGCATGATTGGTTGGTTGACATGTTGCGGTTTAATAAACAGAAGATAAAGTAACAATCATGTCATATAAGAATAGGCTTTTAATAATAATGAAATTAGGATAGATATTATGGCACATTAAAAAGAAGTCTTAAAACAACCTTAACAATACAAAAAAAAAACTGCAAACTTATTTTTCGGGATTAATCGAAGTCAAAATGTTGTTTTATTATTTATATTTGTATATTTGAGGACGTCAAGCTGGCGCAGTGGGTAGCACGATCGCCTCAGCTGGGTCAGTTGGCATTCTGTGTGGAGTTTGCATGTTCTCCCTGTGTTCGCCTGGGTTTCCTCCAGGTGCTCCGGTTTCCACCACCAAAGTCCAAAGACATGCGGTACAGGTGAATTGGGTCAGCTAAATTGTCCGTAGTGTATGAGTGTGAATGGGTGTGTATGGATGTTTCCCAGAGATGGGTTGCAGCTGGAAGGGCATCCGCTGCGTAAAACATATGCTGGATAAGTTGGTGGTTCATTCCGCTGTGGCGACCCCAGATTAATAAAGGGACTAAGCCAAAATGAAAATGAATGAATGAATGAAATTGTCCGTAGTGTATGTGTGTGAATGAGTGTGTATGGATATTTTCCAGCTGAAAGGGCATCCGCTGCGTAAAACATACGCTGGATAAGTTGGCGGTTCATTCCGCTGTGGCGACCCCAGATTAATAAAGGGACTAAGCCGAAAATAAAATAAATGAATGAATGTATATTTGATGCACACGCACACACGCACGCACGCACGCACGCACGCACGCACGCAGCAACGCGCACACACACACACACTACATAAAAACAAAACTATTTTAAATTTATATATAATTTGTACCATATACATATATATTTTATTCAAATAAATATATATATATATTTTTAAAATATGCATGTGTGTATTTATATATGCATGATAAATACACAGCACACACAAATACAGTATATTATGTATGTCAAAATAAACTTTTACTTTGGATGCGATAAATCTTTGCCAAGCACACGTTTATATAAAAGTATTTACAATGAAGTGTTTCAAGTTGTATATAATACAAAGATTACCAGGGAAATACCATTTTGGTCCCTTTTTTTCCCTTCAAAATTCGATGTTTAATTCAGTTTGTCTTGGTGTAATAATTTTGAAAATTATTTCATACTAGGAGTGTGCAAAATTGTGTATGATAATGTTGTAGTTGTTGTTTTAACAATGTTTTTCTTTTTCATCAAGACGGTACAGAACATAAGTCATAAGTGTCATTAAAAAAACTAAAATAAAAAAATTCCATTGATATTGACAATATTTGGATACAACTTTTTTTCTTTTTAATCAGGAATCTTAAGGTAAAACTAAAAAATCTAAATATTGAGAAAGTTTTCTTTAAAGTTGTCTAAATGAAGCGCTTTAGCAATGCACATTACCCATCAAAAATTGAGTTTTGACATATTTTCAGTAGGAAATGTACAAACTATATTTACATCTACATAAAATATAACATGATCTTTACGTATTATTCTAATGACATTTGTCATAAAAAAAACTGATATTTCTGACCTGTTCAATGTACTTTGGGCTATTCCAAAAAACTACAATTAACTATTCATTAAGACAGGGACTTGTACAAAAACACCCTCAACAAAATAGTTTAAGGATGGAAATTGAAATAGAAATCTCCTAAAATATTGGCATATCCTTCTGTGTTGCGCAATCCTATTTCAAAATAACACTTTCAATGTAAAATCTGACATAAAAATTGTTTTTCGGTAAGCCTTAATATTAAATTGCTCTGCCTCGCAAACAAGCACTGCAAAAAATGCCTTCCTTACTTTTTTGAGCTTTTGTCTTCATTCAAGTCTAAATATTTTTAAAAAATATTAGATCAAGCAGCATTTTTAGACAAGTAAGAAAATATTGTCTTGTTTTCAGAAATAATACATCAAAATAAAGACAAAAAAAAACAATCTGCCAATGGGGTAAGCAAAATAATCTTATTTCAAAGTGAAAACCAGATTATTTTACCTACTCCATTGGCATATTATTTTGCTTCTTTTAAGGAAAAACTCACTTATTTTTGACATATAATTTCTGAAAACAAGATAAAATGTTTTGCTTGCTTAGAAAATGCTTCTTGGTTTTAGAATTTGTAGATATTTGGACTAGAAACAAGACCAAAAAAGCACCTTTTTTACAGTGGTAAAAGAGTAAATAATCTATCCAAATAGCCATTTTTCCCTTGGGCAATGATCCGTCTTTTCCGCTTCCGCTCATATTCTAGATAGAGATGCTATAAATCACCTTCATTTTGAAGTGTTCATTACTGTGGGTCACTTCAGGGAATGACGCGGCCTACTTGAGGGACACCGAGATCAATAAAACAGTCTCCGGTGTACAGTTAAAGTCAAAGCAGGACTCCTCTGGCTGACCTCTTTGGTTGACGTTTACCTGGTAGCGACTCTGATGTCGACAGAAGGCTCGGATGAGTCCATGTTTGGCACACAGTCCGGGTGTATGGCGTGAAACTCTCTGGCCGAGTCCTGCTCCAGAGTGAAGCAGCAGGGTCCCACAGAAGGCCCGATCACAACCACTATGTCTGCAGAGCGGCTGCCAAACTCTGACACCATGGCTTTTACTGTTGCCATGGCGATTCCCATCAGGGTCCCCTTCCAGCCTGTGACACACAAGATAAACAACTGATATATGCATACTGTATCTTTAATGGATTATTATTTGGAGGCATTGTGTATTATTGTATGAATTAGTAAGAATAAAAACAATTTTATATTGTAAGAACAGCAAGGCAACAGTACCTCAAGTTTTTTCAACAGTTTTTGGGTAAATATTGGCAATTTATATATGTAATTATAAATTTTTGCAGTATTTGGGTAAAAAATAAAATAAAAATCACTATGAAAATGTTTATTTTGTTTAAAGAAAATTGATTC
>CAIGQW010054520.1:1396816-1412979 GCA_903798125.1 Danio choprae
ATTATTATTATTATTATTGATATTATTACTGTTATTATTATTATTATTATTATTTAATTCAAACAATTTATTATCTTATTATTATTAGTGTTAAAATAAATTATTATTATTATTTAAAGTAGCCTATTATTATTATTTGTATGTTTTTATTTATTGATTTTAGGATAATAAATATTATACATTACTATTTGAGTTTAGATTTATTTTACATAGAATAATATGACGGTTTATTATTTTATTATGAATGTAAACAGTAGCTATGCAGCGAATGTTGCTATATATGCAAATAATAGCATTCGTGACTTTACCAGCTTCAAGCATACAAATATCCATCGGTTGTTCTATTGACAAAAAACAACAACACACACACATACACACACACACACACACACACACACACACACACACACATGAAGTGTCTTCGCTCATTGGCGGCAGTTCTCCGGACTCGTGCACGCTGATCCGTGTCGCGCGCGCCTCAGTCTCTGGTTGTGAGCGCGTGGAAGCAGCAGCTGTTCCGTCAGATGCAGCAGCACTGAAGAGCGACGACGGACAGCGTTTAACATTTCAGCTTCATTCGCGTTCATTTCGCAGGATTATCTCGCCGAATCACACCGGGGACTCGGAGCGGACTCTCTTCACACCGGTAAGAGTCGTTCCTCGTTCTTCAGCGTTGCCGTTTCGCTTTTTCGCTCCTGTGTTTGTCCCAGTCCTGATAGCGTCTGCTAGTTTCCATTCTTCTCATTTCATCAGACCGAGCTGAGCTCCATCACAGCGTTTCCCCCTATCAGAGCATCAATCACATTTACGAGCGGCGTATTTACGATTGTTTGCATCCATTCACACGTTCTTTCTAAATCGCCCGCGACTCTCACCGGAGAGTCATGAATTCATGTTATACTTGTTGGAATACTTGTTGAGACAGAATGATTATTTTAGGCTGTTGAATATGTTGAGTGTGTTGCAGTTTCGAAAGTTTAACGCGCAATGTTGTTTAGGAGAGTGGAAGGAAAGCTAAACAGACTTCATGAAGGACGCTGTTTATTTAGAGTGATAATATCTAACAAACACGAAGTTTTTTGAGGCTGGAGATAAGTCACGTTGGTTAATTTGCGTTCTGAGAAGTTGAGTGTTTGGTTTGGTTCAGTACTGTTATTGTGTTTGAGTGGCTCTGCGCTGCTCTGTAGAAACGCCGATGCCCTTGATATCATCATGTCACCTGGGCAACCGCTTCAGCACCATGGAGAGAGTTCAATCTGCTGGCTGAGCGCTGAACTTCACATTCCCGGAAAGCGAAGTTATGGTCATCTGGGCGATTTCTCAGCTAGACGACTGTTAACTCACGTGTTATGCTTGTTATGAAACTTTTTGCTGTTGTTTGTGTGTGACTCTAATGACACAAACCTAGCAGTTATACAGAAACAAACAAGTTTTCTATTGGGGCAGCACGATATTGAAAAGAACAACAACAACTGACATTGCCATATTTTTTGTCTGCGATATATATATTGCGATATAAATATGATTTCTAAAAGATGACTTGTAACACTATTTGGAAATCATAATTTTAGATGGATTGATAATATTTGGTAGGACAGCATCTGCATACAATATACTAAACAAATCAGAAGCTCATGACAACAAAGCAAATTAAGCAAATAACAACAAAGATGCAAATGAAATAAATAGTGTTTTATGGTTTTCTGTGGAATCTAACAGTATTGATGCACAGGAATTCAGTCGTATTTAAAATAACACTGTATAGTCTTCATTGTGTAGACAATTAATCTTTATTAAAGCTTAAACATTATAACTTCTTGGTTTAAATTTGCTTGAAACCTCACACAGTCGCAGGTCTTTAGAAACATATGCAAATGAAAACCTTTCACTATATTAGGGTTAAACTTTGCACAGACTCCACAGATAACATGTTCTGAACTGTGGCGGCTGGTTATTATAAAACCAACTTGCCATTGCAGATCTTGCAATGTGACTATTGCAGATTCACACATTGTGATATCTATGCTGAAATTATATATTGTGCAGCCCTAATTATGTGTAAGATTTATTTAATTCATGGCTTATTTTTCTTTTTATAAAACGTTTAGGTCTCAGGTTTAATTGGCTCTTTGAGTAAAGGTCTAAGTCAGATACACTGAAAAAAACATTAAGTAAAATCTGGTAACATTTTAAGTAAAGTGTTTCTTTTGCCAGTTCTTGCAGTTTGTTTTTAAAAGGGATAGTTCACCCAAAAATGAAAATGTACTCATTATTTACTCACCCTCAAGTGGCTCCAAACCTTTATGAGTTTCCTTCTTCTGTTGAACACAAAATGAGATATTTTTAAGAACCATTTGGCTTCCATAGTAGGAAAAAACAAATACTATGAAAGTCGATGGTTACAGGTTTTTTAATATTCTTCAAAGTATCTTAATTTGTGTTCAACAGAAGAAAGGACAAACTTGTTTTGAACAAGTGACAGGTGAGTAAACTATGAGTAAATTTCATGTATAGAGTTAAGTCAATTTTGTTTAATGATGTGCAAAAACATTGTTTGTTGAATATTTTATTTTTACTAATTTCTTCAGAGTAATACTGAAATAAGGGATTATTTTAAAGGGCATTCTTTAGTTAAAACACCTTAGAAACACAGGTGAGTGGGCTTGACAAACAACCTGTAGAAACACTCTTTTCTCTATAAAAAACACTCCCCCTCCTAGCTTTAGCACTTCATTCTCAGAGCACTAATGGTTTCTTTGTATAATTAGCACTTCTTGTATGTACTGCCTCTTGTTGTTAAATCGGTGAATGCCTGCTGAATTGTAAGTGGCTTTGGAAAAAAAAATCTGCTAAGTATCACCTAACTGACTATTGGTAAAATGTAAAAGTAGATTACTACTTTGCAGTCTATTTGATAACATACCTACAACTGAGGTTTACCAACCGAACACAAAGACCTCAATACTTGGTACACAAAACACAATGACGGTTACAGTCGATATGTCTTTTGTGTGTGTGTGTGTGTGTGTGTGTGTGTGTGTGTGTGTGAGTGTTTTTGAGTAGAAATGATCTCTAGAGATGTCATAAAGCAGCAGGTTGCTACACTTAACAACAAAAGCAACTATAAAACAATGGAAATACAACTGGAAAACAAATTTTATGCGCATTGAATGTCAATCATTTTAACAACTTTCGACCCTGTTTACCTTCCATTTTAATCTTAAACATGCACGACAAATCGCATTTACTTTCCATTGAGATGGCTGTGATTTTATCAGCGAAATCTGACTTTGTAATGGTAAAAATGATGGTGCGGAGCAGGTGTTTTGACAGCTATACTGCCTGTGTTTTCTCTAGTAAATGGAGAGTTGTGTGATTTTTTTTTTTGTTTACATCGAAAATATGATCAATGAGCATTAGAAGTGTCTGTTTGGCTTCACGATTATTTGCGTGTTGTTGTTTCCTTTGCCGTTCCTTTCAGAGAAAATACAGAGTGGAGTTATTAAAATGTACTTTGAGCAAGTGAAGACAAATATCTGTCGCACTGCTCCACTCATCTATTCTCCTTCAGTCTGGCTTTCTGCTTGGTTATATGTGAAGCTCAATGATTTGGATTATTTTGCTGACAGATCAGAAATGTACAAATCACTGGGTTAAAAAAAAAACTACATTTCCCAAAAGCATCGCAAGCCTAAGTAGATCGTAAAAATGAGCTTACCACTGATCTTAATGTTATGTTCTGTTCCCCCAACTCATTGTAACTTACTTGAAAATCACAGTCAGATCTATGAGTGCTGTGGGGTAATCATAAAAGTTATACGAGCATTGTGAAAAGTTATAAGGTCACCTTATAGGGACAGATAAGGACAGATTATACCTTTAACTCAGTGTGATTGTAGGTTGTTTGCACATGATGTGATTGAGGATGCTCGAAATTCAGATGGAGGGCAGGAAATGATACTTCTACATAGGAATCGCTATCAGAACATCAAAATGTTTATGTTTTGTGTTGTTTATAATTGATTAAATCTGCCAAAATGAGAAATGCAGAACAACTTTTATAGAGTTTTAAAAGTTTTTGCTCATAAAGGGGAAAAGTTCAAGAAACTGACTGAATAAATAGAAGAAAAGGTGCCTTGTTAAAAACATTTTCTCAATACATCAGTGTGCAACTTTTTTTTTTAATGTGATATTTTGACAGCACTAATAAAGATGATTTGCAATAATCCATGGTGGAATATCGCAAAGTAAACAATCGTCTAACATCAAGATGTGTAGCAGCATTGAATGAAGAAATGCTACCTTTGCGAGCAAAACTAGACAGTTGTAATTGTGGAGCACTAGTGTTCACCGTCCACTAACAACAACAACAACAACAACAAAAAAACAAAACAATAAATAAGCATAATAATAATAATGTAGGCAATGTGTCCACTCTTTTGAATGCTTTCATAGTTTTTTTCCGTGTATAAGGATGTCTGGAAGATAACATTATTCGCATGAAAAAATACTATAGTAATTTATAGTAAATACTATGTTTTTGAACCACAGTAAAGTGTATAATGTAGAACAACTCTTTGTTAATGAATGCTAAACTGTAGTATAGTACAGTGTTTCCCAACCCTGTTCCTGGAGGCACACCAACAGTACATATTTTGGATGTCTGCCTTATCTGACCAATTAACTTCAGGTTTTGGAGTCTTTTCTGATGTTCTGATAAGTTGATTTAGGTGTGTTTAATTAGGAAGAGGTTAAAAATGTGTACTGTTGGTGTGCCTTCAGGAACAGGGTTGGGAAACATTGGTATAATAAACTGACGAACTGGAATAAACACTGTATTGTGATGATGTATAATTATAGTATAGAAAACTATACAGTGGTTTATTGAATAACTAGTTTATTATGATAGATTGATAGATACATGATTACTACAACAGTTTAATTCAAGTAAACTATAGTGTGGTTCAAAGACACTATAGTATTTACCATAGTACTTTTTCAGTACCTTACAGTATCTACCACCTTAATTCCACTCAAATTTATTTTAGTTCAGCAGAAAACTTTGCCCACTACATAATATAAGGATCATGTCCAACATATGTGGTTATTGTTTATTTAAATAAATATGGATTTTCCTCAATGTCTTGCATTCAGATTTTTTACTTCCCTCCCTCCATCTCAATTTCGCACGTCACCGGAATCATGTAATTGCAAACAACCTATACTTATTAACTCATTGTTAAGCTTTTTAAACCAATAACAGAGTTGACATTTTCCACCATTTGTGTTTAAACTCAAGACGGTAACCTCAAACCAGATACCATATGGCATGTCTAAAACAAAATTTTATGTTTTTTCATTATATTATTATTTTAAAAAAGTGAAATGAAATTCACTGAAATTCACAGTAACAGAGTTGACAAATAATTAATATACTTGGAGAATCCTTAACATTTCGTAAAAAATGAAGGAGAATAATGACATGCCTCAATGCTTCGCAGAGTTTCCCGCCAGAGGAAGTGACATCCCACTTGCTTTTTCTATCAGTGCTTGTGCCTTTTTATAACCAAAGTAGCAGAGTTGACCAGAACATATATAGGAGAGACACCAAATTATGTTTTTTTTTATTACTGAAATGACGAATAATACAGAAAGTAGATGTTTCAGGCAAATCTTTATTTAACTAGTAGAGTAAGCACACAAAAAAATAAAAATTAGACTTTATCATTTCATGATAATTAAAGCTGTGTTTAATATATTATTCACAAGGTTAAGACAAATATAGTTATAGTCAAAAATAGTTATGCTGGGAGTCCTAAAGTTGATATTTTAAGATAAAATGGCCCTAAAAACACATTCATTCATTCATTTTCTTTTCGGCTTAGTCCCTTTATTAATCTGGGATCGCCACAGCGGAATGAACCGCCAACTTATCCAGCATATGTTTTACGCAGCGGATGCCCTTCCAGCTGCAACCCATCACTAAGGAAACATCCATACACACCCATTCACACTCATAGACTATGGACAATTTTAGCTTACCCAATTCACCTGTACTGCATGTCTTTGGACTTGTGGGGGAAACCAGAGCACCCGGAGGAAACCCACGCAAACACAGGGAGAACATGCAAACTCCACACAGAAACGGCAACTGACCCAGCCGAGGCTCGAACCAGCGACCTTCTTGCTGTGAGGCGATTGTGCTACCCACTGCGCCACCATGCTGCCTCCCTAAATACACATAAAAACATATTTTTTTTAAATAGATAATGCATTTGAGACAATAAATGTGTTCAGGATAAGAAATTTATATTTTAGTAATGAACAGCGACTCCTAAGTAGCACATACACTCAAAAGATATTTAGGCCTAACAAATATTCTAATTGCATATACAATTTCCATCCATTTGGATTACATACTTTTAACACAAACTACTAAACGTATGTGATTGATATTTGTTAGTTAAACATAAATGGAACAAATAAGAACAAGATTTATGTAATAACATCAATACACCCAATGTGTTTTAAATGCTTGTGTGCGGATCTGTTGTGTGGAGTGTGGAGCTGTCAAATTTGCCCTCGAATATTAAGTAAACCAATCTCATAGAATTGAACTAATTGTATCCGTCTTTTTCTACAGTTAGATATATTTATATACCATTTTCCTATATTTTAACTGAATAAATATAATAGTATTTGTTTAGTATTATAGTATTAGTATAATAGTATTTATTTAGATTGATCCTAAGAAATCTGACAACATATATTTTAAAGCACTGACCAATTAAACAATATCAAAAGGTTACAAACAGTTAAGATTACAAACAGTTAGTGATAAACATCATCGAAGAGAAGGATCTTAAAAGCTAAGATACATCATACACATACAACCAGGCCCAGTTGCTGTCTCAAACAAAATGATTAAATGTATTTAATTATTTGCACGTTGATCTATTGCCTAAAAAATGGCCTCAAATGCAATTGTTTCCTCTGATTAATCAATGCAACTCTAGTAGCCAGGCTTCTGTTTAAATAGAGAATCAGAAATGATTCGACTGCACAACCTGCAAAATTCTGTCGACCTATTAGTTACAGTGAAGGAAAGTGTTTTAGAAATCTTTAGTGGCTGTCATTGTTATGAGGCACTGAACTTGTTATAGTATGTGCATTATTTTCCATTCTAGGTCACTCATGCACCTCAACAAGTACTGTTTCTGAAACAATAGCAAATGAGTTCTTTATGGATGGCCAAGCAACATCAGCACAAAATAACGAAATCCACGCTTTAATCAGAACTGGCAGAACTGAGCTACAATAATAAGCTGAGAAGACAAAAGAAATTATGATATTTGATACCGACTTTATGAACGCTTGACCTGCTGTTTATTATGATAGACAAACACTTGCAGTGGTGCAAGCAACAAGCAAAAGAGATTTATCTCTCTGATTCTCGTTCTTTAAGGGATAAAAGGCTTATCACAGTGGATGCGATGCGAGGACTCAAATGTTTTAACTTATTTATAAGTGCAAATATTTAAAAAATGTGTTGTTTTTAGTTTTAGCAGGGCCTGGAATTCGTATCTAAATGTAAATAGTGATTTGTGCATCAATAGTTAATATAAACATGATTAATGAAATCAAACAAAACCAAAAGAAATGACTGATGCATAGGGTGAAGGAAAATACAGCTGGATCTCTTGAGGGAGATGGAGATCTAACAAGAGTACAAGGATGATGCAGTGTAAGAAACTCTTTTTTTATAAAGCTTTTGATGATTTAAAACATTCAAAGCATTTTATTGCTGCTGCTTTTCTTTTAGAACTGTCTACAGACAAAGAAAAACACTAATTGAAATGCATTAGTTGTAATTAGAGTCTAAATATACTTTACCTGTATTTATTTGTTTTTGTGCAGTAAGTATCTATTGTTCCACATTTTGCATACCCTTGTTCTTCATTCATTCATTTATTTTCCTTTGGCTTAGTCCCTTTATTCATCAGGGGTTCCCACAGCGGAATGACTTATCCAGCATATGTTTTACACAGCGGATGCCCTTCCAGCTGCAACCCTGGGAAACATACACACACATAAACTACGGCCAATTTAGTTTATTCAGTTCACCTATACCACATATCTTTGAATTGTGGGGGAAACCAGAGCTTGTATTTTATATTATTGTAACAAAATTCATTTTCAAACTATTTTATTTGATTTAAGAAGTCACACAAGTGCCAGTTTAACATCTGTCACATCCGCAATGAAGCTTTTTCACACTTACTGTACACTACGGCCAGTATAGTTTATTCAATTCACCTATAGCGCATGTCTTTGGACTGTGGGGGAAACCGGAGCACCTGGAGGAAACCCACACGGACACGGGGAGAACATGCAAACTCCACACAGAAATGCCAACTGATCCAGCCTGGACTCGTACCAGCGACCTTCTTGCTGTGAGGCAACAGTGGTAACCACTGAGCCACCCTGTCGCCCTCACCCCTGTTCTTATTTGTATTTATTCAAGATTATCTTGTGATCTACGTATGAAGAGACACTGAAATGCAAAGCATTCACATATAAACAGCATCTGATCTGTTTATTATTTAAATAGCAATTGTACAGTCTTACAAATAAATCTTTACATACTAAAATTGTGGCAGTAGCATTTGGATTATACTGTGTTCAGTGGCCATATCAATGACATTATGCTTTCAGTCACAGTAGTTTACTTATTTTTCTAATATGAAATAATTACATTTAATGTTGTTTGACTTTCTTTATTCTTTTGAACATCAAATGAGATATTTAGAAGAAAGCTGGAAACCTGTAACCATTGACTTCCATATTATAGTTTTTTTCTATAGAGGTCAAAATATCTTCTTTTGTGTTCAACAGAAAAAGAAACACTGCAAAAAATGCTGGGTTCCACACAGTTCCTTCATGAACCAACACAAATTGATTAAGTTAACTTAACCGTTTTATAGATTTATGTAGATTGAACATAAAACAATTAAGTTGTCTCAAAAAAACAAGCAGCAAATGTCATTTTGTGAGTGAGCTCATAAAGGTTTAAATCACACAAGGGTGAGTCAACAGCAAGTACCAAAAAATAACATGGAAGTCAATGGCTGTTTTTACCCAACATTTTTCAGTATGTCTTCCTTTGTGTTGAACAGGAGCAGAATATAAGTAATGATAAAGCAGAGGATAAGTAAATGATGACAATTGTGTACTTTTTGAGTGAACTACCCATTTAATAATCATTTGAAACCTATAGCACACTGGCAGTATCTGTAATAATTGAATTTCATGGAATCGACCATGCGTAAACCTTAATTAAGCAATTTAATAAATGATTAAAATATAAAATATACTTCTATGTTCAATTACACTGTCCATTGGACAAGCTGTCTACCATCATCAAGGAATTCAGTCAGTCATACCACCAACTAAAATCAACTAAACTATGAATTTTAGTTAATCTCTAGCTTGTCAGTCACTTGTCAGTACCTAATAGGGTATAGGGCTGATTACCTGCTTAGTCACAGATTGCATCATGTCGTTCATATGATGTGTGTTTGAATTCAAATCACTTACCTTCTTCATGCAGTGGATCAAGGTTATATTCTAGCAATTAACACTTTCAGTTCTGATATGTACCTCACATTCTGCCATACAAGATTTGATCATTTGAACTACTTTTGATACAGTTTAACAATAAGTTATCTGTCTTTGCTGAATGTTTGCCTTTATACTGTACAGAGGATGCAGTATAACCAGCGAGTAGTGCATTACAGTAATCCAGTCTAGAGGTCATGAAAGCATGAACTAACTTTTCTGCATATGTGAGAAGTAACATGTTTCTTACAGTAGCATATCAATCTTTCTAAGTTGAAGAAAAGCTGTTTTTGTGACTTGTCTTTGTCTTTGATTGAAGAACCAATACTAACATTGTGAGTTGTCTTTTGGTCCTATAAGTAATACTTCTGTCTTTTATGAATGTAATTTAAGAAAGTTGTCTGTCATCTAGCCTTTTACATCTTTAACACACTCAGTTAGCTTCAGACAGCTTCAAATATCTGTTGAAATTGTTTTGTGTCATCTGCATAGCGGTGAAAGCTAATCCAATGCTTTCTAATAATGTCTCCCAAGGGTAGCACAATATTGAAAATAGTAAGGGGCCTGAGACTGATCCTTGAGGCACTCCATACTTCACTGGCATTACTTCACTCCAATCACATATATAAAAATGTATCCATTGTAATGCTATATTGTTACTAAAATCGTATTATTGCTGGACAATTTTGGTCTATTGTGTGTTTCACTGTCAAATGGTTGTGATTAGATTTAAGAGGACGATTAAGGATGATTTATAAATGATAAAAGTGCATCTATATTATGTTTTGTTGTATAAAAGATTGGCAATATTTAACATTTTATACCTGTAAATAACAATGTTGGAGTTTGCATGTTCTCCCCGTGTTCACGTGGGTTTCCTCCGGGTGCTCCGGTTTTCCCCACAGTCCAAAGACATGTGCTTTAGGTGGATTGGGTAAGATAAATTGCCCTTAGTGTATGTGTGTATGTCCTGGTCCTCCAGGTTGGGGGTTGAGCGTTGGGTTAATTCACCTCATAAAAACTAGATGTTACGAAACACCAACATGGTGAAGCTACATATCAACTTCGAAATAAATGGCCCTGGAAGTAAGTAAGCAAGTAAATAACAATGTTTACATTTTAAATGTTTATGTGTACACATTTTCAAAATGAGCATTAGAAATCAGAAGTCTAAGATTTAGCTGTAAATGTTGCATAGTAATACACTGAGACCATGCTGTATTGTTTGAGAAGGACCGCATGTGTTTCTCTGCATTTAAATCACAGTGATTAGAAATAAGCATTCCCATCTGTATGGACAGATTCATGAAAATCATACAAAGCCTCACTTTGTGATTATTTAATAGCATTATGCCAATACTACAGTTTAGATTTGAAATGTAATTCAAATCTTAAGTGAGTCCTGGAAAACTTCCCTCACACTCTTAACAGTGTTTACAAATGAACAAAAGAATGTCATACTGATGTCTTCCCTCTCAAATTAAATTACCCTCAGTAACAGAATTGCCATTATAATACGGTCCAATAATTTCCACAGGCTCTGTTTTTTAAATAGTAGTGAAAGGTCTCACTGCTGGCCAGATTTTTGTGTGTGTTTTTTTTTCCATCGATCAAAAGAGAACCCAATTAGACTCATGTGTAGATAATTCTTCTGCAGGCGGTTTTCTCATTAACCGTTACTACACGCAAACCCCCAAATAAAACAAAAATTGTTAAGATCAACTGTGGAAAATTATAGTCAGCAGGTGTCTGTGCTGCACGTGGCTGATATATTCTTAATAGACACTGCGAGCAATTCCAGCATTATGGATGTGACATTTGCAGTAAAAACTGGAAATTCACAGAAAATATATGTTAACAGTATATCTGCTTATAGAACCACAGAGTTAGGAGATCAGAAAAATAT
Organism: Danio choprae; assembly: GCA_903798125.1. NCBI lineage: Eukaryota > Metazoa > Chordata > Actinopteri > Cypriniformes > Danionidae > Danio > Danio choprae. The sequence goes on from CAIGQW010054520.1 coordinate 1,408,341, forward strand.
CAATCTGTAAACATGTCTTGTATTTTGAATGAGAGAAATAGGGCGACACGGTGGTTCAGTGGTTAACACTGTTACCTCACAGGAAAAAGGTTGCTGGTTAAAGTCCTGGCTGGATCAGTTGGCATTTGTGTGTGGAGTTTGCATGTTCTCCCCGTGTTGGTGTGGGTTTCCTCCAGGTGCTCCAGTATAGGTGAACTGAATAAACTAAATTGGCTGTAGTGTGTGTGTGTGTGTGTGTGTGTGTGTGTGTGTGTGTGTGTGTGTGAATGAGTGTGTATGGATGTTTCCCAGTACTGGGTTGCAGCTGGAAGGGCATCCGCTGTGTAAAACATATGCTGGATAAGTTGGCGGTTCATTCCGCTGTGGCGACCCCAGATTAATAAAGGGATTAAGCTGACGGAAAATAAATAAATGAATGAGAGAAATAAACATGCATTATGCATGTGACCAAAAAAAGTATGCAAGTTTACAGTAAACAACATAATTTGTAGAAATTCTGTGAATTAAACTGCATAATCCAAAAGAAATAATGCTAACCAAAAGGATATTTAAATATTTTTACAATACTGTAAAATACAAGCTTCGGTTTCCCCCCACAGTTCGAAGATATGCGGTATAGGTGAATTGAATAAACTAAATTGGGCGTAATATATGTGTGTGAATGAGTGTGTATGGATGTTTCCCAGTACTGGGTTGCATCTGGAAGGGCATTTTCTGTGTAAAACATATGTTGGATAAGTTCATTCCATTGTGGCGACTCTTGATGAATAAAGGGACTAAGCCGAAGGAAAATGAATGAATGAATAAAATACAAGCCTACACAAACAACTTAGAAAATGTTTCACAATTTTAGTGTTTTCATAGCAAGGTTTATATTTGCATGGAATTGCTCAAACATGCATTGTCTGATTGTGAGTTTAAAGTCTTACCGCTAAATCTTTTTTTTTATGCCACACTTTCACTTACAGATTTAGGACACTGTGACGTTAATGCTATTCTGCATGGCACGCTTTTCCTCAGCTGGCCCTCTTACCAGCTGTCTCCTCCATTTAACAATACTAGCCATGATTAGAATTATCTCATCTAGACCCCCTGTACTTTAACACATCATCGTGACCGCTGTAGACCAAACTGTAATTGGCCCAATGTGCCGTGTCCGAATGACTTTGGACACACTTGCTGTCTGAAGCCACCGTATCACGCTGCATCTCAAAGCGGAGTTATGAAAGCCTCCTTTGATGTTTGGGATGGGGTTTTTTTTCTGGGATGGTTTTTCTCCCACAATAAGCTGCGGAATCCTTGGGAGGGGGATGCTGCAAGCCCTGAAGTAAAGCTTGGCAATAAATCAAGTTATAATTAAATTTATATGGAGATCCGTGGAATAAAGCGAGCAGGAAATGCAATTTGCTGCCTCTCAGATCTCTGAATAAACACGGCTGGGTTAGTACAGGACACAAGGAGCCCCTTCAGTGAGAGTCAAACTGGTGGGAGCACAGACCCTTTTTTGTGTGGCTGCTTGCTGAAAAAATTGGTATGTGATTCACTTGATACTGAGAAATTGCTAGTATAATAACACATAATTGGAAAGAAATGAAAATAACACATGAAGTAATGAAATTTAAACATTTTTTTCAACACATTTGTAAACTTAATAGTTAATTTATTCATTTATTTTCTTTTCGGTTTCCCTTCATTAATCTGGGGTCGCCACAGCGGAATGAACCGCCAACTTATCCAGGATATGTTTTACAGCGGATGCCCCTCCACCTGCAACCCATCACTGGGAAACATCCATACACTCACATTCACACACATACACTACGGACAATTTAGCCTACCCAATTCACCTGTACCGCATGTCTTTGGACTTTTGGGGGAAACCGGAGCACCTGGAGGAAACTCACGCGAACACGGGGAGAACATACAAACTCCACACAGAAATGCCAACTGACCCAGCCGAGGCTCGAACCAGCGACCTTCTTGCTGTGAGAAGATCGTGCTACCCACTGCGCCACCGTGATGACAGCACATAAATTTACTTGTTATTTTGCAAGATACTATTATTACAGATATGTGCCCCAAATTGGATGTTCCTTTGTTTTTTTTCAGTTTTTTTGAGAAATTGCTAGTAAAGATGACAAATAATTGGAAAGAAAATGCAAAGTAAGCAAATTCGACAATTTTCTAAATTAAACGCAACTAACAAACCAACTAACTGAAAGCAGTACATAGTTTCTCAGGTATTTTTAAAGTAAGAGACACTTTGTCTCATTGAATTTCAGTTTTAGATCAAGTCGCATGGACTTCTAGATTGAATCCCCCTGTTTTCTTTGTTTTTTGTTACCATGTTCCTCTTGTTGCCATAGTGACAGATTATTGCGCTCACCTGCTTCTGTTTTAATTGATAACTGCTTTGTATGTTCTCTTATTGGTTGCTCTTTTGTGATTTCTTTTCTTTTTTTATGATTGACTTGAAACTGAAGCTGTATGTTTCCCTTCTCAGATTTCTCTGACTAAAAATGGCTGTGTTAGTACAGGACATTATGAGCCCTTCTAATGAGATTCCAACTGGTGGGAGTGCAAACCTTTTTTGATGCTGCTAGCTGAGAAAATTGGAGTACGATTTTTCTTTCGTTCGGAAATCGCTAGCTCATAAATGAACTAACATTTATTTAAGTGTGAAATTTTGAAGTAGAAAGACTGAACTAGTATTATTTACTTTTGATCATTACAAATAAAAAGTGTATTATATGGTTCTCTGGAATAAAAGATACAGTGTGTGGTCTCAGTTTATTTTGGTTTTAGTTTAATTTCAAGTTTGTATCAGTCCCCCCGTTCCCAATGCTCATTTGCAAATCCCATAGACACTGATTATTGTGCTCACCTGTTCCTTATTTGTTCTGTGTTGTTCCTGCAAAGCTGAATAGTGTTTTTCCATCTTAAGCCTTATTTGGACAGCAGTTGTTTCTCATCAGTGATTAATTGCATGTTTTTGGATGAAGAAATAAATTTGTGGTGGACATCTTGAGTTTGTAATTGAGTTTGTCAGATTTGAGTTTGTTTCACGTGACCAATTACATACTCAATCAGAAATAAACCATTTAATGTGGAATACACAATCTGGTTCGTGAGATCCACTTTACAGCACAGTTTAATTCTAACCATGATAAAAATTATGCTAGACTCATGGGGTGTTAGCGTCAGAGCTGGTGCGATCATCATGACATAAAGGCAGTTTTACAGCTAGTCACTGATAAGCGCATGTACAAAAACACAAACTATGCTACGAATCATATGGTGCATTTCAGTGACCAAAAGGCTTTACAAAACGTTTTTTGGATTCATCTCAGTTAAATCACCAATTAAATCACTACAGGATATTCAGAATTTGTCCCAAAAATAACTCATAATCTTGATAATTTCATGCAGAAAAATTCTAAAAGTCGTCACAGAAAAACAGACATTCTGGATTCGGATGGTTTTAAAATCACTAACTACCCCCTGTAGATGGTGAAAACATCCTTACGCCCTCCTGAGAAAAAAAATGCTGCCTGAATTGTGCTATATTTTATATATCGCCTTTGTTTTGGGCTTTGAAAAAGTGCTGCAAGTAGATTCTGTTTTGAGGACATTTTTGTCTACTCAAAACACTTTTGGTGTTTGGTTGCCACTTGATGACCTTGAATTAAATCCACAAAAAACACCATTATATACGACTATGCTAATTAAAAGGCAATGAGCAGGAATGGGGAAATGTTTTTCTTTTTAAAGAGAGCTGTTTACAATAATTAACGGTGAATGACTGTATTTGCCTTCTATTCAACTAGCTTTTGTTGTAATTACACATTTAAAGCGCGGAAGTTAATTGTCCATGGGTGGCTTTTACAGTGTTATTTCATTCTCGTTGATTGCTGAACGGCAGGGTCTGGCTGTTAAAATGGCCGATTCTTCCCTCCGTCTCTCTTGGGTTTTCACGTCAGTTAGAAAGTCAAAATTTTGGCGAGTACACTGGAATCTTTTTCTTTTTTTCTTCAGGAGAGAGTGCTGCATGACTTTGCCTTGAGAGTGCTGTGTTACTTCGCCTTGAGAGGTGCATTTGCTTTTTCTCTCACTGACAGGAGTGCTATGGAAAAGGAACAGACCGTCTGTCTCCCTATTACCAGCCCGTAGCCAGAGAGAGAGAGATTATCATTCGCACACACACACACACACACACACACACACACACACACACACACACACACGCTCGCACAAACCTCTGCCTGCAAACAGTGCAGCAGGCCAGGCAGTGAGAAGGCAGTGCAGAAGTCTTCAAGAATGGGGGTTAATGGCCTTTGCTGTGTGTGTGTCTCTCTCATTTAGTCATTCAATCTTTCTATTCTGCATGCTTAACGGCAAGAGGGCTGTGAAAAAACTTTTTTTGACTTTCTAACATCTTTATTAACACTGTAAAAATTGACTGTATTCTTATTTAGCATGGTGAATCTAATGCTGTGTTTACTGTGTTTGAAGAGCAATTCAGTCAAGGTATTTGCTTTTGGAGCAAGTAAAATTGTAATAATGACCATGTTCCATTTAAGAATGTGTGATCCATATATATATGTGTGTGTGTGTGTGTGTGTGTGTGTGTGTGTGTGTG
>CAIGQW010054520.1:1434836-1476971 GCA_903798125.1 Danio choprae
TGGAGTTTGCATGTTCTCCCCGTGTTGGCGTGGGTTTCCTCCAGGTGCTCCGGTTTCCCCCACATGTCCAAAGACGTGCTATAGGTTAATTGGGTAAGCTAAATTGTCTGTAGTGTACGGTATGTGTGTGAATGAGTGTGTGTGGATGTTTCCCAGTGATGGGTTGCAGCTGGAAGGGCATCCGCTGCGTAAAACATATGCTGGATAAGTTGGCGGTTCATTCCGCTGTGGCGACCCCAGATTAATAAAAGGACTAAGCCGAAAAGAAAATGAATGAATGAATGATAATAATAATAATAACACCGTGCCGCCCTTTATTTATTTTATTTATTTATTTATTTACTTTACTTTTTAGCCACTGTGCTGTTCTGAATTTTAATATTTTTTATTTAAACATTTAGAATTATAAAAAAATATGTATGCACACAATGCACAAAAAAGATTAGGATTTAATTATAAGAAATTACAATAATAAAGAAAAGAAATAATAAAAACACGATTTAACAATATAGCTTAAAATCAATTTAAAGGTAAACTATTACACGACACTGGCCTCCTGATTTAACAATATAAAGTGAGTTTAAGACTCTAAAAGTTTATTTTAGCTGAAAAATACAAACAAACAGTTTTTTAATTAAAATAGTGTAGTAATAGTGTAAGAATTACCGTCTGGATGCATCCGAGGACTCTAGTAGTGTGCAGGTGATGAATGGGTCACTGCTGCTATTGCGCTGTGCTAAACCTGTGGTGATTTACGGAGGCTATTAAAGGCTGAGATGGTCACTATAAGGCCACTTCATCTTCTTGAAATATAGGAGGAGAGCGAGAGATAGGGACACCAAATGCAGAAAAACCCTGACCACTGAAAGCATGTGGCAGCAGGCAATGAGGAAGGACTATGAGCAGAGCTAAAGATATCATGTACTCAAGCTAAAGGCCGATGATATCACTGTTTTCACCGTTTGGATTGTATCGTGTGTGGATTCATTCATTTATACCATTTACAGGACACTACCCTTACAATTTTTGTCATTTAGACTTTTTTTTTTTGGTTGACATTGACAGTGACATTGATCATAATAACATGTTTAGTTGTTGTGATTAAAAATCAGGGTTATTCTATTTCAATGTTGGTTTATTAACTCATCACTGTTTTCACCATTTGGATTGTATCTCGCATGAGGTGCTGTGGATGTGTTGTGTGGATTCATGCATTTCTGCCATTTACAAAGGTGAGCAAGAGAGCTTAATGTGCTGCTGTTTAAGAAAACACTTGCAATTATAAAAAACACCAGCAAATTAAGAATAGATCTTTATCGGTTTGACAGCATATGCATTGCAAATCCTTATAACGCAAACAAACTAAGAAAATGCACTGCAAATTCTTACAACGCAAACAAATTAAGAAAACATGCTGCATTTTCTCACAACACATGCAGATAATACAGAACACATTGGAAGTGTTTCAACAAAAAAAGTGATGGACCTGGCTGGGATTTGTTTATTGTGCCATGACTATTGCTCCATGAAGTTGTAGGTGATCTTTAAAAGGTGAGTTTTTTGTTATTTTAACTGTGATTACACGATTCCCTTGTCTTTTGTATATTATTAGGCTAAATAATCATAAACTAGGGCGGTACGGTGGCACAGTGGGTAGCGCTATCGCCTCACAGGAAGAAGGTTGCTGGTTCGAGCCTCGGCTGGGTCAGTTGGCATTTCTGTGTGGAGATTGCTTCTTCTCCCAGAGTTGGCATGGGTTTCCTCCCGGTGCTCCGGTTTCCCCCCCAAGTCCAAAGACATGCGGTATAGGTGAATTGGGTAAGCTAAATTGTCCGTAGTGTGTGTGAATAAGAGTGTATGGGTGTTTCCCAGTGATGGGTTGAAGCTGGAAAGGCATCCTTTGCGTAAAACATATCCTGGATAAGTTGGCGGTTCATTCCGCTGTGGCGACCATATTAATAAAGGGACTAAGCCGAAAAGAAAATGAATGAATGAATGATAACCTAAATAGCTGGGTCCGTCACGTTTTTGGGTCCCCTTGAAACATTTCCATTGTGTTTCATGCTATTTGCATGTGTTGTGAGAAAATGTATTGCATTTTCTTAATTTGTTTATGCTACGAGAATTTGTAGCACATTTTAATTTTCTTTTGCATTGTGAGGATTTACAACACATATGCTGTCAATTGATGAAGATCTATTCTTAATTTGCTGGTGATTTTTCAACATACTATAGGCTCATTCTGAAAACATAGCCCTATAATCATTTGTGGAGATGGCGAATTATGTAGCATGAGGTACGTATGGCTGCATTTCGTCTTTAAAATGAATGTTATCGGGTGGTATGACGCCATTCCTTTTCGCGATTACCAGCTGACCGCTTACCTCCATGTGGATGACTTTTCCGCTGTTATCAGTTTGTCCAGTGGCTCGTCACATACGTCGGCGGACTTATGACATGGATCGGTGTTGATCACAATGACAGGGTTTGAGTCTGGCGAAAAACGGTACCAGAAAGCAGGTAAGAGAAAAACAAAAGCCAAAAAATAAAATAAACAATTAAATAACAGGGTGAGAATGTGGTAAAATCTAAAAATGTGGTAAAATTTAGGCTACCGCCAGGGCTTTTCTTTTTCTGGATTGCTTTTAAAAACACTGTCGTTTGGGTGTAGGGAAGGAGGAGGATGGGTCAGTCGATCATTCAGTCAGTCAGTCAGTCAGTCGACAGCGGCCTCTGGTGGATTTACTTTCCTTTCACTCGCTAGACAAATTTGAGATTTGAAAAAGCGTACACAGCGGCCTCTGGTGGATTCGTGAAAACAAAAACTGCAAAAAAAAACGTAGCTCCTGGGATGTATTTGGTGCTCTCCATAAATCTATATAGGGGTACGTTTTCAGAATGAGCCTGGGTTGTTTTTTATTGGCAGCACATTAGGCTCTCTTGACAACTGTCATTTACAGGACACTACACTTACAATTGTGTCATTTAGAGTTTGTTTTTTTTGTTGCTGTTGTTGACATTGACTTTGGTCAGAATAACAAATGTGTTCAGTTGTGATTGAAAATCAGGATTATTCCATTTAAATGTTGGTTTATTAACTCTTCTGAAGATAAAACATTGGTATTGGTAACTAAAAATGAATACAAACGTGAAACGCCTGAAAACATGGTGCATTTGTAAATGACAACATTTTTTTTTTTTTGATTTGGAAGGAATTTTATCATCATTTTACTGATTCAGCTTTATTTACATTTTTTGTACGTTTATCAAGGGTGGCACAGTGGCTCAGTGGTTAGCACTATCCCTTCACAGCAAGAAGGTCGCTGGTTCGAGTCTCGGCTGGGTCAGTTGGCATTTTATGTTTGGAGCTTGCATGTTCTCCCCGTGTTCACCCCTTGGGTTTCCTCCCCCACAGTCCAAAGACATGCCACATAGGTGAATTGGATGAACCAAATTGACCGTAGTGTATGAGTTTGAATGTGAGAGTGATGGGTGTTTTCCAGTACTGGGTTGTGGCTGGAAGGGCATCTGCTGCGTAAAACACAGTTGGCAGTTCATTCCACTGTGGCAACCTGTGATAAATAAGGGACTAAGCCAAAGGAAAATGAATGAATACATTTGTTAATTTTGTATTCTCTATGTACTTATTTTTAAATTCCTACATTATTTGTGTCTTTGTCCTGTCACTGTCAAGTTCCTCGGAAGTGTAAACATACCTGACAATAAAGCTCTTTCTGATGCTGATTTAATTTAATGCAAACGATTGAATAGTTTTAGTAACCAATAGCAATGGTGGGCAAGATTATTCTATACTACAAATTAACTGTTATTGCAAGAAAGTAAATAGTTAAATATTGCAAAAAAACAAAACAAACTAAAACTAAATCTGCTCTGTTTCTGATTGTATAACATTTAAAAAATGTATTTAAACATTTATATAAAATCTGTAAAATGATCTACACACACACACAAAACAATCTCATACAAATGTAGATTGCCTAAGTTTTAATTAAAGTCAAATTAGAAAAAAAAAACTATTAAAAATTAATTTCCAAATGAGCATATAGTGCAATATCAATTTAAAGTAAAACTACTCTAGACTAACCTCACATGACAATATTATTGTCAATATATGATCTATTGTCAGAAAAGTGGCTAATTTGTATAAATTCGTACAATTTGATTAATAGGAAAATGTATTTATAATTCTCTGATTGAGGCATGTCTGCCAGGGCATTGCAGCTCATTCAGTTGGCATAAAGGCTTTCATGGGCATGAGTATGATTTCCATTATTCAACTGTCCTAACAGGACCTAAGAGTGCTATAAAGCCCTATAAGACCTCCCAGAACAGTGACCACATTCAAACCAGGATAAGAAAACAGGGCAGAGAGAAAAAAAAGAGAGAGAGATGTTTTGAGAGGATTTCATATAGCAACACAAAAGCCCAAGGCTGTTCTGTGTGTCTGTGTAAGTGAGATAGGATGTTTGGATGCTCGCTCTGTTCCCGGTCTCGCTGTGTTTGGGTAAGTGTGTGTGTGTGTGTGTGTGTGTGTGTGTGTGTGTGTGTGTGTGTGTGTGTGTGTGACACAAAGAGAGAGGGTTTTTTTGTTGTGGGTTGCAGTTTGTCACATATGCTCAAGAAGTTGCATTCTCCTCCTGACAGTTACCAGAAAGATTTTTTATTTTTCTTAAAGGGGCAGTGTGTATTTTCCTTGGCTTGCCACCAGTACACTGTAAACAAAATGATTAAGTGACTTTACTTAAAGGTGCAGTAGGTGATTGTCTTTAGAAGCATTTTTTGTTGTGCTGGTTGAAAGTTCCTTCACATTCCAATAGTAACGATTAAAGTAAATGATCTAAATGTGTTTATATGTATTACTATATTCTGGGTAAAGCATAAGACTAAAGAAATGTTCATCCAGGTAAAAATTGTCGGGCCGATAATTTTCATAATTCTGATAAGTAGCCATAACTGTCTGTCAGCAAATATAGATTAGTACAACTGCGCACCCCTGTTCATGCAGATCTGCTATTTGCGCACTGCGGTCACGTAGACACGAGTGACGTCGGTAAAAACAAATGGTGAATCAAAACTCTTTAAAATCCTGAATTAGTGTTGGAGTTACTTTTGCATGCTGGAGGAGGGATGACACCATGGCTGAAGTATTTCTTTTAGACAGGTAATGTTCTGTTTTAAAACTATTTTAGTCACGCAAAGCTGATGTAGATTGTGTTGTTTTACAAATGGGTTATATGCACAGAAGTGTTGTTTAGGCACTGAAATCTTCTGGCGAAAGATTAATGTTACAATTTTCAGTTTCATAAGAGACCTTTTACAGCATCGATAATGTAGATTTTTATTTAGTTTAACAGCAAAACATAAGTAAATGGCGCTATTCCACCTAGCCTGCTTTACTGAGGTGAAGTTGGTTTTATATTCACATTGGTTCATTTGGACAATGACAACCTGTGACGCGCTCCCTATATTGTTTACCATGCTACTTTGAATATTCTGTCTGAAATAGCATGCAAGTATGGCTTAGTAATATGTGTAATTCCTGCATACCAGCCAATCACTAAGCATACAGTATAGTCGCTTTAGGACAGCGCATGAGAGAGTGAGACCAGCGATCCTTGCATGCATGCATGCTACACAACTGAAAACGTGCTAGATATAATATAGTTTTTCGTTCAGAGTTGTAGTATTCTAAAGTACTATAAAGTTTTCTAACTGGCGAATGACATGATCTAGTGGGTCTCTGTCATCTTTAATGTGCGAGTTTGCCTGATTTCAGGAGGCGTGGCTTTGGACGGCAGGGAAGGGGTTGTGTTTCAAACATATTATGCTAACCGGTTAGCATTTAGGCAGATCACCTACTGCACCTTTAAAATAGGTTAGTAAATCCATTGCTTTTAAAATGATTACACACAAAAAAGGCTTCATTGGATTTACATTTTTTTAAGGTAAGTTCTTTTAAACAATTTATATGGACTGAATTTAAACAAACAAATTACAATTTGTTTCAATTCAGCCAAACTGTTTATACCACTTACATTAAAGAAAAGTAAAACATTATTATAATTTTTTTTACACTGGAATTTGTCCAAAATGCGAGCTGTTAAACAGGTAATTCTGGAAATGTGAATTCACATTTTACTGTATATATAATGTCATTTTAGATTTATTACTGTTTTTTTATCATATATACAGTAGTTAGGGAACTTAATGTTAATAATTATCATTAGCTTTCTTACTACAATGTGACTCACTTATGGATATGATAGAAGAAAGGCTTTTTATCATAAAAAAAAGCTTCTGAATTGTTGGAGTATGATGTCTGGATACACCCATCTTAATCATTTATATCATAAAGTGGTCATCATTTTTTTTTACTTTCAGCCCTCAGGGATTCGTTGTGGTTTGTAGTGTTGAATTCATGATCTTACATCTACTCCAGCTTAAACTCCCTTCAATGGCATCAGACTTTTAGAGAGAGTTTAGGAAAAAATCTGATGCTCCCCTCTTTATTTAAAAGGTGCTCATTTTAAGTCATTCTACACCAACGGTCATGTCAGCTGATGAATTTGCCTGTATGATTCAGATATTTTTTTATTATCCAGGATTATAAAATCACCAATTATAATCCTTAATTTTTGAAGAAACCAAATATTCAGAATGTAATTGAAGTATTATGGGTTTCAGTCATAGATTGTAAAAGATATGGACGTAGTATCCGTGATGTCACCAATAGGTTTCTGAAGGGCGCAAATGAAGCTACAAGTAGGCATGGCCAACTGGCTCCATTTTGTTCACGCGTCATTGCTCCATCCGGGGGTAACCAAATAAGGGCAAAGAAGTAGAGCTACAGACGCCTACTAGAATTTTGCTTAGACAGGCTTTTCTTTGGGAGAAACTTAACACTTCATTACCTGTGACTAGTTTGTGTTCTGATCGCATGTGCTTGGTTGTATATTATATCAATAAAGTGTTTAGTCCTGACCGCTTACCTCCATATGGATGGCTTTCCCGCTGTTACCAATTTGTTCAGTAGCTTGCCATGTATGTTGTTGGACTTGAGACGCAGAGAGGAGTTGACCATGACGACAGAGTTCGAGTCCGGCAAAGAACAGTTTCAGAAAGCGGAAAAAACAAAACAAACATGTAAATAACAGGGTAATATCTGACAATGTGGTAAAAATCAGGCTGCTGTAAGGGCTTTTTTTTTTGATTGCTTTTGAAAACACTGTCGGTTGGATTAAGGGAAGTGGTTAGAGTCACAATATTTCACAATATTACTATATTTCTGCATTTGTGGCCATAAATTGGCGAGCACAGAGACTTATTCATGTTTTAACAATATTACTGCATTGTTCACATCTTAGAGTATTCTAATGATTTGATACAATGTTTCACATTTTTCATCTTGTTGTCATTATCATATCCAAAACAAGACGCTCTTAGTCAACACATTTTCTTTTCTGTAATTTTAGATAAAGATATGATGGAAAAGCCTGCTACATTGTGTGTTTACCCCGCAATTTCTTCTTTCTCATTTACAATCTGATTCCGATCTGAAGGCAGACAGGCCCGCATTTTCCCTGTCAAAACCGATGAACTATGAGCCGCATAATGGGTGAACTCAGAGGTCGCTTACAAGTCGCTTTCTGATTAGTTTCGCATATGAGCCTTCAGTGAGAAAAAAACCCCGACTTCAGCAAAATCTGTGTATATCTGAACTCTAGCGACCCGCATGATGTCATCAGACTGTGAGAACACTGAATATCAAAGTCTTCTTCGCTTTTTTGGTGATGCTGACAGTTTATTACCCTTGACAAGAACCAACTACAACTGCACGCTTAATCGCTTGCATATTTCCAAGCATCCTGTGATCTGTAATGTCACTCTGAAGTGAATAAATTCTGGGTAACTTTATTTAAAGCGGGTGTTCTTAAGACTGTTTTGGCAACTTTATGTTCATGCTTATGCTAATGACAACTGTCAAGGTGACTTTGTTTGAGATGTCTTTGTTGACATTACAGAGTGAGACAAAATTGTCAGAAATCTGTCATAAACATGATTATTATAAATGTGTCCTGAATGTTTTTCTGATCACCTTTTTTTCAGTTGAACAAAACATTTAGTTATTCAGGGGCGGTGCGGTGGCTCAGTGGTTAGCACTGTCTCCTCACAGCAAGAAGGTTGCTTGGAAAAAGGTTGTTGGAAAAACAAAATTAGCCGTAGTTTGAGTGTGTGTGTGAATGTGAGAGTGTATGGGTGTTTTCCAGTGCTGGGATGAGGCTGGAAGGTAATCCGCTGTGTAAAACATATATTGGAATAGTTGGCGGTTCATTCCGCTGAGGCGACCCCTGATAAATAAGGGACTAAACCAAAGGAAAATGAATGGATGAATTAGTCATTAAAATTTGTTAGTACATGTGTCAGTATTATTTCCCAGTGATGGGTTGCAGTTGGAAGGGCATCCACTGTGTAAAACATATGCTGGATAAGTTGGCAGTTCATTCTGCTGTGGCGACCCCAGATTAATAAAGGGACTAAGCCGAAAAGAAAATGAATAATGGATGAATGTGTCAATATTATATGTGTCAAATTGTAAAACGGCATCATTAATTTTTAATGACATTTTATGACATTGTAATGACAAATTCAGTTTGTACCACTGCAGTTGATATATTAATGACGCTGTCATAAGCTTCATGCACAATTATAATGGCCTCATGACCAGGGTGTGAATTACAGGGGATTTGGATAGAATTGACCCCCCTATTTAATGCTTGATCCCCCCTGAAGAACGTCAAAACAAGATGTTCCTTTAAATAGTGAGAAATAGTTTGCTCTGAGCTGTGTTTTATATAATACTATTAATAAATAAAATAATAGATAATAGATAATTAGGCCTCACAGTGGCGCAGTGGGTAGCACGTTCGCCTCACAGCAAGAAGGTCGCTGGTCGCTGGTTCGAGCCTCGCCAGTTGGCGTTTCTGTGTGGAGTTTGCATGTTCTCCCTGTGTTGGCGTGGGTTTCCTCCGGGTGCTCCGGTTTCCCCCACAAGTCCAAAGACATGCGGTATAGGTGAATTGGGTAAGCTAAATTGTCCGTAGTGTATGAGTGTGAATGGGTGTGTATGAATGTTTCCCAGAGATGGGTTGCAGCTGGAAGGGCATCCGCTGCGTAAAACATATGCTGGATAAGTTGGCGGTTCATTCCGCTGTGGCGACCCCAGATTAATAAAGGGACTAAGCCGAAATGAAAATGAATGAATGAATAATAGATAATTTACATTTGACCACCCCTATAACGGTTCATACCATTCTGAATGCATAATTGTAACAATCAGTCTATGCGAGAAAAAAATCATTCAACAGTCTGAAACCAGCACTTTGGTTACACTTTAGTTTAGGTCACAATTCATGCTATTAACTACTGGCTTATTACCTGTCTATTAATACGATATTAACTGTTTATTAATAGTTAAAAAGTATAATTTTTTTCTGCAGTCCCTAATGCTAAAACCTGAAGCCAACTTCTTTCTTACCAACTATTAATGAAGAGATAATTAGTAGTTTATTAAGCTAGTAGTGTTAGTTAATTGTTTGTTAATGCCATGAATTATGACCAAAACTAAAGTGTTACCGACACTTTTCTTGTAAAATAGTTGTTTGTGTCTATATTTAGTCTAAAAGTAAAGTAAAACGTACTTCTGGCTACAGAAATCTCCAGAAATATTTTTAGGGCTAAGTTTTTAGAATGAGCCTATGTTAGTTGTGTCATGATTATGAATGTTTTATAAACACCCCCTTCAAGTAAAGTGTTACCACATTCTGCACCAGTATCAACAGAATCATATTACCTGAGCTCATGCTACAGGTTAAACCAATGTCCAGGCCATTTGAAAAAAAAAAGAAAAACAATTCTGTATGTGGGCACAGAAATTACACACCTCACCTTTTTTTATTTGTCTTTCAAATGGAAGCGCATGCCTGAGCTGAACTCCAGCTATGAGACAAGATTCGTGATGGCAATGAATCATCTTTCCGTTTTAATTAAAACTCTCTGTGCTCAAATGACACAGCATCCATCTCACGAACATTGTCACATATATGATTATGACAGACTCCGCTGGAGTGCAGCATGCAGTTTTCCTTCGCTCTTTATGAGACAAAGCAATATAAATCCCTTCAATAGAGAAAATAACAGCATCCTCTTCGCTCTTTTTCTTTCCTTGCTCGACCGAAGAAAACATATGTGACAAATGATAAAGAACTAATAGAAAACTGGGAACGTAAAGACTCCTTTGGGGCCTCATATGACCTTCTGCTGATGTGGATATATAGATCATTTTGGTTTGGCTTTGTTTTGTGGGGAAAAACATCAGACTTTACACAAAGACTGGTGAATAATATGCGTTTTGTCCTAGATGTTCGGTAACTGCAACTTTCTTTGTTGAAAACAATCATCTATTATTTTCTGTGTTCCAAAACCAAAATTATTCATCACTACAAATGTTGTTTATTTATGTCATCGGGGTCTTTGCAAAGTGATGGTTAGTTGTTCTGGGCCCCAAGACAAGAAAGGCTGAACTCCATATAGAATGGAGGAACTATGACGTCACCTTGTAGGCCGATGGGCTGCTAGCAATAATGGAATGTAACTGATGTGTTTTATGTCGTAGAATAAAACGTGGAAGTGTCTTGAGTTTGTTGTAGCCACAAACCTTATTTAAGTGATTTAATCAAAATCCCATTCAAAAAAAGCATTGACTTTGGGACGAGGAAACCGGGAACTCGCTTCTGGGTTTAAGCATACAAATTGACATCATAGTTCCTCCATTCTATAGTCTACTAACAGTATTTGCAACACAGGTTCATTGGAAATACATGCTTGAGCCCACATTTTTGAGAACCTATAAAAACATACGTTTGACTGCAGTTTCTAGGTAAAATAAATGCCACAAGGGAAGTTTGATGCCAACAACTTTTGTTTCTTTTCACGCTAATGATATTTACAGGGACATACAAAAGGATTATTTTTGTTTCAAATAAATACCACAAAAAAACTTAGCGGTGTCTATGATTTGTAATCAAATATGTTTAACTCCTATCTCCATATGGACAACTTTTCTGGTGTGGTCAGTTTGCTTAGTAGCTCACCTAGTACAATGTTATACTTGCGATGCAGAGCGCTTTGGTTCGAGTCCTTTGACGCATGATTCCAGAAAACATGAAACAAATGTTAAATTCTGGCAAAACTATGTGGTCGCTGTGCACATTTTTTCTTATTCTTGCTTTTGACAACATTATTGTTTGGGTCTAGGGAAGTGTTTAGATCAGTTGTTCACTAGGTGATCTGTACAACAAACCTTGCCATCTTGTGGATGTGTACAAGAAGAATGTGTTCTGACAGTTCTTGACCAATAAAGCTGATCGGTCGGTTCTTGTCAAGTGACTCGCGTACTGAAAACTTGAGATAACTGGGTGCCACGTGCACGTCACTGCTAATATGCGTGCCTCCATTGGAAATAATAAACTTGCTTGTGGAAAAGACGTGATATGCGAACAGCCCCTAAGGCCGCCATCATTTGCGATCTTCAGCAGTTGATCTTCTTCTTGCACTGACATGCTGGATTCACCTGATTTGTTGACAAATGACAAGTTGTGGATCCATTCCTTGGCAGTTGGAGGGTCCTTCTCTGGGCCTTTTTGCCTTCGCAAAGAAACTTTCCAAAGACGTCTGTTTCTTACTCATTTTGCTAGATTGTGGGTAAAATTTTGGCATTCAGATGACTAAGATGTAACTGAGAGAAAATTATAATTTTTCAAAATAAAAGATTTTTTAAAATAAAAGATAATAATAATAAAACATAAAAATAAAAGTCTCAGATAATAAATAAAACAGAAATAATGAATGATTTCTTGTGCAGCCGGTACCAATTGATCCCAGGGACCACTGCCCTACACAATGTATTTCAGATTTGCAAAAACATAGAGAGCGCCCGCCTCTAGTGTATTTGTCATCTGAAGCGTGCAAAAAAATGTAGACAGAGATATTTATTATACACTTTGCAATAATGTAGGTTTTGGCATGTATATCCAATTAGCCTTGGATGAACCTTTGTCTTGTCCAAAATAATGGCCCTAGTTCTAATGGCCCTACAGCTAAGAGCAAAGGAAAGTAAAGGTATTGCTAAACAATGTAGCATGTTTGCAGAAATGTAATCAAGCTGGTTCATGCACTTGGAAAAAGGTTAATTGTCAAATCTTGAGTAGTCCAATTAGTTGCAATAACTAACAATGAGCAATGCATGTTTACAGCATATTAGTCTCTCTTAACATTAATTAAAAATAAATATAGCTGTTTTGTTAGCTCATGCCAACAGATAGAACGTCTAATTGATTTATTCATTCATTTTCCTTCGGCTTAGTCCCTTTTTTAATCAGGGGTCGCCACAGTGGAATGAACTACCAAATTATCCAGCATATGTTTTACACAGCGGATGCCCTTCCAGCTGCACTATATATGCTATATGTAAAAAGTGCATATAGAAATATTCTTTCTTTATGTCTTACCATCTACTTTCCAATTTTCTTTTAGAAAGTTTTTAGTTCAGATGGAACATTGTGGGTTGAATAATTCAGAGCAGAGCTCGAGTTAAACACTTTTCGCCCACACATTCAAATAACCATGTCAGAAAGGTCATGCAGTAAGAAGATTCAGTTCATGGCAGGATAATCCCACTTTAGACTTGCAGGTTTGATAGGTAAACCAGAGGTTGCCTGACAGAAGCACAAGACAAACCTGGAGAGAAACACCGACATCACAGGTTGTTTAGCACAGGTGGATTCTGGAGATACTCAAAAGCTCACCTGTGACCTCCTGCTGGTGGTATTACATGCTTAATCGAATGAGATTTATTCCAAAGCTCGGTTTTTGCACCATACATTTTGAACTGCTGTCAGATCCTGTGGCCAGGCCAACGCTAATACCTCCTTACAGCAGCAAAGGAAGAGAAGGGCATGTCATATTTAAGTGCTGCTTTTTCACCATCCAGTTAAATGTGCTACATTTAAGGCCTATTTTCTCTCTTCGGAAATCAGGCTTTTTAAAATTCAGCACGTTACTCTGTAGCCTTCAGCTATGCATTTGTTCCTTTTTATTACTTCGTTCTCTTTGTCTCTCTCATCAGCCATCTTTGCGGCTTGAAAAGAGTCAAAGATTTCCATATTGAAAATTTGGGAATTTCCGAATTTCACTTGCATGTTGTTATCTTCTCCACTGCAGCCGCCGAGCATAACTTCAGGCTCAAAAAAATCACATTATAGGCTGAAATATCAAGGCTCGGAGCTTATGTTGCTATTTTGATCCTGTTTGTTAGGATCCAGTGCACTTCTTGCAATAAAGCACAATAGCAAAATGATTTTTATCCTAAAACACGTCTCAAATGTGGTCAAATCAGTGTTGGGTGTAATTAGTTACAAATTTATATACACTGCTCAAAAAAAAAAAGGAAACACTTAAACAACACAATGTAACTCCAAGTGTACAGTATCTGCCATTCCTCCTTGCAGATCCTCTCCAGTTCTGTCAGGTTGGATGGTAAACATTGGTGGACAGCTATTTTTAAGGTCTCTCAAGAGATTCTCAATTGGGTTAAAGCCAGGGCTGTGGCTGGGCCATTCACAAACAGTCACGGAGTTGTTGTGAAGTTACTCCTTCCTTATATTTCAGTTTTTCTTTTTTAATAAATATGCAAAAATTTCAACAATTCTGTGTATTTCTGTCAGTATGGTGTGCTGTGTGTACATTAATGAGTAAAAAATACACTTAAATGATTTTAGCAAATGTCTGCAATATAACAAACAGTGAAAAATGTAAGGGGGTCTGAATACTTTCCATACCCACTGTAATTACAGGTACTTATACTTATCTAAAATACTGCACATAAATTCAAGTATTCTATACAAATCAATTAAGAGAAGAAGAATAAATGTGTTTCGTTGTTATACAAATTTATTTTGCACAATAATTTTATTTTTCAACTAAACAAGAGTAAATTAATTAACACAATTGCACATGCAGGGTCGACACGGTGGCTCAGTGGCTAGCACTGTCACCTCACAGCAAGAAGGTTGCTGGTTCGAGTCCTGGCTGGGTCAGTTGGCATTTCTGTGTGGAGTTTGCATGTTCTCCCTGTATTCGCGTGGGTTTCCTCCAGATGCTCCGGTTTCCCCCACAGTCCAAAGACATGCGCTATAGGTGAATTGAATAAACTTGGTCGTAGTGTATGTGTGTGTGAATGAGTGTGGTAGGGCATTCGCCGGGTAAAACATATGCTGGATAAGTTGGCGGTTCATTCTGCTGTGGCGACCCCTGATAATTAAAGGGACTAAGCTGAAGGAAATTTTTTTTGAGTTTTAGAGTAAAGTTTAATTTCTATTGTCTATGCATTAAGATTTAGAGGGATTTTCAGTGGTACTGAGTCAAATAATCAAATTACATCATGAGTAATTAGATACATTTTAAGATAAGCAAATTAGAAAAGTAATTTAAATACATTTTAAATTGTGTAATTAGTAATTAATTACTTTTTTGAGCTAACCAACACTGTGTCAAATCGAGGTAAACAGAAAAATATAAACAAGGATGCATCATCAGATTTGAAGCATGTAAGTGATTATGTTGTGAAATCAGTGTTCATCGCATGCATTGAACCAATTATCGCTTATGTAACAGAACATGTTGTTCAAGTTTTTATAGTGGATTACTGATGAATAACGTCAAGTGAAAAAAAGCACCTGATAGCATCAAAACTGCTGTGACTCAGCTCACATCTGCCAGTGTCTGAAATCTATGTGGAGGAGAAAGAAATGTCTGCTTTCCTTTGTGGTTTTTCTATTTTTAATTGGCTGTATATCAGATGCTTTTTTTTCCCCTTTTCTTCACCTGATTCTATGCATAATCTCCATGCAACAGCAGTTCTATTAAAGCCTACCGCAGAGTGAATTTCTCTAAAGGGAGATAAGTGCCACTGTATTTCAGCTGTTGAGAAGTATGTTTTCTTGCTGGTCTATCGAGCATTTATTCACAGGAACTGAGTAAACGTCTTGCGAGTTGCCACGTAATATGTCTGTTTATTGAAAGCACTTGGCTTTTATGAAAAGAAGCACAGCCTTTTAGAAAGGAATTTGTCCGTGAGCTGATTTATTGGATCATGTTCATTAGATGCAGAAGCATACGTGAGGAATACAGGGGTCACTGGAGGCCTTCGGTTCAAATCATCATTGTGCTGTCATTCAAACATCTTAAAGAGCCCCTTTTATGTACTATAATAGGTCATATTTTGGTTTTAAGGGTCTCCAACAACAGACTGATATGCATGCAAGGTCAAAAAACACATTCATTGTCTTACAATATGCATTTATTTTTTATTTATTATTCAGTGATTCATTTTTTCCAAACCTAATCTGATGCTAATCTGTGATGATTGGTCCGATGACCCAGTCTGTTGTGATTGGTTGACTGTGTGCAGCCCCTTGTAGGAAACAAAATGCCCACCATGGCTTATTCTAACGATATAGTGTATGGCGTATTCCTCTTTCCTAACAATAACCCCAAGTAATAATGACATACAGTCAGTATTGATCGACACAAGCTGCAAAATCTGAAGGTGTGTTCTGGTCGACACAGCTTAAACCATTGACATAAAATAGAAAAGCAGTGTTGTCCACATCTGTATGAGAACAGCTGATTGTGGCCATAGCTATGACAAATGCCAGGGGATCGCAAGCTCAGAATCATACCACGTGTCGCATTTTCAATTTGAATTTAGAGGCCATATGTGAATAACCCCTTAAAGAGTTAACTAGAGAGATTTTCAAAAACCCATAATATGGGCTTTTTGTAAGGTACTAACTTGTTAGAGTTGTATGCACTGTCATGTGATGTGCATTTGACAGGACGGACTGTACCTGGACTGTTTTATACAGATTACAAAACCAAAAAACATTGTTTTCAAGTGTAGTTTGGTTCATTTAAAAGTACAGATTTCAAGCTTTATTTGGGTGTACTTCTTATGTCTGTGAAGCAAGTATTCGCTGAGATTTCAGTGTGTTTGTTGACCACAAAAACTGTCCGAAAGCACACGACCGGAGAAACATCAGTCTATAGCGATCAATAATTGGCTCCTAGGGGGCTTCATTTGCTATGTTGACGGTTACAGATTTACCCATTCAAAACTATGAGTGACATGTCTTGTGTATTCTATAGTCTTTGATTAAACACCATTGGTGTGATCGCCTCCACTGGAGATCACTTTCTATATCATGCAAACTACAATTCCCAGAAATCATCTCATCTTGACTAATTACAGGACTATTTAAACACCTCAGTTTCACACACACTTTGCTGACTCTTGTTTAGCTGTTGCATTCAGTTCAAAGTGTTTTCCTTGTTTCTTGTTTTGACTTTTTGGACTGTTTATCGCGTTTTTTTATTCTTTGCCGCCTGCACTGAACTTGCATGTCTTTTAGAATATGCTCTTGGGTTATCTATTATACTGTATATGCTGGTTTTTGACTCCAGCCTGCTTGACCATTCTCAAATAAAGCTGCATTTGGAACTACCCATGTCTGCACACCCATCCTTCGCAACAACTATACAGTAGATTTTGAGTTGACTTTTTGATAAAGATAATGGATGTGTGAGGTGAAATAATTGCAATTATTCAGTCCAGTGGAAAGATTTTATGGCCAAATGAAATAGATTCTGCAGACTGTTACTGTTAATAATGGAAAGCATATCAAAGTAACGATATTCATTTTAACTGATTTTACCAAGTACTTTAAGGTCAAGTGGTGTCTTGTAAAAAAAAGCATTCGAATGCATCTACTTCTAATAATCATTCTGCACTATGTTGATAGCCAGACTGGAAAATGTTGATCTCCTTTGTTCACACCAAACGCCAAGTGCTCTTAAGTTTCACGGAGAGTAATGACAGGCAACCTGTGTTTAATTTGCTGCTCTCACTCTCTTCTGACTTGTTGAGGAAACTGGACCTGCAAGCAGCACAGCCCGGGATGCCCTGAAGTGAGAGCCAAAACATCTGGGTCTCTCATCATGAGCCGGTGAAACTGAAACCCAGCAGACTGCATTGAGACACGCCTGGATCGCGCACTGCTTCTAAATCAAGTCAAGCTCGCCTTTCATTAGCCAAGGGTGGGCCTGGATCGGTATATTATTCATAGATTTGATGGTAAACATGTGTTGTTTACTCTGGTGCGCACACCTCTAAGGCTCTCCAATTAATGCTTAAGTCTGAAATTAATTGAAAGGGAAGGGAACATACGCTGTTGCTATAGCTCAGTGACTCTGTCAATCATGCTGTTTAGTGCCGATATGCATTCCTGTGACAAACAGGCATGAATGTGTAGAACAGGTTGGCATCCTGTTTGGAAAAACCCTTTGCTTACAGATGCTCTTCTCTTTTTTTTTTTTACTATAGCACAGAAGTGGCCTGGTGCTGTTTTGGTGTATTAGGGCTGCATGATATATGGATATAAAATCTATGTTGCAAAATGGTATAGTGTAGATGATAAATTGTGCTTAATGCAGTCTAATTAAATAACTATGTGCATGTAATGGTTTTTCATGTTCTCGGATTAACTTTACTGCACATTTACTAGGAACTGGGATTCTGAAACACTGCAAACATTTACATGAACTGTGCTGGGCATGAATGCATGAAAGCCCAAAGGGTCTTCTTTCCAAAGATACATCAACTGTAAATGGAGACCAAATTATTCAGCAACTGTTACTGTTTTAGTTTGGGAAGGTCATTTTTGGGTAAATGCCTCTGACGGTGAGGGAAAGAAGGACATCGATATATGGCCTTGGAAAACTTTTTACAGAAATCTTATTTTGCATATGTCTTTTCATAATGTATAACTTTTAATATTTTTGATACAGATACTACTGTAAAGCTCAAAGTGTCTTCTTTCCAATGATACCTAATTTTTGTTTGTAGCTCACTGCCATGCAGTCAAGAACTATTTCTATTTAAAGTTAGGTAGGTGTAAATCCATATATATGGGCAGCATGGTGGCGCAGTGGGTAGCACAATGGCCTCACAGCAAGTTTCATGGGTTTCCTCCGGGTGCTCAGGTTTCCCCCACAGTCCAAAGACATGCGCTATAGGTGAATTGGGTTAGCTAAATTGTCCATAGTGTATGTATGTGAATGAGTGTATGGATGTTTCCCAGTGATGGGTTGCAGCTGGAAGGGCATCCGCTGCGTAAAAAATATGCTGGATAAGTTGGCGGTTCATTCCGCTGTGGCGACCCCAGATTAATAAAGGGACTAAGCCGAAAAGAAAATGAATGAATGAATATATATATATTTATTATATTGTAGGAATGGGATTTAACTACAGCAGTTCTAACTGTATTTCTGCCGAATGACTAAAATGTTATCAGTATGATAGTCAAAAACTGTTAATTGTTTTACAAAACTCTGTATTTTACAAAAAAACTAACAAACCAAAAAAACAAAGAGCAGAGAAAAACTTTAAATTCTGTATTAATGTATGATGTCACGTTAAATGTTTGTATAAAGAACAATATATTGTGTTGAATTGTGAAACATAAGAAAAAATGATTTAACATCTAAAGTTTAACCTGTGTTAAAATGACCATATAATAGTCAATTTGTTCAAATGACTTAGGTCCGTAAAAGATTTTGGAACTTAAAAGCGCGTTTGGTGTGATCAGGCCCTAACAGTGGTTTGTTGTGTCGACAATCAAAAACAAAGGGGGCTAATAATATTGACCTTAAAATGGTTTTAAAAAATTAAAACCGCTATTATTGTAGCCGAAATGAAGCAAATAAGACTTTCTCCAGAAGAAAAAAAAAAATAGGAAATACTGTGAATAATTCTTTGCTCTGTTAAACATCATTTGGGAAAAATAAAAAGAATAATTTTGACTTCAACTGTACATTACAGTTATCCGATGATGAATTCCTGTCATTTTTCCAAAATACATACATTTTTCTCCCCAATATCATGCAGCTCTAGTGTATTTGTCCTCTGTGGTGATTTTCATGCTTTCTGCAGCATGTTTGTCAGCTAATTTGTCTCTCTCGTGGTCTTGGCCATAACGTCCTTGCAGAGGACCTGATATACAGCAACAAATGCTACAGTAATATTTTACTGCTCCTGCTGACACATGGCATGAAGATTTTCCATCTCAGAAGCGCTGCCCCTCTGTGCATTGCTGTATGCAAATATCACAGAAGAGTCCCAAGCAGCTTTGATACGTACCATGCCATAGGAATGCTAATAGTAGCCTCTTGCGTTGGTTCATTAAGATAATAGAGACGATTTATTTGAAGATGTTTACTTTTGGACTTGACAGTGTTTCTCACCTCCTCTTATTGGATTCCTCCCCCTCCTTCTGTTTGGCTGGGCTTCGGTGGCATCTTTCCGCAGGGTGTAAGGCCTTTGGAACAGTTCCAGGAACAGCAGTGCTCCTTTAGGGTTGAGAGCTTCACACTCCATCAACAGTAAACAGCCGCATGGATCCAAGGTCAAGGATACAGAGCCGTTCTACCAATACAGAGGGGTTTCTGCAACTCCAGAGTGAGATAAATGTTTGTTCTCGCTGAGTTCTGCTGCTTTACGAGAAGCAAACCTTCGTTGTCCATTTGTAATGTTTAGGCATGGACCGACCGACTGACTGACTGACAGAAGCGGGAATCAATTTCAGTCAGCCTTGGCCTTCCTCACATCCTAACATAATGGCCTGTAATAAAGTCTGATGGCTGAGTGGATTTAGACGAGATGGGTGTCAGTGGAGAAGACCGGAGCATGAAGAACAATCTTAGACCGGATACTCTATGCAAATGTGTGAGGGAACGATGCTGCTGAACAAGGCAGATGTTAATTTTTCACAGTATTTCCTATTATATTTTTTCTTCTGGAGAAAGTTTAAGATTTAAAAAAAAAACTATTTAAGGCCATTATTATTAGCCCACTTAAGCAATATTAAAGTCTATAAAACAAGCCATTCTTATACAATGACTTGCCTAATAACCCTAACTTGCCTAATTAACCTAGCCTTTAGATGTCACTCTAAGCTGAATACTAGTGTCTTGAAAAATATTTAGTAAAATATTATTTACTGACATCATGGCAAAGATAAAATAATCAGTTATTAGAAATGAGTTATAAAACTATTATGCTTAGAAATGTGTTGAATAAACCTTCTTTCTGTTAAACAAAAATTGGTGGAAAAATATACAGGGTGTAACGCCGTAGTGGCGGATGGTGACAGAACGAGACGGAGAAGGAGAAACATTACAAAACGGATTTATTGAACACTTACGGGGAACAGATACTGGATGCGGGAAGACAGGACGACACAGGATGAGACAACCACACGACTCAGACGAACCAAATGAAGCAGACGGAGAGCCACCCCCAGCCGATGAGCTATCGCCCCCTAGAGCGACGGAGCGGAATCGAGCTGAGATGGAGGAGCTTAAACACCCGTCTGACCAGGTGCACGAGCCGGCAACACCGCCAAGAGGGGGAGTCCTGGCGGATACCCGCGAGAGCAGCGAGAGTCCCGCCCACCCCCCCTATGCAGATGGACAGCGGCTGGACACTGGGAGGCTACTCATTGGCTTCTGGAGCTTTAATTTTAATCCTCCGCTGCTTTCAGGCAGCAATATCCGTCCGCTGTTATCAGGCAGCAACCAACTGTTTCTGCACAGTTTTTTAATCTTCCCACTAGAAAAAAGCCTCAGCTCCAGGGTCATGAGTAGCTTCCCACGGTCCCCCAGAACTGCAGCCAGTCATCCAGCTCCAGCACTGCTGCAGTCAGCCAGCCCCCCAGCTCTCGCTCCAGCTCCGGAAATGGAGCTCGCTTGTGGGCGCTACCTGTCTGCGTCACCCTCTGGAGGGTGTCGCCCAGCGTCAGCTCCTACGGCCTCCGAGCTGCGGACTCCACCTCGGCCCTTCGACCCTAGGGCTCCGCGTTGGCTCACTCCTCCCTCGTCTTCGTCGTGGGCCGTCCGCCCACCAGCTCCGCCAGGCTCCCTCGTCCCTCCGGCTCCACCTTGGTCAGTCGTCGCCCTTCCTTCGCCTCTGGACTCCACTCTTCCGGCTGCACCTCATCGCACCGTCCCACCGGCTGCGTTGAGCTCCTCCTTCCCTCCAGCTACGCCTTGGTCCTCTGTCGCTCTGGCTACACCGCGGGCTTCCGGAACCCCGCCGTCGCCTTGCTCGGGTGAGCCGCCTGCTTCGCCCGGCCCTCAGAAACCTCGGCGTCACCTTCGCCCTTCGGCTCTCCGTCACTTCCTTGGGCTCCACCGCCGTCAGCGGTGTCTCCCTCGGTCGGCCCCCCGGAGTCAGCAGCCACTCCTCCTCCACGGATCCTCCCTTCCTCGACTCCGCCCGGGGCCGTCCTTCTGGCTGTGTCCTGGGTCCTCCTGCTCCAGTTCCCTTCCTGTCTCTCCCTTGGACTCCTCCCTTGTACCCTCCCCTTCTACCATCCATCCTTTTGTTGTTTCCTGTTGAAGGCGCAGGGACCGCGCCTTCAAAAGGGGGGGTACTGTCAGTGTTCGTCCGTGTCGTCATTTGTTTTCATCATGTGCTTTCTTTGTTCTCGTCCCGCCACCGTCAATGTCAATCTGTTCCACCTGTGTTCATCCCTTGTGTGTGATTAGTCTAATCATCCCCCATCTATTTATAACCTTTCGTCTGTGTCCTTCGTTGTCCGGTATTCTGCTTCGTGTGGTTCTGTTCCTGTGCCGTCCTGTCTTCCCGCATCCAGTATCTGTTCCCCGTAAGTGTTCAATAAACCCGTTTTATAATGTTTCTCATTCTCCGTCTCGTTATGTCACCATCCGCCAGCCAGGCGTTACACAGGGGGGCTAATAATTTAAGAGGGCTAATAATTCTGACTTCATGTATATGAATAAAAACATGTCGTTTGATGGAACAAGCATTTGAGAGTTACTTGAGAGTATTTTGTTGGTTTGAGTCTCGGCGGGGCCAGTTGGCATTTCTGTGTGGAGTTTGCATGTTCTCCCCGTGTTCGCGTAGGTTTCCTCCGGGTGCTCCGGTTTCCCCCACAGTCCAAAGACATGCGCTATAGGTGAATTGGGTAATCTAAATTGTCCATAAGGAATGAATGTGTGTCTGAATGTGAGAGTGTATGAGTGTTTCCCAGTATTGGGTTTGCGGCTGGAAGGGCATCCGCTGTGTTGACTAAGCCGAAGGAAAATGAATGAATGAATGAAGTGAGTAAACCAGTTGCTTTAATTTTTTTAAGTAAATGAACTGTGCATAATTATAAAAATAAGTTAAATCAACTTAACAGTTCCAAGTTTCAAAGGATTTACTCACTTTTTTAAGTAGTCAACTTGTCACTTTTAAGGCAACAGGTTTACCCACGTTTCATAGGTAAAGTAAATACTTACTTTTTAGAGTGTAGTAGGGTTGTCACGATACTGGAATTCGGTACCAATCGTTACTGACATTTTAAAAATGTTCATTTCCCGCTAACAGTTAACCGAGTGTAACTACAGATACAGGGACACTGGAGGGTTTTAAAACTGCAATTCATCAGTGGATCGCTCGCATGTCAGCTTATAGACAAACCAGCTGATTGACGTGACTTTGAAACGCTCCAGTGTCCCTGTATATGTGGTTATACTAGGTAAACAGTGATGAGTTCGGTGAACTGATGACACTCACGGTGTAACGCTTTGCTGGTAGACGATGACATTACGAGACTGAACACGGGATGTAACAAAACACGGATTTATTAAATGAACACTTACGGAGAACAAACACTGGATACGGGCAGACAGGACAAGGACGACACAACCACACGAACCAAAGGAACCATAATACCGGACAACAAAGGACACAGACGAGAGGGTATAAATGGATAAAGGGATGATTAAACTGAGACACAAGGGATGAACACAGGTGAAACAGATGTACACTGATGGTGCCGGGAAAGACAGTACAAAGAAATCACATGATGAAAACAAAGGAAGACACAGATGAACACTGACACACGGCCAATCACAGTCCTTTCTGTTGAGCACTTAAATGTTAGCGGGAAATGGACATTTTAAAAATTTCAGTATCGATTGGTACCGAATTCCAGTATCGTGACAACCCTACAGTGTAGATCTAAAAAAGATTTTATAATGCCTATTCAAAAATAAAAATTTGAATTTAATTGTCTGATCAATTTAACCCCTTCACCTGGTATTTCATTCAGTGATATTTAACTAGTTATTTCATAATTTGTGTTTTTGTTAACAATCAGTAAAACTGCAAAAATGACATAAAATATTTATGTCTTAAAAAGAAAAAAACATAAAAAAATGTTTTGTAAATCACAAGGTCGACTTTTTGGATAATGGTGATTTGTATCATATATTATACTTTACACTGTAAAAATATATATTTCAATTAATATCTTGTTATTCACAGGTGTTTGAATGTATGATGTTGACAATGTAACCATTCAGTTTAACACAATGTTTGCAGACATTGTATTAAAATAATAATATTAATGCAATACAAAAACACATCATATTATAAATATTATTACAATCAAATAAATAACGTTAAAGTAATCTGTAAAATAACAAAAAAAAAAGCAAAAAAAAACAAACTGGAAGCACATTAACATTTTTGTATTATAATTTACAGAACCAATCCAGACAATATATAATTACTATTAAATCACAAATGATAGACTATAAACTATTAATTAACGGGATTTACCCAAAACTGACATATTTGTCATAATTTCATCTCACCCTTCATCTTTCACAAATTAGTTTGATTCTCTTTTTTTCTGTTCAACACAAAAGAAGATATTTTGAAAAATGTTGGAAATCGGTTACCATTGATTTCCATGCTATTTGTTTATCCTGCAATGGAAGTCAATGGTTACCGGTATCTAACATTCTTCAAAATATATTTATTTGTATAGAACATAACAGTTTAGTACCATTTTACTTGGGGGTGAGTAAATAGTGAGATATTAAAATTCAAAGCATCAAAGTTCTTTATCAAATGCTGTGCATTCACTTGGTTCTTGTTTAGCCCTATATTTACTTTTATATGTTAACATATGTTATGCTCTTCAAATTGTTTTGGTTTCAGTTCTCCGTTTTCTTCATCGTCTTCATTGTCTTCATTCTACAACCACAGCATGCACCATATTTATCATATTTATATCTACCTACAACTGCTCCACACACATTTCAGTATGTCCACAAAGCATTTGTGTCTGCGCTTGTATACTATTTTTCTGGCCCCAAGGAACGTCCAACTGTGGAGCATCTGTGCATGGGACGGTGGGACACCGCAGTTACCCAAAGCCTCCGGGAACTGGGTTCAGCTCTTTTTAACAAACAGCGTCTGGCAGGCATTGGGCGATATGGATGTAAGCCAGTGTGGGGTTTGTGTTGCATCTGACGTGTGCATATATCCTCGGTGAGGAGAGACACTCTTTATCATCACGTTGGCCTTGTGTGAGTGTTAAGTCAGCACAGCTGCGAGATTCATTAGCAGGTCTGGGGAAGATTCCACTTAAATACGATACGCATCCAAGTCTTCAGTGCTCCTCTTTATGGGGATTACATTGTGGTCATTTGCGAGTCTTTGACCTCCCTTGTGGATATTACAGGATAGGATTGCAATGTTGGGATTTTTATATATAGATTAATATAAAATATTCATTCATTTTCATTAATTTTCATTTCGGCTTAGTCCCTTTATTAATCTGGGGTCGCCACAGCGGAATGAACCGCCAACTTATCCAGCATATGTTTTACACAGCGGATGCCCTTCCAGCTGCAACCCATCTCTGGGAAACATCCATACACACCCATGCACACTCATACACTAGGGACAATTTAGTCTACCCAATTCACCTGTACCGCATGTCTTTGGACTTGTGGGGGAAACCGCAGCACCCGGAGGAAACCCACGCCAACACAGGGAGAACATGCAAACTCCACACAGAAACGCCAACTGACCCAGCCGAGGCTCGAACCAGCGACCTTCTTGCTGTGAGGCGAACGTGCTACCCACTGCACCACTGTGAGGCCCTAATATATAATAACACAGTACAAAAAAGTCATAACAATTTAAATCATAACTATGCACTCATTAAAGGGAGAGTTCACCCAAAAATTAATATTTGCTCTCTATTTACTTACCCTCAAGTTGTTTTTTTTATTCTGTTGAACACAGAAGAAAGCTGAAAAATGCTATCCATTAACATCCATAGTAGGAAAGCAAATACTATGGAAGTCAGTGGATCCCGGTTGCCAGATTTGTACAAAATATCTTCTTTTGTGTTCAAGAGAAGAAGAAAATCAGAGTGGAGCAAGTGAAGGGTAAGTAAATGGTGACAGAATCTTTTCTTGACATTTTTGGATGAAATGTCTTATTAACGCTTGTGCACTGTTCAAATTTACTACCTTTTGTTATGTTAGGGATGAAAACATACACTAAATTGAGTAGGCAGCCGGTGCATAAATACACAGTCTTTGTTTTTGTTTACTCCATGTACTTCTGATATTTAGTTTTTTTCAGATGCATCAAGGTAAGTGCGCTCTCACACACTCACAGACACACATACACACATTGATTTGCTGTTATACTCCATATAACTCCTTATAAAATCCAAAAGCTAAGCTTTTTTTGCACAGGCCTATCTAAGGTTAATGGTGCCAATTAATGATCAACAGTAAAAATGACAAATTTTACCTTTTACCAACAGGGAAAACCATCAATAATCAAAAAATTATGACTGCATTTTTATGATTATGATTATATGATTATATATAATTTAGTGGATGTTTTCATCCCTAACATAACATAACATAAGGGTAGTAATTTTTGTTCCCACAATATGTGTCAAAATAAGTTATAACTTATTGTGTTAGCGGAAACACAGAAAAAGTTATGGCCACATTAAGACTCAAAATCACCCCCGAGTGGATAAAAACATCCCCAACAGCACATAAGGGTGAATTTTTAACATTAAAGGTGAATTATGTTATTCCCCTTCATATGGGAACTCCAACGTGTGTCTGTAAACAGACTACCGCATTACAGGTCTGGGGGGGGGTCCAGCATGTCATTCACTCCATCCAACCTTTGAGTGGTTGTGCGGTTCATCCCCCGGGATTCCCGCACCTCCGCTTGATGGCAGCGGAGATCAGTTGAAGTCTGAAAAAAACACTTCACCCTTACCAACGCTTTATTTCACAACACGTGCACTTGTGCGTTGCAGGTGGTTAGATGAACACAATGGCCATGAAGGTTCTTTTCAGGCAGTAATAACATCCTATGCTATTCCCCCCTACCCCCCACCCCCCAGTCTCTGTGGACCACTGTCTCTAAATATTCATGGCTCAGGTTTACAGGCAATGTGTGAAATGCTGCACGATGCTAATTGGCTCTGCCTGCCTGCCTGCCTGCGTGTTTGTGTGTGTATGTGTGTGTGATGTGGGATCGTGGAGAGACAAGCTGTTTAAAATGCAGAACAGTCATGGCTAGAGGAATGCTTCAGTTCGCTTTCGCCATCTGGTCACTTTCACTGTGACTTAGAACCATCACCCCAACACACGCTGCTAGCCGCTACATAACACACACACGCGCACACGCACACACACATTTTACAGCTATCTTTGTGGGGATCTGCTATAGACTTCTGTTGTTTTTTTATACTGACCTAACAGTGTTTTCTATCCACTATACTTAAACCTTCCCCTAATAGTAACCCTCTCAGAAACCTTTTCATTTTCTGATAAACATCATTTAGTATTTTTATATTTATTTTCACAATGTCATGTTGACTGACCTTTTGGTGACGTCTTGTGTGTTTTTTTTACCCGCTTAAAGGGATAGTTCACCCAAAAATGTAATACTGTCATGATTTATTCGTCTTGTTTGAGTTTCTGTCTTGTTGAACACAAAAGAAGATATTTTGAAGGATGTTGGAAATCAGCAGCCGTTGACTTCAATACTTTTTGTTCTTACTATTGATGTCAATGGTTTCCAACATTCTTTTGACTATCTTCCGACTAAATTCATAAACGTGTTTAAACACTGGACTGTGAGAAAATGGAGGACATTTTTGTTTTTGGATGCACCTTTACTTCAAGTAGGACTTCAGTATTATATGTAATTTCATAATTACTTCTTGTCTTTGAAATAAGGTTAAAGTGTACTGGTTAGGCCTGCCACAATAATAATTATATCGACTTATTGCACAATACATGGACATTCATTCATTTTCTTTTCGGCTTAGTCCCTTTTAATAATCTGGGGTCGCCACAGCGGAATGAACCGCCAACTTATCCAGCATATGTTTTACGCAGCAGATGCCCTTCCAGCCTCAACCCATCACTGGGAAATACATAGACATGACCTCAATCATTTTTGGTCATGCAATATATATTGCCCATACATAAAAAAACAATTATAGCAACATTTTAGCTGATTGCGCAGCCTCTCTATCTCTATTGGAGGTGTCAGTGTCACTATGGTTAAAAAAACACTATATTATTTACTATAAATTACTATAGTATATTTTCTTTGTGGGAGCCTGACAACTGAAAATAGACCTGGTAGCAGATATCGCAGCCTCTGTTACTTTTTACCTAGCACTTTTTAGTTAACATTTATTATTATTTATTTGTTTATGATATACATTTTTACATTCTGATTCCAACCCCTAATTATTCAATTGTTCAAATGACTATAAATAAATGTGTTCTTTGGAAGAGTGTACTTGCATTATGATGCTATTATATTGTCATTCTGGCATCATATAATGAGTGGCATAAAATGGTCTTAAAATGACAATAATATCATTTATCACAATATATTTTGGTGCAATATATCGTACAACAAAAAATAGATATCGTGCCAGGCCTAGCACTGGTCAATGTGCTGACAAGCCTTTATGGTGAACTTTATAAGCTTACCAATACTACAGTCAGCTGCTGCTCTAACAAATTGATGGAAATGCGCTTAATTTGCATTTTGTAATTTTTACATTTTTATTTTTTATTTTTGCAAGCTTCTTCAAAATTCTCCAAAACTGTTTGCCAAGCTCACATTTAAATTTCATATATGGAATCACCAATAAAATTAAGCAACAACTATCTTTTAAGTATCGACTCTAAATGTTTTTATTTTCCAGGTTGCCCAATCTAATGTGCATGCACACTCAAAGGGAACAAGATCACGACACCAACCTTCTTTATAACACATTATCATCCTCTGAATAATGCCTCACTCGATTGCGCTGGTCTTCTGAAGTAATTCCCAAGCTGGTCTTAATAGCAAATCTTCTCCCAAAATGACAGCGGTCGCTTTGTATACAAGTTGGTGGGCGTTTGTGTAGTTGCTGTCATGTGGTATGCGTTTGATGGGACACACTGTACCTAATTTCTATAGCTTCTGAGAATCCAAAAAGAGCCACATATTGATAAATAATGTTATGATAGCTGTTTTACCTTTAACTTATGATTGATTTCCTTCTTGTTACAGTTGTGAAATATTTTGATAACAAGCAGGACATGTTCATGGGCCAATGACATGACCACATTGAAATGGCCTAAAGTCGATGATTGGCTGCTGTACTAGAAAGCAGAGCTTCATTCTCCATATTGACCGTTACATTTTCCCCATTCAAAACTATACGAGTGACATGTCTTGAGCATTGTAAAGTCTTTGGTCAAACTAACACAGTGACTATTCACAGAAAAACTAAAATCTTGTAGTCTGAACTTGAAAGAGTACTTAAGAACCTCTATACAGGCCCAAACAGGCATTTTGTCACCCGTATACTAACTTAAATTTCCTTTTCACGCTTTATATAATACACTCACGCTTCTGGTCACAGAGATGTGATTACAACACAAATAGGCTGCGCGACCAGCGGTGGATAAAATTGGTGACTGGCGTGATGGAGGAACACACTGGGTGGTGAGAGGAGGTGATTAGTTTGTTTGGAGATTAGTTAGATTGAGATGCGAGTCTTCATTCATCTGGATTCTTCCAAAAAAACAAAGAGAAAGGGGAAACAGAAAGAGAGGTGTTTTATTTTTAATATTATGTTTTGCAGTAGTTTGAATTGGGGTTTTACTGACTGGGTGTTACGTGTCTGATGTTTCTGTGTTGTGTTCATGTAGTTGTTATGTCATGTGATGTCTCATGTGCTTCTGTTTATGTCATGTGTTTCCTTTGTTCGGTTTTTCCGTTAATCTTTATCAGTTCCACCTGTTGTCTCACCCCTGTTTGTAATCTGTTCAGTCTTGTCCTGTGTATTTATTCCCCTGAGCTTGTTTAGCTCTTGTCAAACTCCATGTCCTGACTGCAGTTGATGTTCTAGTTCCTGTTGTAAGGGTTTTTTGTTAATGAATATGTGTGTTTTGGATCATTCCTGTGATCAGTGCAGAAATATAAACTACAGATATATTTGAATGGTTCACAATGATTTGAAAAATCATTTTGAATTCAGTTTGAACCAGGTAAAACAGTTTTGTTTGACATGAAAACATGTCTACACATGAAAAATACTGTAGTAATTTATACTAAGTTCTATAGTGTTTTGAACTATACTGTAGGAAAGTGTATTATAATGTATATATTATAGTATCAACAACTCCTTGTTAACAAATGTCACAGCATACCATAGTACTAACTTTAGTTAACTGATACACTGTAATAAAAACTGTAGTATACTTTATTTTTACCAGAGTAAACTGTGGTGTACCTATAGTTGTTGATAACTAATAATATTGGGTATTTGTTTATATTACTATACTTGTTGTATTACCATAGCAACTATAGAGATGCCACAACAAATTAATTCAAGTACTTTTCTATAGTACATTTAAAAACATTATAATATTTACTATGAATTACTATCCTGTAGGATATTTAGGAGTTAGAATAGCGATAGTTTAAATGGCGTTAGGTTTTTTTTCAGTAACGAGTAATCTAATGACTTACTGTTCCCCCCGTTACAATGGTGTTACCGTTACCGACAATAACAAGCATGTTACTATTATTGAGAACACTGAAGCGGTTTTCATGCAGGCAGCGTCTCTCTCTGCCATACGACCTGTATTTCTCTGGGGTATGTGTGTGTTCGGGGCTGGGGTGGGACACATAACCAAACAGTGATGATGATAGGTGTGTCTGTGAACGTAGTGTAACAGAGAACATGATGATTGGCTTAGTGTATATTTCCATAGCCAATCAGAGGCAGAGTAGTGCGAGTGTTCACACAAGCACACGCACAGTCAGTGGCACACACCAACAACCAGGAGTCAGAACGTTGGCAAATCTAACAAGTTCAAAGGTAGCATTTGCAAACTGGAAATATGAGCACTACTTTTCCCTCGTTGAGGTGAAAGGCAAGAATGTTTATGTATCGTGTAACTTATGCCCAGGATAAAAAAGAGTCTCTCTGCGTTGGTGACAAGTAATTCTAATCTACGAAGCCACGACGTCAAATCAAATAAAACTTTATTTTTCTCCAGAATTAATACAGAAAATGTAACAAAATAATATCTAGATATATAGTTGAGGATATGCTGCCGTTGTCTCTCACATTGTCCCACAACAACATTAAAATAGTGTAGATTAGTGTACAATGTTTTATAATTATTTTATAGTCATTTGACAAATTAGATTGTTTTTTTTTTTAAGTAACGCAATAGTTACTTTCCCTGGTAATTAGTTACTGTTAGAATTATGTAACTCAGTTACTATTTGATGAGAAAAAACTAGTAACTATAACCCATGGGTGTCAAACAGGGCTGCAGCCCTGCACAGTTCAGTTCCAACCCTGCTTCTACACACTTACCTGTAGGTTTCAAACAAGCCTGAAGGACTCAGTTTGATCAGGTGTGTTTCATTGGGGTTGGAACTAAATTGTGCAGAGCTGCAGCCGTCCAGGAACTGAGTTTGACACCTGTGCTATAGCTAAAAACTAAGGAACATTCCCAACACTGGTCGTCAATCATTTATCATCTACAAAAAAAACAACAACAAAAAAACTGCAATACCCTGGCAAACATCATCAATAGGCTGGCATTGTGAGCAGTTTGAGCACCACTCAAAAATGTTTTCTTAAGAAAATGTAAAAATCTACTTTTGTATACTGTCTCCATCAATAAAATGGGTGAAAGAGTCTGCAATATGCATAAAATATGTATATTTATTCTCATGGCAGATGCCATACAGAAAACAACATATTGCGTTCTGGCATCTCGTAAAGGGGAAAAAAAGAGTGAAAAGATTATTAAAAAGAGAAGGGGAAAATGAGTAGCGATAATCTTTTTTTTCCAAATAGAAAACATCTAATCTGCAGCGTGTTAATGCATGCTGAGTCTGTTGACCCATAAATATGGATTTATCACGCATTAAATTTATGTGCACATAGATTAACATGCCCTCAGACGAAGAATATTGGAGCTTATGTATGCAGGGCCAAATCCCAAAGGATGACTGGAGGTTTACTCTCCTCGTGAGTGCATGAGTGCGCAGGTGCTGGGCCCGTAAAGATATGGCATGTGATCGTTTACTGTCTCATCAGACGAAAGAGGCGACCCTCCAGCAGTGGGTGTCAATGGACAGGGGCAACAGATGGAGCGGATGGACAGATGAGAGGAGAATAAGGAAAGGGGGAGGGGGAAACAAGAGGAAATCTCATCTTAGTTTAAGGAGCTGTAGGGTTGCTGACCTGCAGTGCAATGTGACAGGCTGGGGGGCGAAAAATAACATAACACAAGGTTGAACTACCAAAGTATGATGCATCATTTGGGAAATAAACTAGGGCAGAGCAGAGACGAAAGTACAATTTTCCATAAAAACCTAATTTTAAAAGATAATGTTTTTAGCAGAAATATAGTTTTGCTGTGGTTACTAACTCACAAGAGTGCTCTATCAAAACCAGGTGGGTGTGATTTTCTATCAATGTAGAACAACTCCAATATAACTTCACTTTAAACAAAAGTTGAACATTGTTACTTTTGACCCTGTTGACACAACAATATTTGCAAGATTTGCTGGCTTAATCTTCTTTATTTTAAACATATCGGACTATGACCTTGTTAACGTTGACCGCAAATATATTTGTCCTTTATTTTTGCAAAAAAAATTAAACAACATTTTCATTTTAGGGCAGCACGGTGGCGCAGTGGGTAGCACAATCGCCTCACAGCAAGAAGGTTGCTGGTTTGAGCCTCGGCTGGGTCAGTTG
This sequence comes from Danio choprae, assembly GCA_903798125.1. Classification (NCBI taxonomy): domain Eukaryota; kingdom Metazoa; phylum Chordata; class Actinopteri; order Cypriniformes; family Danionidae; genus Danio; species Danio choprae. The sequence continues at coordinate 1,467,179 of CAIGQW010054520.1, forward strand.
GCATTTTTGTGTGGAGTTTGCATGTTCTCCCTGTGTTTGCGTGGGTTTTCTCCAGGTGCTCCGGTTTCCCCCACAATTCCAAATATAGGTGTAGGTGAATTGGGTAAGCTAAATTGTCCGTAGTGTATGTGTGTAAATGAGTGTGTATGGATGTTTCCCAGTGATGGGTTGCAGCTTGAAGGGCATCTGCTGCGTAAAACATATGCTGGATAAGTTGGCGGTTCATTCTGCTGTGACGACCCCAGATTAATAAAGGGACTAAGCCGAAAAGAAAATGAACGAATAAATGAATTTTCATTTTAAACTTAACTTTCATCAAATGTTTATACAAATATATATTTTTTAAATTTTCTACAATTTTTGAATATTTTCTATTATTATTGCCAACATGCATTAATTTTATAAAACATCTGAATACAAACACTGCAAACTCTTACGTGGATGTGAAAAATAAGGTATGGCTATTAGCAGTGGGAAATAAATAACAGTGTTACTTTCGTCCCCACAGGAACTCTTGCCATTTAAACCTGATTTTCTTTTAAACTGTAAAACTCAGAGATTGCAAACTTAGGGATGTGTTATTGCAGTAAATAACCTGTAGATTGATCATTACTGTGATGCATGAAAAGAGAAACACAACTTGTATAACGGAAAAAAGAACTACTACAATAATTGACTTTTGCACTTAAAAACTGAAATTTGGAGCTAACACGGTCCCGAAATTAGGCAATATTTGGAAGCTCCTTCTAGGGTTGCATGCTGAATGTGCTGTTATAGCCTGGAAAGCAAATGTTGTCAGGGCTTTTTAGAAAATCTCTTTGTCAATTTCGTCCCACGTCATTTTCGTCCCCACTCTCCTCTGTGTAGTGGCAAGTGTAGTTTCCCAAACTCTGTCGCAGATCCATCTGTGGAACCACATTCGTTTTAACACAACACTTCCATAATGATGCTTCTAAAGGGGGTGGAGTGACTACTTCTTAAAGATATAAAAAATATCCGTAAATATCAGTTTTCAGTTTTATTGTGATTCACGTTTTTATTTGTTATGTTTCCCTTTTTATTTCTGCATTTGAATTGCATTATGGGACCTTGATCTGTCTTCCAACAACTTTTAATCTTGAAAAGTTTGAAAAAGTGACTTTTGTTAACATTTATAATAGTATAAAGTGATATATATTATGGTACAAAAACCTTGTAATAAACTGCCAGTACATTTCCTGTTATTTTACAGACTTATACTGTGTCTCTCTATATTATTTCTTACACATTATCTTAGTTCAAACTACTAAAATGTCAATAAAAAGTCACTTTGTTAAACTGTAGAGTTGAATTTTCAACTTTAAAAGTCGAAAGAGCAAAGATCAAGCTCTCATAATGCAATTCACGTCCACCAATAAATGGAAAACAGTTGTGAATCGCAAACTTCAATAAGATTAAAATATCACAACACAGATGCTAAATTGATGCTACCAATATCACAAACAGATGCTACAGATGCTACCCAACACAAAATGTATAATTACACAATATGTTTAATTTTTAAGAAAAAAAAGAAACTTATAGGGATAGCTAATAACAATTTGGTTATCGTTTACTGAGTTACTTTCTTCTGATGGACAGAAATTATGATATTTTGAAAAGAGACGCTGGAAACCAGTAGCCATTGATTTCTGTAGTGTTTGTTTTTCATACTATCATTTGTTTGTCAATGGCTACCAGTTTCCAATATTTTCCAATGTGTTCAGTGGAAAAAGAAAATCATGAAACCACATAAAGGAGAGTAAATTGTGAGCACATTCTCATTGTTGGGTGAGCATGTGCCCAAGATACATTGTTTTCCTGAGGTCAAGGTGGTGGAAAAAACAGGTGTTGGGCCTGTCATCTCTACTTGCAGCTACTTGCACATATGCGCTGCGTGGAACACACTCTCTGAAATAGGTATAAAAGGTATAAATGCTGTCAATGGGGCAGTACTTTTTCCAAAAGGAACACTTTTTTACCTAAAGGGTCCTTACAATGTAAAAAGTGATTAGTTGACTTTTATTAAAAAATCCCTTTGCCTTAAATGGATTAAGTAAATGTGCATAATTATAAAATAATTTACAAGATGGTTTACTCACTTTCTTAAGTAAAGTCAACTTGTCACTTTTAAGGCAACAGATTTACTCACTTTTTAAGAAACGTAACTAATGACTTTTTAAAGTGTAAAAGATAAAACTACTTTTATGAATTCTGCATTCATATTAAAATTCCGCATCCCCACTGCTGTTTCAATTGAAATCCAAGACCTGCATTGGAATTTAAAAGCCCTTTTTAGTTCAAGTGAGAGTGATGGCCTACGACTGCTCCTGTGACATTTCTATACCTATCGCATTGCAATGTTGGCCCCAATCGTTCTAACACATACGCTTTGTGTCAAGTTTATTCTTGACACAATGTCAACAGGCCCTGTGCTCGTTTTTGCACTGAATGCGAAATAAAAGAGACAGAAAAATACAGTTCAGTGAGATGTGGGCAGCAGTTTGATGTTTTTTGAGGCCTATACTTCCCACTGCATTTCTGTTCTTGTGCAATCTGCGATCTCAATTTCACATGGCCACTGCTTATTACACCGCCTCATTAGTGGGCACTGGTCTGTCATATGCTGTAGTGCTGAAATGCATCTAATACATTTTTGAAGTCCGCTTTGAAGTTTGTGTTTAGTAGTTGACAAGTAGTGGCTAGTTACTACATTATGTAATATACTGTACTTTTAAGAAACTTCCATTGAAAATAACATTTAAAAAATAAAAACATATAGCAAACATTCATTCATTCATTCATTCATTCATTTTCCTTCGACTTAATCTTTTTTTTCATCAGGGGTCGCCACAGCAGAATGAACCTCCAACTTATCTAGCATATGTTTAACACAGCAGATGCCTTTCCAGCGGGCCTCACGGTGGCGCAGTGGGTAGCACAATCGCCTCACAGCAAGAAGGCTGCTGGTTCGAGCCCCGGCTGGGTCAGTTGGCATTTCTGTGTGGAGTTTGCATGTTCTCCCCGTGTTGGCGTGGGTTTCCTCCGGGTGCTCCGGTTTCCCCCACAAGTCCAAAGACATGCGGTATAGGTGAATTGGGTAAGCTAAATTGTCCATAGTGTATGAGTGTGAATGGGTGTGTTGGATGTTTCCCAGAGATGGGTTGCAGCCGGAAGGGCATACGCTGCGTAAAACATATGCTGGATAAGTTGGCGGTTCATTCCGCTGTGGTGACCCCAGATTAATAAAGGGACTAAGCCGAAATGAAAATGAATGAATGAAAGAGCTGCAGTTTATTTTGTACAGGTATATTTTATATTTTAAAGGTAACTTCAAAGTAAAGTAATTAGCAATCTGATTACTTTTTACATGAAGTAATTAGTAATGTCATCAGATGACAATTTTCCAGTAGTAGTCAGTGATTTGTAATCTATTACTTTTTTAAAGTAACTTACCCAACATTGGTCATACTCAATGCGCAAGAAATCTGTGAGCAAATCAAGTTATCCGGTACTCCATTGTGTTATAAAAGGGATTGTTTATGTTTTTTTATTGTATTAACTTAATTATAAACCTAAAATGGAATTATTTATTAAGATTAATCTATGTTTTTTTTTATTTATTTAGAAATGTTTGCAGTTTGGTATATAGTATTTGCTTTTATCTTACAGTCCTTAATCGAGTTTGATTTTTGGTCTTTGATAAGAAACGTTTAGGCCCCCTTGCTTTAAAGTATGTTATTTTTTTAATAGCTACACTTTTTAAAAAGAAAGCTAAAAGTGCACTCCTTTATCACAAATAAAATGTGCACTAAAGGGATTGTTCACCCATGAAAAAAAACCTGACAAATTATTCACCCTCGAGTGATTCTTGAGTTTCTTTCTTCTGTTGAACATCAAAAAGATATTCTGAATAAAGCTGAAAACCTGTAACCATTGACTTTCATAGTGGGAAAAACAACTACTACAGAAGTCAATGGTTACTGGTTTTTAACATTCTTCAAATTATCTTCTTTTGTGTTCAACAGAAGAAAGAAACCCAAACAGGTGTGTAACAAGTGCTATCCCTTTAAGGAAAACAACAAAAGAATGAATGGGTCAGTGAAAGAAACAGAATTTGTGAGGGATCGTGAGAGGCTTAGAAGGAGGGAGCGAGCAGAAGTGAGGAGTTGACATCCGTGCCTTGCTCTTTTGTGTTGGGTGTCTGCTAACACAATCGCTCCCATTTGTCTTCATTACCAGTTGAGAGGTGTTCTGGTCTGACAGTGGCAGGCCGGCTGTCCACAGGCACTCCCAATCCTCCCGGACGCTTTCCTCGGGCCCCTACAGACACACTAATTAGCTTTGCAAAGTAATGGCCGACTAATGACATTGTCCTCCTGTTGGGACCTTATGACAGAAACGTGCAGGCCTGAGCTCATAATTACAAAACTTAAGGCTAAAACTTTCTTTCTTTCTTTTTTTTGCTACAAGAATACACTCTAGAGATGACTTTTGCTGCTTGTTCACACTACCCATTTAAAATGAGTTTAAACAACAAAATTCTTTTTGGAGGGGGGAAACTGAATTGTTTTATGTTCAATCCACTTAAATTTGTATAATTGATTAAGTTAAATGAATGGATTTGTGTTCGGACAACATGAAGGAGTTGTGTGGCATTTTTACAGTGTATTACATAAAGCATTTTAGCAATAAAACTAGACCCTAAATCTAAAATGGCTACTTTTAAGTGGATTGTAGTTTTAATGGACACAGATAGCCACTGTGTCTATTTGACCAAAGACTATAGAATACACAAGACGTGTCACAAATATAGTTTTCAAGGGCGCAAATGTAACAGTCTACACATCCCATCTGCCACTGAACTGGACTGCACATCCCACAATTCTCAGCAGCTCACACCTGATGCTCATGAACCAGACTACACATTCCATAAATCTCAGCACCTCACACCTGATGTTCATGAAAGGGACTACACATCCCATAATATGATGTTCATCAGCATCAGGTGTGAGGTGCTGAGAATAATGGGATGTGTAGTCCAGTTCAGTGGCAGATGCGATGTGTAGAGTGCCCTCTAGTGTGTCTGGTGGGCACCTAACTTGGTAACCGTGACAAATGTATTGTTTCAAACTACTAAAATGTAAATAAATGTCACTTTGTTAAATTGCTTTATTGCTTAATTTTGGTTTCTTTTGCACATTTAGTTAAATATAAGTTACATCACAGCTACGTGCCAACTATTTCTCATTAGAGTACTAGCAGACTTTCTGCTTAATATCTGCTGACACTGCTACATGACTATAAGAACCCTAACCCCATCCCTACATTCTTCTAATATTCAAATGAGAATTAGTTTGCATGTACAGTAGTTGCAATGTAACTTAAAGGTTGCTAAAGGGACTATCAATATAAAGTAATACCAAAGCATTTTGTGAATACAGGCTCTGGTTTCCTGTTACTAAACTCAGAACTGTCAGTGATGTACGCGGCGCTGGCCAGAGTCAGAACAAAGAGGAATAATCCAAAGATGAATGTCGGTTCTGCTTTGACACACAGCTACAGATGGTACCTCGTTGCGACAGTGGATAGAGGGCAGCTGAAAGACACGGATATGCTTCATAGTGAATGCCAATTAGGTGGAAGTTGTAGGGCAGGGAGATGAAATGGCCAGTCAGGGAGGATCAGACACGACTCTCGGCTTCTGTTCTTCCCTCAACTGCCAGTCACAGCGCGCTTTTTCATTTTTTACACACAGGAAAATAAAAGCAAAGATATCTCTACAGCAAATTTCAGCGCTGCCCCATTTGTCCTCGGCGGTGACAGTGGCTCGTTTTTCTTGCCTGTTTAGTTACAAATGCGCTGAACAAAGTGAGAGGAACATCTTGCACGACAATTGTTTTTCATCTTTTGTGTCTGGGTTTCGGCGGTACTGTGTATTTTGACTGTATGCATCATTTATATTTTAACTTCACGCTGGTTGCAGTATTTATTTCACATGCAGTTAAAAGATGTATGTTTTCACAGACGTAGTTGTTGTGCTTGCACAAGTGAAGTTTAGTTGACAATTATTAAAGAATAAACACTTATTTTGCAGTATTGACTGGCTAATATGTTGATTTGTGTTGAAATAGCTTCGTATGGAAAGTCTGCAAATACATATAACATAAAATAATCAATGAAAGTTGTCAATTTAAAAGTTGTCTGTATAAAGAACAGGACCACAGAGTCATAAAACAGCCAACAATACTTAAAAAAGACACCTCAAATGTTATGACTTTTGATTAGTGAAGTTTCACAAACTAATTTCGAGAGGAGCACGTGATATGATTGATCGCAGCCAGTCTCTCATCTGTAATCACTAGTAACCCAATCAGATTAATACAAACTCCCTATAAGTAGCCTGTCAAAAAACTACTCTCCTATCTTTGTTTTCGAAGAAACCATCATCCACCCCATCTCCCCCTTTTCCTCCTTTACCAGGAGGAGCTCTCGAGAACTATCTGATCTCGTACGTATATTTACCAGGCGGGAGCCCTGGGCTCAATTATCTCCGAGCTCAGGATTCTCTCCCGGGATAGCATGCCAAACCTGCTATTATTATCCAGCAATATCTAAGTGTGAACTCTTGAAAGTGATTTTAACTGTGAAAAAGCATGTTCTGTATAGTACACTAAAGAAATATATTCATTGGATTTACACAATTCTTTTAAGGTAAGTGGTTGCAAACAATTTATATGGGCAGAATTTAAACAAATTAAGTTGAACATTACAAATTTTTATTTCTTTGTTTTAAATCAGCTCATATAATTAGTTTGCAACCACTTACTAATTCTGTGAATATATATATTTTTGTATATCTATCTATCTATCTATCTATCTATCTATCTATCTATCTATCTATCTATCTATCTATCTATCTATCTATCTATCTATATATATATAAAATATATATATTTTATAATGTAGGAAGCACATTTACATTTACTTTACATTTACATTCACCTCTGTTGTAGAAATTCTAGAAATATTATTAGTTATAAATGTTACTTGTTGGTGTTTTGTTTAGCTCATCACGTTTGCAAATGTCATAAAGGCGTGCTAAAACGGACATCATTTTTGACCAGTTGATACATTTGTTTGTAGAATGCTCATTTTGGTCATTTTGTTTGATATAGTTTGTACCTAATTTTAATATATTTGTTGTTGGACCATTTATCTTCCAAAACAAATAAAGAAGGAATATACGTTTGATGGAATCTAGTGCATTCAATATAAAGCCGAAAAACTCACAAGCTTCAAAATGAGCTTCAAGATTAAATAACACGTGGAACACATGAATAACATGGAACATTGTCATGTGGGAAATGTTTATGTTCATTTTAAAATTGTTCCTAAACCACATTTCACATGTGTTTCACATGTCTAACATAAAAAACATATATTATTGATCTAACCATATAAATCTATATGAATTAGCTATTGTTATTTATATGTAAATGTAATTCAGTTTGCAAGATGTGATTTAAACCTTTTGTAATATGGTCAACATGAACACACTTGATCTGGATTTATAATGTAATAATACACATCGGCTTAGTCAGTTTATTTAGGATTCATGTAAACAGTATGTTCACACTCATCATCAGCAACAGGGGGCCATGAATAAATAGCGACTGTGGTATACTAGTGTCGATTGTGTAGCATCACTGTCATGAAGCAGTTTGTTGGCTGTAGTTCCTTTAATGGCCACCGGTGTCACTAATAATACGTGTTTTTTATGCCTCATTTCCACTGAGTGGTACAGTTCAATACAGTCGCTACAGTATAATTTGGTACAGGTAACCCTGATCTAGGGTTGTCAAAAGTATCAAGTTCGACTTCCGTGTATCTGTGTTTGTACTTGGTGAACAGCGGTGAAGAATGGTGAAACGATGACTGTCACGTCCAATCACAGTAATTTCTGTTGAGCTCAACAGTGCTCAAATGTTAGCAGGAATTTCAGAATCGATTGGTACCAATCTCTATAATTTTGACGACCCTACCCTGATTAGGCTTGCATTTCCACGGCCAGTAGTACCCTTACTTGGTAGTTGAGCTGTATGCCAGAAAGATGTGATTGATCGGATTCTCGATCAAATCGACGTCATCATAATATTACAATGTCGTATTTCAGGAGTTTATTTACAAAAATGTCACTTCCTTTGTTTTCGTTTCCTTGCTTGATGCACATACAAGTGATGATTCTCTGTAAACCAATAGGATACAACACTAAGTTTAGCTCAACCCTTTTGGTGCCATACTGTTAGGTACCCTAATGAAAGGGTCCTAAAAAGTGGTACAGTTAGATTCGATATTTTGGTACTTCGTACAGTGGAAATGCAAATAAATGCGTATCGTACTATACTATACCAAACCCTACACTGTTAATGATTTTTGTAAATTACACAGTATTTAACTGTCATATGAACTGTATTTTACTGTAGGTCAGTTATGCAGTATGTTATTTCTTTGTGAAAATTACTGTATATTTTACAGTAAAGATAAACATACAATTCTGTAAATACATATACAGCAAGATCAATGTAATCAATATTTTTGCTGTAATTGATTTACAGTAAGTTACTGGCCAAATGCTGCTAGTAAGTTACTGTAGATTTTACAGTAAGCCATTAATTCTACATACACCCTCTTTTTAGATTTAGATGTCTTAAAGCCAGCTCTAGCAACTTCAGCACGTTGAGGTAATGCACTTGTGTCATCAGTAATTGATACTCTAATACCAAAAACATGGCCCCAACGTAATTACACCTTTCAGGAAGGAATTTATTGGTGAGCGCCATTAGCGATCTCATATGTCCAATAAATGTAACATGTGGACTGGTTTTCCCGCCGGCCCTCATTCCCATCTAAATGACCACCCATCCCCAGCAGCACTAATAAAAAAAAATTAGACAGAGCCATGCTTCACCGGATCTTAACCAATGCTCCAGCAGGAATTACATTTCTGTAATACATACCCAGGGATTCTCCAGCGTTTTCATCTGACTAATGAGATTAGGATAATGCAAAGGTGTGCATGCTTCCCAAGGAACAGCGTGGGAGAGAGAGAGAGATGCTTTGGAAACCTCTAAAACTCTACCTTAGAAAGAAAGAAAAACTCTACCTTAAACAGCGTATACTTCAAATTAGGGATGTCCCAATCAGGTTTTTTTGCCCTCGAGTCCGAGTCATTTGATTTTGAGTATCTACTGATACCGAAACCCGATCTGATACTTCTATAATTCATTAAAAAAAGAATAAAGAAGAGCGAAGAAACAGATCCAGGAGGTTTCCTTATTATTTAATTCACCTTATTTTAACATTCAACAATTCTGTTAACAAACAGAGCACTTCTGTGAGGTAGCTTGGACAATCAGGTAATAAATAACATAAATTCTTCACTTTTGGACTTTAGTGCAACATTAAATATAAAAAAAATATCGAATATAAAAACAAATAGCATCTCAACTTAAAATACCCGGCAGGCAATTCCAAGTTTACATATCTCACAGTTTGCTATGGCAATGTTATCGTCATCAACTTTATAATACCTCCAAGGCCGCAGGCATACTCGTGCTTTCCACTTCAAGCTGCTTCCATGTTCTACTTTGCCGACATTTAACCAATAGCGTCTCTGCAACAAAGCAATGTCATGCCGCACCTGTTGCTGTTTCTATGTGAAGTCAAGAAAGAGGTCTAACTCTGTGCCACCGCATAACTAGATGTGTTAAAA
>CAIGQW010054520.1:1500475-1528687 GCA_903798125.1 Danio choprae
AAAGAAAGAAAGAAAGAAAGAAAGAAAGAAAGAAAGAAAGAAAGAAAGAAAGAAAGAAAAAAGAAAAAGCCTCTACATTTAAATGACTACTACTAGTGATAAATTGTAGACGAAAAGGTCCAAGCACTGAGCCTTGAGGCACCTCAGTAGCTTTTTTTTACCATTGCGTGTGTATGTATTGGTTTCCTGGGCATCACACCCATCTGCTTTTAATTTCTACCACCAATATTAGAATTTGTCCTGTTCTTTAGATTTGACATGCTTACTGTGTCATGATTCTGTCACTTCGATCTTGTTCATTTTTGTTTTGGTGGCAGAGTCCAGACACTAGTCCTGTCTTGTCTAGTATGTTGAGCTCAGCTCGAGCTTTTTCGTGTCGGGCACTCATATTTCTCATTATTGTTTGTATTCGTCTTTGTATGCTTGCCATTTTGAGGTCTGTGCGTACCCTGCATGTGTGTTTTGTCCGTGGCATGCTGTTTTATTCTCAGTGCCTCAGTCTAGTTGGTTTCGGTTTTGGTAGGCGCTGGGATGGAACATGCACATTGCATGTGTGAGTATACGGTAGGTGTTTTCATTTATTGTGTGCTCGTGTCTTGTGTTCTGTATGTGTTGGTGTTGTGTAAGCATGTGACTTCATGTTTACATTGTGGCCACGTGCTGTAGTGTTTTGTTTCATGTGAACACTCATTGGCTGCGTGTTCTAGTCCTGTTTTCTCGTGAGCACATGGCTTATGTTGTCTCTTTGTGTAATGTGGTCTCCTGCCTATTGTCTAGTCCCACCCTCCTTGTTAACCCATTACTAGTTTATTATGTTCACCTGATTGTTTGTCAATTATTTCTCCTTTATAGTCTACTTATGTCTGCTGTCCTGTGCCAGTTCGTTGTCGTTTATCGCCTTATCCTGTCTTGTCCAGCTCTGGTTTTCCCCGCCAGCCCAGTCCAAGTTTGTTTTTGTCTTTTGTTAATGTTTTATGTGTTACACTTTGCGAAAATAAGCTGCTAAATGCACCAATTGACTAAAATGTATTTTTCAAGTTAAAAGAGGCAGGAACTAGTGAACTTTTAATAACTTTAATCATAAAATAAACACAAAACAATAGTCTGGAGCTCTTCTGCAGGACTCAAGACTTATTAAACACTCCCATGTATCTTGGCCCCACCCACACTCATCACCAATGAACTACCGTGCTACCAAGTCAACCAATCATAGATTTTGCGCTCCACATTGTCACAGCTTGTCGTTATATTTTTGAGAGTTGCAAAAGGTATGCTTCAAAGGCTATGCTGGACCTACCGCATGCACTTGATACACTCAAAAATTACTTTTGCTGCATGTATAAACTACTTATTTAATATGAGTTTTGGGGGAACAATGTAATTGTTTTATGCTCAGATCACTTAAATTTGTAAAACATTTGATTTTTTTACAGTGTACAAGTATAAATGGTCTTTACATATTCAATTCATTCATTCATTTTCCTTTGGCTTAGTCTCTATTTCAGAGGTCACCACAGGGGAATGAACCGCCAACTATTCCAGCATATGTTTTACGCAGTACTGGGAAACACCAATACACTCTCACATTCACACACACTCATACACTATGGCCAATTTAGCTTACCCAATTCACCTATAGCGCATATGTTTGGACTGGGGGGAAACCGGAGCACCCGGAGGAAACCCACGCCAACACAGGGATGCAAACTCCTCACAGAAATGCCAACTGGCCCAGCCGGGACTTGAACCAGCGACCTTCGTGCTGTGAGGTGACAGTGCCAACCACTGAGCCAACGTGCCGCCATACATATACAATATTTTTTTGTATATATTTATTTATTTATTTACTTAGCATTTAAAACTGAAAACTGTTTTGAAAGCTACACCTTTTTTTGCATCACATTTTCAGCAAGTAGGTGAAGACTTAAACAGTACTGTTCATGTTTTTAATAGGTCAGACTATTTGAGAACAAATTACTGAGTGTTTCTAAGTGGTTGACTCAGCACTGTAATTATAATGAACTGAATATGACCTCATTAGTTAAGAGGTCTTATTATTAAGGTAAAACATATTTTACAATTCTCATGTATGTCAACATTTCTTTATTGCTTTTCCTGAATATATACAAAGCGTATGAGATAGCGTAGCAGAATGAACATTTGGATCTTTTGGAGGCATACCGTGGGAAAGAAGCTTGCAGGCGGCTTGAGCTTTTCCAACTCTGGATAATTTCTATTCTAACATAAGCTCTCTGTACTGTCACTTTTGAGTGTTAAAAATATTTTAATTCTTAGAGGAAGAAGACAGCCATAACAGCAAGACATTAAAGGCACTTTATTGTTATGCTTAAGTATTATCTTTGATCATTCATACTTTATTGCAGTGATGGTTATGTGTTCATACAAAAATAGTAGGTCTGCATTAAGAATGACAGCATTAATGGTCACCAAGGCATCCTGGTTGCTGGTTTGTTGGTCCACTATATAGTACACCAGCGAGTTTCATTATACTTGATGTATACTGGAAATGGTAACACTTTACAATAACAGTACATGAATGATGATGTATTATTATGTAAGCTAAACATACTTTTTTGCGAATTAATTATGAGTTATGGTGCGCGCTAATCATGAACTAACTTTAACTACAACATGAGTCACATGAGTTCAGGTGTGAATAACGGCTACCTTAATTACTTGTTAGTACATGTTGTTAATTAATGTATTAATTAACATTTAAGTTTAGCTAAATGTAACCAACATGAACTCATGAGCAGTTAATGTATAATAATGTCATGACTTTACTTGAGGGGCACATCACCATTATCTCATCCTTAACTACTCATAAACTCCAGTGTTTAAACTGTTCATGCTGATGTTGACAGAACACTTTTCTATTGTTATTCAGTGTAAACCCACTAGATGTATGTGCATAAGGAGTTCATGAGTAGTTAAGAATGGGTGATGATGTGCTTCTCCAAGTAAAGTCACAATGTAATTATACGTTAACATATCATGAGTTCATGATGGGTAAATTAAGCTTAAACGAATGTGATAATTAATACATGAATTAATAAACAATCATGCACTAGCAAGTAATTAAGGTAGACATTATTCACACATGAACGTATGTGACCCATGTTGTAGTTAAAGTTAGTTCATGAGTAGAGTGTGCCTTATCTCGTCATTAGTTCATAATAAATAATGTTTGGTTTAGATATTAACACATCATTATTCATGTACTGTTATTGTAAATATACAAACATTTTGCATTGGCACAAACAAATAAGTTGGCCTATATAAGCATCAACATATGGACATCACAAAAAATATTACAACAGTCTAACAACCATATATTTGTATAGTCATTTATTCATTGGTTTCATTTCAATATTGACCTGAGATGGGTAAGCACAATGTTTGCAACACAGCAAGGCAATTATTGGTTTAATTTTGGAGACCTCCAATAAGAGATTCTGCACTCAAGATAGTTTATGTTGGATTTTTTAGTAAGGTATTTCTTATTAATATAAAATCTAAGCTGCGTTTATGCCTTGTCATTTTGTAATGACTGTAATTTCCAGATAACAGCATGTGACATTGTACTCAGAGCTGTTCGAATCCTCTGACTCAGAATTATGTTTCTTTTTTTATGTCCACTCTATCAGTGCCTAAACATGTATGAATCTGTACAGTCGTCACGTGACACAAAAGGCTAATAAAATGTTGTTCATTGAATTTAAAAAGAACATAAATGCTACTTGGCATGAATCCACATAATGTATAATATTATAATATTAAGAAATACATATTTCATTCATCATACATATCCTAACTAGTTAAATCAAAACAAAGCATTTGGTCGAAGTAATTAATGCATTATCATTTTAAACATCCTTGATGATTGGTTAACTAAACCATACCTGTCGACCCTCCCGTTTTTGCCGGGATTCTCCCGTATTTTGCCATTCTATCCCTATCATCCCGTTTAAGTATCTTCCCGTATTTCTCCTGAATTTTTAATCTTTCTATGAAAAGTGAAAGTTGCATCAAACAGCCGATCTTTATTTAGTCTTGAAAGCATTATTAAAATTATTATTAAAACGGCCGCATTCACTCCCTTTCCATTAAAGCTATGCGTCGACCGCTCATGCAACCTCTGAATCAGTCCATTCACTGACGGACGCGCTCCGTAGTGATTAAGACACTGTTCCCAGATCAGCTTGTACACTACACGCGATTTGAAGAGGAGCGAAAATGGACACTTTTGGATTTGGATGGGTTTTTAAACAGACAAATACACTTAATAATATGTAAACATGTTCGTCCTGGCAAACAGAAATAATTTTGTCTTAAATGAGCATGAACAGTTACGAAAGTAATCGAATGTTTTTATTATAACGTTAGATCTGTGGATTCATAAAGTGACACCTCTGTTATCAAACAAAACAGAATGTACCAAAATGAGAGATTCGCTGCTCTTCACTAAATAACTATAGAAACTTTAATCAATATTAAAATACAGTGAATAAAAAGTGAAATAGAGTTAATGACTTGTTTTAATTTCTGTATAGGCCATTGATTTTAAGAAGCTAAACTTTTTATTTTATTTTCAATTTTGTAATGTTTGTTATGTATTCTATAATTTTAAGCTAATTTCCTCCCCATATTTGTAATGGTTTCAACTAGGCTTATATATAGTAGTTTGGGGTCATTTTGGGAGTTCTTCTGGGTAGGATTGAGTTGGGGGGGTGGGGGATGGGGGGTTAGTTGGGTGGTGTATCCTGTATTTTTACATACCATTGATGACTGGTATAAACTAAACTAGAGCAAACAATCAAACAATCATTCTGTTATCTACTGATAATGAATATTAGATACAGTGGACGGATGGATGGATCATGTATAGTCATTTATTCTTTTTTCATAAAAATATTTAGCATACGTCACTCACTTACTATCCTTCAGCTTAGTTTATGATTTATCAGGGGTCACCACAGTATAATAATATGATAAAAATGCATACAATTCTGTTTTAGACATGCCATGCCAGGTTAACATCTTGAGCTAAACACAAAATGGTGGAAAATGTCAACTCTTTTATCGTCATTTCTGTTAGTGGTTTTAAAGTTTTATAATAGCTGGTAACAGATGCAAATGTTCCGGTAACACTTTAGTTTAGGGCACGATTGGCTTAGTACCTGCCTATTATTAAGATATTAAATGTTCATAAGGCCTCACAGTGGCGCAGTGGGTAGCACGTTCGCCTCACAGCAAGAAGGTCACTGGTTCGAGCCTCGGCTGGGTCAGTTGGCATTTCTGTGTGGAGTTTGCATGTTCTACTTGTGTTGGCGTGGGTTTCCTTCGGGTGCTCTGGTTTCTCCCACAAGTCCAAAGATGCGGTACAGGTGAATTGGGTAGACTAAAAAATTGTCCGTAGTGTATGAGTGTGAATGGGTGTGTATGGATGTTTCCCAGAGATGGGTTGCAGCTGGAAGGGCATCCGCTGCGTAAAACATATGCTGGATAAGTTGGTGGTTCATTCCGCTGTGGCGACCCCAGATTAATAAAGGGACTAAGTCAATGAATGAATGAATGTTCATAAGTACTTATAAAGTATGATCTTATACAGCAGCCATAATCCTACCCAAAACCTAAACCCAACTTCTACCTTACTAACTATTAATAAACAACTAATTCATAGTTTATTAAGCTAGTAGTCTTAGTTAATGGTTTGTTAACCCCTTTAGGCCCAAATTATGTTCCAAGTTTCTGAAAAATGTAAAAGTATATTTTCCCAGTTCTTGAGGCTCCTATAAATGAGACCAAATTATAATAATACAAATTCAACACCCTTTAAGTATATATTTTTTTGTCCATTTCAATGGACATCAGGTCAGAACAGTTCCCGAACATTATACCAACATAAAATAAAACCATACATGATTGCTGGTATAATCTCGAAATTTATTTTCAATATCACACACATTAACATTGTAACATTTTTACTTTAATTTTGAGGTTTTTACTTTATAGAATGCACCTTGTTTATAACAAACTTTATCTTCATCTTCCTCATCACTCCACATAATGTTCACATCTGAGATATTTCCATCTGCTATATGCTCAAGAACGTCAAGATGTGTATATTCTGAATATTCTGTATATTCTGTTTCAGCAATGAATTAGTTTTTTTCTATATAAAAAAGTTCAATCAGCATTACTGGAGATTTAATTTTAGTAACAGATCTTGAATCCATTGTACATCCTAATGGACAGACATATTTGAAAAAATCCTGATCTAAAGCTTGCAATGTTACATAAGATTTTAAACTTTAATTAGTAAGTGCAATGCCTCTTTTTCACATACAATCTATGAAATATCGGCAAACATATCAATAAATCTGAATAAAAACATTGTAAATGTGGCTTATGTCTGTGTCTGGAGTGAAGTGATGCCATGCTGCTTTTCAGTGTAGTTGATTTTTTATGCCGAGCCTTACCGCCATTTGATTGGATGACAATCGTCCACTCTCATGGACTGCAGGCTTTAAATTAGATGAAATGCTCAGGAACCACAACACACATGTGATGTCTATTGTAGTGGGCACAGGGTCCGAAGGGGCTAATATCATGAATTGTGACCTAAAATGCTAGTTCCTTATCACATTTGAGCATGTTGCATTATTTTACATTAATAATGGATTCAGTTTAGTGTAAACCACACATTTGTTGCAGGTCATTCCAGTTTAAGCAAAATAAATGAAAAATACTTTACATGTACCTGCAATTCTGGAATGAGTTTTATATATATCTCAAAAAACCAATGTGTTCCAGTCCCAGTTCCTGTGTGGCGTAGTATGATGAAAGCTCATTGAAGAAGTAACTAATCTTTAGTATATGTTCAGGGTTTTTGGTGAATGCAGTGACCTGATCATTTCTCATCTCAGTGTAGTCTTTTACCAGCTCCTATTTCTTTGGCTTTGTGCTCAGCTGGTTCTACTGCTCACATCCAAATCAATGTCTTTCTGTTTTCCTCTCCAGACTCCATCTGTATCCAGGGTTTCGACCCTAACATCGGCATCATCACCCCAATCAACCCCATGATGGCGGGCATCAGTCTAGTGCCACCTCATCCCGTAGCAGCAGAACTTCCTGTAATAAAGGAAATCATTCACTGCAAGAGCTGCACGCTGTTCCCGCAGAACCCTAGTAAGAGCCGCTGCCTTTTAGAGCACAATTATTAGAGGTTTCATCATAAAACCAGGCACACGTGAACACAGCCAACCATTATTTACTTCTGCTGATGTCATGGTAAATATATAAAGTTCAGCCAGTGCCGTTTTGAAGGACCTGTAACTGTGGGGTAAAATGTTCCACTGAAAGACCTGTAACTTTATGCCGAATGTTTTATGATTATTGAAACTGCAGCAACCACATGACGGTGTTTATTAAATCCTGCAATGTGGAAAATCAGGGAAAAATGAATGGTAAATCTTTAGAGCTTTTGTGCTAAATACCGTTAAACCAAATGAACACTGAAGGAAAACATTTTGCTATTCCAATTAAATTCATATCTTATTTGGTGACGGCGATCATGTAACATTATAATAACTTAATTTGAACATTTCTTGTTATTACACAGCATAATAAACCATCTTAATATTTGCAGATGCTAGATTGTTATAATAGTATACAGTAATACAATATTTTGTATTATTTCAAGAGTTCACACTTAGCTGATGATTGGTAATGTAGCTTGTTTGGCATGCTGTCCCGGGAGAGAGCCCTGAGCTCACGAGATCCTCGAGCCCTGGGCTCCCTCCCGTTCGCAGGGCGAGAGGGGAGCTTGAGCTCAGGTAGATCTCGATGAACTCCCCCGACTTATTGTGGGCTTGTAAATGGTATTGCTTAGTGTGTTCGATTTACTTAAATTGTGTGTTTTTGGACTGTGGGAGGAAACCGGAGAACCCGGGGAAAACCCACGCGATCACGGGGAGAACGAGCAAACTCCACACAGAAATGTCGACTAGTTTAGTTGAGACTTTAACCAGAGACATTCTTGCTGTGAGGCGACAGTGCTAATCACTGGGCCACCGTGTCGCCCATCTGGGAAGGAGGAGTAGGGGTGGGTGGGGGGAGTTCTTCAAGACGAAGATACTGCAAAAAGGGAACTCTGGTTATTTATGGTGATCTAGGAATCATCTGATTGGTGCATCGATTGCGGGCTAATGCGGGCCAGCTGTAAGCAATCATAAGCACGTGATCCTCTCGAAATTAGTTTATAAATAAATTTCACTTATCAACCATTCAGCCTCTATTTTCTCGTCAAGAGCATTCTTCTGACAGACACTTATTTTGGAGTCTGAGTGTCGGCTAAAAGTGAAATATAATTGTTTTGGATGTATCTAAAGGCAGTATTTGGCCACCATCATCTGTAAATTGCTCAAGGCAGATAGATCTGACAGCAATGCTAAGATTTACAGCTTTGTTTATTTATTCAATGGGATAGTCCCTTGAGAGACGGTCTTATTTTCGACAGTTATTTTATGAATGGGGAAAAGTGTAACGGTCAATATGGCATATATATCAATATATATATATTGACAACATTTTACTCACAAAACAAGATATTTTAATTAATGTCGGAAAGTGGTAATCATTGAATTCAGTAGTGTTTTTTTCTACTATGAATGTCAAAGGCTTCTGTTTTCCAACATTGCTCAAATTATCTTCTTTTGTGTTCATCAGAAGAAATAAGTTCAAACAGGTTTGTAAAGTGGATGGTGAATAAATGCCCACAGAATTTTCCCTTTGGATAAACTTTTCCTTCAAATGACATTTTCAATACTGAATAAGTGGCTTCTAAACATCTAAATCAGTCTTTATTTAATATTAAACAAAGTAAATAAAAAAAATGTAATCAAAGTCATGTTTATTCATGCAGTTTGAGTGCAGTAAAGCATTTTTGTGGATTGCGCAGATCTTCCTCCACCCTCCACAAGAGAACGGCCTCCAGGGTGTAAGACAGTGTTTGTTGGTGGGCTTCCAGAAAACGCCACTGAGGAGATCATCAAAGAAGTGTTTGACCAGTGTGGGGAGATCATCGCCATCCGCAAGAGCAAGAAAAACTTCTGCCACATTCGCTTTATTGAGGAGTTCATGGTGGACAAGGCCCTCTACCTCTCAGGTGTGCATGCGTGCATGCGTGCGTGCATGGCGTGCTCGTGTGTGTGTGTGTGTGTGTGTGTGTGTGTGTGTGTGTGTGTGTGTGTGTGTGTGTGTGTGTGTGTGTGTGTGTGTGTGTGTGTGTGTGTGTGTGTTTTAAAAGTTGATTGTATTTTTTTCTACCTCTCTGGTGGTCTATTTATACATAATACATACACTTTTTTGTTTCTCTACCTCTGTTGTGTCCTTGTTATTTTATTTATACACACACATGTTTTTTTCTATGTTGTTTTGTTTTGTGATGATTGTTTATTTGTTTATCTACCACTATACTATGGGTTTTTTTGGGGGGGGGGGGGTTTTACCAGGTAAGTTTGCTTGTGTTTTGAGTTGGTTTTCAGATTTAAGAAAGCAACGCTGGACCAATCAGCTGTGTGAAAAATGAGATGCGTATACTTCATGCAACAAAGCCACTTCCCCAGCCGTTTATAGTTAAAGTGGTTTTGAGACCAAAATACCTTTTGTTACTAATTATTTGTGAGATTTGTATTATAATAACTATATGTATAATTCATATAAAGCACTGTCGCCTCACAGCAAGAAGGTCACTGGTTCGAGTCCCGACTGAGTCAGTTGGCATTTCTGTGTGGAGTTTGCATGTTCTCCCCATGTTGGCGTGGGTTTCCTCCAGGTGCTCCGGTTTCCCCTCACAGTCCAAAGACATGCGCTATAGATGAATTGAGTAAGCAATATTGGCCATAATGTATGAGTGTGTATGAATGTTAGAGTGTCTGGGTGTTTCCCAGTATTGGGCTGGAAGGGCATCCACTGCATAAAACATATGCTGGAATAGTTGGCGGTTCATTCCGCTGTGGTGACCACTGATAAATAAGGGACTAAGCAGAAGGAAAATTTATAAATAATAATATAATTATTATATGTATTGGCAATTCATATACAGTGCATCCGGAAAGTATTCATAGCGGTTCACTTTTTCCACATTTTTTTATGTTACAGCCTTATTCCAAAATGGATTAAATTCATTTATTTCCTCAAACTTCTACACACAATACCCCATAATGACGATGTGAATTTTTTTTTATTTGAAATTGTTGCAAATTTATTAAAAATAAAAAACCTGAAAAATCACTTGTACATAAGTATTCACAGTCTTTGCTCAATGCTTAGTTGATGCACCGTTGGCAGCAATTACAGCCTCAAGTCTTTTTGAATATGATGCCACAAGCTTGGCACACCTATCTTTGGGAATTTTTGCCCATTCCTCTTTGCAGTACCTCTCAAGCTCTATCAGGTTGGATGGGAAGCGACGGTATACAGCCATTTTCAGATCCCTCCAGAGATGTTCAATAGGATTTAGATCTGGGCTCTGGCTAGGCCACTCAAGGACATTCACTGAGCTGTTGTGAAGCCACTCCATTGATATTTTGGTGGTACATTGCTGCATTCATCTTTCCCTCTATCCTGACTAGTCTTCCAGTTCCTGCTGCTGAAAAACATCCCCACAGCATGATACTGCCACCACCATGCTTCACTGTAGGGATGGTATTAGCCTTGTGATGAGCGGTGCCTGGTTTCTGCACTGCGAAGAGACCAGAGAATTTTGTTTCTTATGGTCTGAGAGGCCTTCAGATGGCTTTTGGCAAATTCCAGGTGGGCTGCTATGTGCCCTTTACTAAGGAGTGGCTGCTGTTTGGCCACTCTACCATGCAAGCCTGATTGGTGGATTGCTGCACAGATGGTTGTCCTTCTGTAAGGTTCTCCTCTCTCCACAGAAGAACGCTGGAGCTTAGACAGAGTGACCATCAAGTGACCATCACCTCCCTGACTAAGGCCCTTCTCCCCTGATCACTCAGCTTAGATGGCCGACCAGCTCTAGGAAGAGTCCTGGTGATTCCAAACATCTTCCACTTATGGATGATGGAAGTCACTGTGCTCATTGAAACTTTCAGAGCAGCAGAAGTTTTTCTGTAACCTTCCCCAGCCTTGTGTTTCTAAACAATCCTGTCTCGGAGGTCTACAGACAATTCCTTTGTCTTCATGATTGGTTTGTGCTTTGACATGTACTGTCAACCCTGGGACCTTATATAGACAGGTGTATGCCTTTTCAAATCCTGTCCAATCAACTGAATTTACCACAGGTGAACTCCAATTAAGCTGCTGAAACATCTCAAGAATGATCAGTGGAAACAGAATGTACCTGAGCTCAATTTAGAGCTTCATGGCAAAGGCTGTGAATACTTATGTACAGTGCTCAGCATATATAAGTACACCCCCCACAAACCTCTCATTTAAATTAATATTTCCTATAAGATGATTTACAATATTATATTTGTGCATATACACTAGTTTAGTCAATACTAAAGCCACATCTGGAGCAAATATAACAAAATAACTTACAATAATGGTAAAAAAATTAGTAGCCCAAATTTACGTTAGGGAAAAATATTAAATAAAAATGTCAAAAATAGCAAAAATCAAGAGAAACAAAAAAATATACAATTTTGTTGAAATGTTGTAGTTTGTAATTTGTTTTTGCAATATTTTGCATGAATTTAATTGTATTATCTTTCCATTTCAAAAGATGTTCAGTGACAAAAATATTATTTTAATAAATATATCTGTTTAATAAATCTGTTTTGTTCAAATGCCCCAATATATATTACCCATATTCACAGAAAAATTGATAAAATTATAAATTTTCTAAATGTGTACTCATATATGCTGAGCACTGTACATGGGATTTTTCAGGTTTTTTATTTTTAATAAATTTGCAACAATTTGAAAAAAATCATTTTTTCACATTGTCATTATGGAGTATTGTGAGTAGAATTTTGAGGAAATAAATGAATTTAATTCATTTTGGAATAATGCTGTAACATAAACAAGCCTGCTTACTTAAGCTATGTTGGTTCCAAAACTGCTCCTGGGAGTAAGCTCAGTCAATTCGGAGTATGTTAACTATGAACACAGAAGACATTCTGAAACATTGAATCACCATAAAAACAGACACCAAGAAGCACTTAAAGTTTATTACCTCATATTTGTAGTTTGTACATTGGTAAATTGACCTTAAATCCTTTTTTTATTATTGTTTTTTTATTGTTTTATTAATATTGTAAACAAAAACTCTAATGTTTGTTGGATGCAGATTATACATAACCACTATAAAATGTTTGCTGTCCTTTGGTGTGACAGCCTTATTTATTGAAAATGGCCAAGTCATGGAGAAAAAAATATTATTCACAATTTCATATAAAATAAATAGCACTATATGAAGATAAGTGGCCAACAATGAAAATAAATCACTGTCACAGTATTTGTATCTTCATTCATTTTCCTTCAGCTTAGTCCCTTTATTAATCAGGGGTCACCACAGTGGAATGAACCGCCAACTATTCCAGCATATGTTTTACGCAGCGGATGCCCTTCCAGCTGCAACCTGGGACACACCCATACACTCTTGCATTCACACACATACACTACGGCCAATTTAGCTTATTCAATTCACCTATACCACATGTCTTCGGACCTGGGGAAACCGCAGCACCCGGAGGAATCCCACGCGAACAAGTGGAGAACATGCAAACTCCATAGAGAAAAGCCAAATGAAACCAGCGACCTTCTTGCTGTGAGGCAAGAACAGTGCCACTGAGCCACCGTGTCACCCCTAGTTGTATATTATAAAGAGTTTTAATAATAACTTTTTAAGGCACAGTTCAGTTAAAACTACAAAAAATAATAAACAATAAAAAAAAATCTGTGAAAGAGTTGATAAAATTAGTGACCCCTTATATTTTGTCAAACATCAGATATATATATATATACAACATAAATATAACAACGTTTTCTTTAAAAATGATGTTAAGCATTTTTTATTAGCATTTCAAGTGTATTGATATTTGTTAAACACAGGAGCCTGCATGATAACTCAATTTGCCAAATAATATGTTTGTCGTCCTAGGCTATCGGATGCGCATTGGCTCCAGCACTGATAAAAAGGATTCGGGCCGCATTCATGTAGATTTCGCTCAGGCAAGAGACGACTTGTATGAGTGGGAGTGCAAACAAAGATTGCTGGCACGAGAGGAGCGGCACCGACGGAAAATCCACGAGGAGCGGCTGAGACCTCCATCACCTCCTCCCATAATGCACTACTCAGAGCACGAGGCAGCTCTTCTGGCGGAGAAACTGAAAGGTAAGCTTTCCCACAGACTGCGGTGCCATGATCTCATCTAGCCTTTAAAGCGCAGATTTGTCATCATTAATGTAGCGCCGAGAGAAATTCGGGGCTCTTTGGAAAAGCTTCAAGGCAGAGCTTTTATGCATCTAATAAAGGCAGAATGTGGTAAGATGACCTACACAGCCAGGTCTGCTTTCCTTCAGACATTTCTGCAGCTGTCCTCGTCTGCTCTCTGATGACGTGACAGACATTAATGAGCGGAGTTTTCGGGTTCTTGCGCTCCAGTCCTCGTCCCGTCTGCAGCTGCCAGCCGAACGGACCCAGCTGTTGTTTATTCTAGGAGACTGGTGTGTTTATATGATCGGCTAGTTCCATTCATCAGCTTCAATGAGACCTATGATTGCCAATGAACTGAACGCTCAGTACCAGGATTCTGGATAGCCAAAGAGAAGCCATAGAGTTGACTAAATAATGTTCATTTGCTTTCAGGGGCGATTAAATGTGCTTAGAGACTGGTTTGGATGAGCCCATACGCTAGAAATGGAAGAGATAGAATGGAAGAAATACTGTGGAAGAGTTCGCTCATAAACTCTTCTATCTGAACACCTAATGCAGTTACTTAGAATTTAGTGTCAACTTTTTCCTCAGATGATTCTCCTTAAATTGTTTACAGAGCATCTAGACTTTAAATTACTGTTTGTGTTGATCACTGAGAAGCTTTGATTTCAGATTTCAGAAGTGGCTTGCGAAAGAGCTATACATTGTTCATTTAGTCAAGGAGTAGTTCAGAGTAGTCAAGGCTTGTGAACCATTATCCAATTCAATGTCTCCTTTCTTTCCTAAACAAAAATAAAGGGTAATTTTGTAGTATATTTTAGTCGTATGGGGTGTTCACATCAGATGCGGCTTGTGCCAATAAACGTTTTACACGTAAATTGACACAAGAACATTTTGAGTTTACTTTATTTGTGCGTCAAATTCGCTTCATCCGTGCATTAAATTCACTTCACAATAGATGCGGGTTCATGTCATGGGCAGGGCATCTGTCTGCCCGGTGACTCTAGTTTCATTGCTAAATGGGTAACATGGATTTTATTGAGAGAGTAGCTGTGCTTTATGTGCTTTAGGAAGGCTGAAAAACAGCTTAGATTTGTTCGGCGTGTCTGAGTCCACTAGATCCTTTCAGAGGTGCACCCAGCTCTGTGAGTTCATCAACTCCTCCAGAAACTGTACCTGGATAATGGAAGCTTTCAGCTGTGAGCCCACTTTGATGAGCTGTTGTCTGGTGTCAGCTGCAGGATTTCCCCTTCAACAACAGGCGCTACGTCATAATCACGCCCTTACTAGAGCAAGCTGTTGATTGGTTAATGTGGCACAAATGTCCACTAAAGTTCCGATCAGATGCGCAAATCGCTCAATTCGCACCACTTCATTCTCGCAAAATGCTCAATTTGGGTCAATAGCTTCATTCGCACCACTTCATTTGCATGAATTGTTTCATTTAACCTCGTGGTGTCAATCATATTTGGTTCTGAAACTTTCGTCCATCATAAATTTGAATCAGTTTTAATTATTTTTCAGTTTTTTGCATTCGAAAAGATGTTTTGAGAGGTGTTATGACAATTCAGGGCCACCATATAAGCAAAAGGCAAATCCAAAATGGTGGCAGAGGTGTCTATCTGTGTCTCTGTACCTTAGACAAACTGCCAGTCTCTGCTCAGCATCAATTGGTTAACAGAAATTGGTGGTCTTATTTTTAATATGTGGCTCTAGTATCACTAGCAAAGTATCGAACTCAAACTCGGATATCCTGAAGTAAACTTTGAATGGGTTGGGATAATCCTATAGTTCTGTGATAAGGAGGCAGAACTTTTCTTCAATATTTCCTCTTTCTTTTGTTAAGCAGGGAGAAGATAACAAAATCATCCTCACTACCCAAACACACCATTTTGTATTGTTTAGTGAATTATTTCGGAACGGATTAAATAATACGTGTTGGACTCGGTGTGCAAGGTTTGTGTGCATGACAAATTTTTAATACGAAAAAAAAAAAAAACGCATACAAAAAGTTTGGACTTCAGTGTGCAATGACCTTTCAAGAGTTCACACTTAGCCGATGATTGATAATATAGCTTGTTTGGCATGCTGTCCCGGGAGAGAGCCCTGAGCTCACGAGATCCTCGAGCCCTGGGCTCCCTCCCATTTGCAGGGCGAGAGGGCAGCTTGAGCTCAGGTAGATCTCGATGAACTCCCCTGACTTATTTCTGGCTAAAAGAATGGCTAAAAAGAGATGTGTACTTATTAAGAGCTTGGCTATGGTATCGCTTTGGTGTGTTCAATTTACTTAAGTTGCGCGTTTTTGGACTGTGGGAGGAAACCGGAGAACCCGGTGAAAACCCATGCGAGCACAGGGAGAACAAGCAAACTCCGCACAGAAATGTCAACTGGTTTAGTAGGGACTTTAAACAGAGACATTCTTGCTGTGAGGCGACAGTGTTAATCACTGGGCCACCGTGTCACCCATCTGGAATGGAGGAGGAGTAGGGGTGGGTGAGGGGTGGGATTCTTCAAGACGAAGGTACTGAGATAAGAGAACTTTGGTTATTTATAGTGATGTAGGAATCGTCTGATTGGAAAATCAATCGTGAGCTAATGCGGGACCGGCTGTGAGCAATCATAAGCACGTGATCCTCTCGAAATTAGTTTATAAATAAACTTCACTTAGTTGCAGGAGAATAAAATTATCCGAGGGACTTCCACAAAATGAAAATATGTAAAGTGAATAAATACAAATAATTAAAAAACAAATCAACCATTATTTATCTATAGCACTAAACAGGCACAAGACTGTACTTTTGTATCCCAGCTTCCAGCACACCATTGGAGAAAGCTTTCAGTATTTGTGGAAAAGCCATTTCACAAAGGAAACGCCAAATGGTGAATCACTGTCCGGCTGTTGATGGTTTGGCAAAGTGGAAGTTTACTTGCGCACATTGCTTGTGTCACCATTTCAGTGCATCACTATTCAGTCAGCAAGTCTGAAGGTTACTGAAAAATGTGTCCCGCACAGTTTTCTACCTCAAATCGCCAACACAAACCCCTACTGGCAACGCATAACAACTTGAGAGACCTTAAATAACTGGGAAAGTAAAAGTGATTCTTAGATTTAAGAAATTTGATCACTTGCTTTTCTACTTAAGTTTGTATGTAGCAGTAAATTCCATGAAGACTATTATGGCACTTTCTGAAGCCTAAAATAAATACAAGTCCTTAATCTTTAATCTTTTGCCTCACAGCAAGAAAGTCGCTGGTTCGAGTCCCAGCTGGGCCAGGTGGCATTTCTGTGTGGAGTTTGCATGTTCTCCCTGTGTTGGCGTAGGTTTCCTCTGGGTTCCTCCACACAGACTCGAACCAGCGACCTTCTTGCTATGAGGCGACAGCGCTACCCACTGCGCCACCGTGCCGCATCATAGATTTCATTTGTTAATTATTTTTAAGCTATACTTAAAACTACTTAAGAGTATTTTCTTGTCTTTATTGCAGTGATTAATATTTTCAGGTGAGTTCATAGGAATAGTAATGATGAGGAGAATAGGAACTCGTGTCTGTTTTCAAAAGCTACACTAAATGCTAAACCTCGTCTCTAAGTTTCAAGCCTAATTTAAGGACGCTTTCCCTGCATTGTCTTTTTTTCTATTGGACAAGAACATCATCTCATCAGTGTGTTCAGTCACGGCTCGTGAATCAGTAACTAACCCTGCATTTTCCTGTCTAAACATGAAGTGTAATTCCAGCCTGAGTAGCCGAGACACGAGGCATTCGGTGTGGCCTCTCCCAAGCTTCAGTAATCTGCTCCCTGTGGACCTGTGTGAAATACATTACTGAAATTGGAAGAATAATTGAATTTCGCCACAAAGTCAGTGCAGTAGGGCTGGCAGTAAATTCGATCCTTCCCTTAATGAGATCCTGTACATGGAAACAACATCATTTCCTGCATCTGTGCGCTTTTCAACCAGACTGTTGTTGCTTCGTCTCACCGCAGAAACGTCAATGAGGAGAATGACATCATGACTGATCTTGAGTAACAGTAACAGATAACCTAATAAAATATTACTCTAGTAAAAGCGTAAAGTGCTTCTTTTCAAGTATTTTTATTTTAAGTCAAAAGTACATAATACAGTACTTATCTGATACATACTGCTGATAATTAAAGGCACAATATTTACAATATTTCTATCAGAATATGACAAAAACACCAGAAAAGTGTTATATATTTTGATGACATTTGCACTTACATTATTGCAAATGTTTTGAGGACTGTTTAAATAATATTCAGCAAGACTATTCTTAACCACGCCCCTCTTAGTGTTACTGAAGGAACGATGAGCAAAAATAAAGCCCCGCCCCTATCTAATATTCTATTTCAGTTGGAGGTACATCACTGAAATAAAACTCTCAACAACGTCTGGTTGATGTGGACTTTAAATAATATCCTGTTAAAATGTAATGGGCCAACTGTACATGGGCATGCCAATATTCAGAGAAATCATACAATGGGCTTAAACAACTTGACCATTTAAAGTAGATTTAGTTGACCAGATAACTGTCAGTGATGACTTAATTTTTTTCATTCACAATAAATTCAATTCTAGTCAGTCACAGGCACTGAAGCTTCAATATCTCCAGCTATTTGCTATTTTTGAGACTCTCTTTTTTAAATGGTTGCATTGTTAAATAGAGACTTGCTCTGAACGGATCATTAATACCCTGAACTGTTAATGTAGACTTGAATGGATCATTTGAATTGATAAGTTGTTAACTGGTAATTGAATGGATCATTTGAATCAGCAAGTTGTTAACTGGAGACTTGAGTGGATCATTTGAATCAGTGAGTTGTTAACTGGAGAATTAATGGATCATTTGAATCATTGAGTTGTTAAATAATGACTTGAATAGATCATTTGAATCATTAAAGTGTTAATTGAAGACTTGAATGGATCACATGAATCAGTGAGCTGTTACCTGGAAACTTGAAGGGATCATTTTAATCATTGTTTTGTTAACTGGTGATTGAATGGATCATTTGAATCATTGAGTTGTTAACTGGAGACTTGATTGGATCAGTTGAATCAGTAAGTTATTAAGTGCTGACTTGAATGGATCATTTGAATCATTGAGTTGTTAAATGAGGACTTGAATGGATCATTTGAATCATTGAGCTGTTAAATGAAGACTTGAATGGATCATTTGAATCATTGAGTTGTTAAATGGAGACTTGAATGAATCATTTGAATCACTGAGTTGTTAAATGAAGACTTGAATAAATCATTTGAATCACTGAGTTGTTAAATGAAGACTTAAATGGATAAATAATTGAGTTGTCAACTGGAGACTCGAATGAATCATTTGAATCATTGAGTTGTTAAATGAAGACTTGGATGATTTGATTTAGTGAGTTGTTAACCGGAGACTTGAATGGATCATTTTGAATCAGTGAGTGCTCCACTGTAAAAAGCATTTAGTTAAAACTGTAACTGAATTGTAACTTAAAACTGTTAAGTTGACATAACTTTTTACAATTATGCAGTCCATTTACTTAATAATTTTAAAGCAACATATTTATTTACTTATTTTAAGTAAGGTCAACTTATCGCTTTAAAAGCAACACTACTTTACTGACCTTTTAAAATAAAGTCATCTAATCACATTTTACAGTGTACATTCATATAATTAAGTGGAATAAAAATGCTTAGGAGTGTAAAAATGTCTTATAAAGTAAAAATACTTGGCTTACTCTCCACTCTGGATGTATCAATTAAGCCCAAACTCCATCGCAGGTCCTTAGAATATCTGCTCAAGTGCTTTATTTTTTTAAATTTTACGTTCAATATCCATTTTAGCCCCTTTTTTTCAATTAAATAAATGTAATTCGCCGCGTGTAGCTGGTAAGAGACCCGGAGGACTCTGGGCGTTTGAGATCAAGAGCAGGTGTGTTATTAAGGTGGCACTCAAACTACCCAGCTAATTAAAGGAAATTGAATTCTCCCAACCCTCAGGCAAAAATGCCATCTGACGGGAATAAAAATCATTTCCACCGTCAAATGAGCCTGCTCTGCCAATCTCACATCTAATGAGAGCCTTTACAAAAAAATGCAAATGTGAAATCTCCACACAATCTGTCATAACTCAGCGGTGCGACCTCTCCGTAACGACACTATGTAACTTGCTCCGTTACTGCCAATTCAGTCAGTGTCAGTTATGGTCCGGAAATTAGCTATGTTTTAAACATCGCTCATATTCATTTTTCCATGAAAGCATAATGTGGCAATGAGCATTTACTTGCCAGAGAGCATTAAGCCAAGGCCGTTTGAATGAATAGCATTAAAGTGTTTCTAAATGCAAGAGACAGAAAGCTGCAATGGATAGAATTAATTTGAAATAAAGAGCTGAAGGACGGAGAGATTTGAGCATGAGGAAAATGGTGTTTTTCAATTTAAAAGGGTTTTTAAACCTGCAGTCTTACACAAAGGGATTAAATACTGAACATTTTTGACCAAAAGTAAACTAAAACATTCGTATATGTAAGTGTCAAAGATAGATGAACCTGCATGTCAAAGATAGATTAACCTTATCCAGCATATGTTTTAAGCAGCGGATGCCCTTCCAGGTGCAACCCATCACTAGGAAACATCCATACACAACCATTCACACTCATACACTACGGACAATTTAGCTTACCCAATTCACCTATACTGCATGTCTTTGGACTTGTGGGGGAAACCGGAGCACCCAGAAGAAACCCACGCTAACACTGGGAGAACATGCAAACTCCACACAGAAACGCCAACTGACCCAGCCGGGGCTCGAACCAGTGACCTTCTTGCTGTGAGGCAATTGTGCTACCCACTGCGCCACTGTGCTGCCCTGCACTACAAGTAAATTGGGTAAACAAAGTTGACCGCAGTGTATGATTGTGTATGAGTTGCGAGAGTGTATGGGTGTTTGCCAGTACTGGGTTGCGGCTGGAAGGGCATTCACTGCGTAAAACATATGCTGCAATAATTGGCGGTTTATTCCGCTGTGGTGACCCCTGATAAATAAAGGGACTAAGCCTAAGGAAAATGAATAAATGAACCTTAAAATGTAATAGACAATAAATTAAACTTAACAACAAATGTGGCCGAAAACATTCCCAAACACACAAAAAAGAGCCATTCATCATCTCTATATGGCCAATTTTTCTATATCTAATTATCAGAAAAGCTTAAGTCCGAAACAAAGCTTCTACAAAAGATGCAACCAAATGTCAGGCATGAGCAGAACTGTGTCAGACACCAGAATACGGAAACCCCATCTGAGATGTTTTGTCTGCTGCCTCCTGGGCTCGATAAACACCATGACGTACAGTACAGACAGTGCTCGGGAAGCTCTGCACAGGGAGAATGGGAAGTGCTTGACATGGGAAGTGCTGTGATTGCTGATGAGGTGGAGGCTGCAGTCAAGTCCCCATCATTGAAATGAAAGCAAGTCTCTCCAGAGAAACAAGCACGGAAAACACTGCAGCCAGCAAAGCTCAACCATCACCACTGGCTGTAATCAAGTCCCAGCAGGAGAAAACGGCTGTCAGCCAGGAACCCGCTCTCAAATGAAAACGTGAGAGACGTGACTTTATGAATGTATGTGAATGTCGAAGACAGTGATGGATTGGTGGAACTCTGAGGTGGAAACACAGTGTTTGTCTGGTGCCTTGAAAGTGATCCCGTATATTGAAAATTTGATGTACTGTATGAGCGGTCTAGAATCTGAAATACAGTAAACACGGTTAAATATTTTAAAGCTCACACTAAGTATTCTTGGCTGTCGGAAACTGATCCACAGGACTTTTTACAGCCAATCTCTGGGCAGCATTGCTGATGCAACCGAGCCTGTATATAAGCAAGTCCCAACACTGCATATATATAAAAATTAAAACTAGAGATAAAAAACAACAACTTTTATTTAAAGTTTACCATGCAAATCCAATTAGATCGAGTTGTTTAGACCTAACAAGCGATCTAGCCTGTGCAGATTGCTGGGGAATTACAAATCTGCCACTATATGAAATACAACTTCCAGAAGTCTTTGCACTCACACAGAAGTTCCTGATCCCCCTGATTACACACACACACACACACACACACACACACACACACACACACACACACACACACACACACCACACACACACACACACACACACACACACACACACACACACACACACACACCTGGAAGCTCAGTATGATCTGATAATAACTGATATAACTGAATAACTGATTACTAGGACTATAAAGACACCTCATTCACACACACTCTTTGCTGAGTTTTGTAAACTGTAAGTAAGCATTTCTAAGGTTTCCTTGTCTTGCCTTGTCGTGTTTTGACCTTTGCTTTGTGTTACTGTTTATGTTGGTTTTCCGCCTGTCCCGACCATTCACCTGTACTCTGACTACGCTTTTGGATTATCTGCATGCTCCTGTTTTAAACTTTTGCCTGCCTGACGAATCTCTAAATAAACTGCGTGGATCCTCAACTTCTGCTATATTACAACAAGTCTCTCATATAATATAGCTACTAAAAGACAGAAAATATGACTTTACAAACCGTATTATAATATATAAACATTTGGATATTAGTTAATAATATCACTGACATTAATATAAAAACAGAATAAAATATATATTTACACATTTTGTGGATTTTTGCTTGTGCAGATTCCATGTGGGCCTATTTATGTGTCATGACATGGTTGTTTAAGAAATAAACACACTGCATCTTTTATGACAAGGCAGGTATACTACAATAAGCCACAGTTTACTATAGTAAAAAAAATTATACAGTAATTATTATATTTAATGACAGTTAATACTGCATCATTCATTAAAGTGTTCATTAATGTATAATATGCTTTACTACAGTATGGTTCAAAAACACTTTGGCATTTGTTACAAATTACTATAGTACTTTTTATGTGGGAATGCTAAATTCTACCATTTTTCATTTCTCATGAATAAAAAATATATATAGTTTATCAAGAAAAATGTAGAATTTTTAGCCTTTATTTTATCAGTTTTTGCATTGCCTGGAATTTGAACCCATGACCTCAACATTGTTAGCATCATACTGTTTGAGCTCCAAGAATTGCAGTGTGAAAGTGTGGTAAAGTCTTGTTTTCTGAAGCTTAAGTCTTGTGTCGTTTGAATCCTTGAGCAGTTTGAACACAGATTCAAAGTTTGCGAGTTATGAATGTTGTATAAGCTTGGAAGAGATCTTGAAGGGTGTAGGTGTTTCAGAGTTTGAGGAAAGAACTGCATTTTTTTAAAGTCTATGTTGCTAAGCTGTTTTGGAGGTTGAAGCCGGAACCGGCAAACAATAAAAACACTGTAAAAACATTGTGTTGATTTAGCTCATTTTAAATTAGTAGTTTGAACTAACTAATTGAGTGCATATATTTTAATGTGAGCTGTTTTATTTATTCATTCATTCATTTTCTTTTCGGCTTAGTCCCTTTATTAATCTGGGGTCGCCACAGCGGAATGAACCGCCAACTTATCCAGCATATGTTTTACGCAGCGGATGCCCTTCCAGCCACAACCCATCACTGGGAAACATTCATACACTCTCATTCACACACATATACTACGGACAATTTAGCTTACCCAATTCACCTGTACCGCATGTCTTTGGACTTGTGGGGGAAACCTGAGCACCCGGAGGAAACCCACGCGAACACGGGGAGAACATGCAAACTCCACACAGAAATGCCAACCGACCCAGCCGAGGCTCGAACCAGCGACCTTCTTGCTGTGAGGCGATTGTGCTTCCCACTGCGCCACAACGTCACCTTGTTTTATTTATTTACTTTCTTATTTAAGCAAAAAGTAATGAATATCAGACATTTTTTGCCATGACTTGCAGAAAACACCCTGTAAAATGGCATTTGGTGTTTATATTTGTAAATATAATGGAATTCAGTCTGATCACTTATTTTGTATTCATATTTAAAAAGAGGCCAGAATTAAAAAGTGATTTCCAGACTTTACTTAAAAAAGGCGAGTAAACCTGTTGCTTTAAAGTTAAGGAAATTATCTATTTCCATAATTATAAAAATTAGGTTAAGTTGACTTAACAGTTCCAAGTTACAAAGGGTTTATTCACTTTTTTAAAAATGTAAAGTCTGCTTGTCCCTTTTAAGTCAACGAGTCTACTCACCTTTTTAAAGTAATCGCTTTTTCTTTTACAGTGTATGTTGTTACATTTTATACATGCAAAATGTTGCGTTAAATCACCACAAAGCTTTACTACTTTAATATTTTGCTTTCAAAAAAGTTATTGGATCATGTCAGAATTAATCCTAGTGTTATTTTTGTTGTTGTCTAGGCAATTTCTCAGGTTTGATCAATGGAAAGAATACTCACTTTTATCCTGTTTTTTTTTATTTGTCTACTTTTTTGCACTGAAATCTTCAAATAACTGATTTTTTGGTAATTATCACCAGGAGAACCGATGCTGCTATAAAATCTATATAAAACAAAATACTTTTTTGTCCTTTTTTGACACTGATATATTTCTTTTGTTTGTCTTTGTTTTAAGACCAATTCATTCTTTTTTTTGCTACTTGTATACCATTTTTCACTAAAATATTTGATATTTTGATTAAAACTGCTGATAATTATCAAAATAATTGTTTATTAAAAATATATGTAAGGATGTGGAATGTCATTACCGACCAATCTGCAAATTAGACTCCGCAGTTATATCAGTTATATCCGTAAATTTATTTTTTAATTGAGATTAATACATCATTGGGAAGCTGAATAAATAAGCTTTAATTAATGTATGGTTTGTTAGGATTGGACATGTTTGGCAGGGATACAACTATTTGAAAATCTAACTTGGTCCTGGAGGGCCGGTGTCCTGCAAAGTTTAGTTCCAACCCCAATCAGACACACCTGGGCTAGCTAATCAAGCTCTTATGCTGCGGACACACTAGAGTTTAAGCATGTATGGTGCTGCAAAAAGGAGCGGGATTTCAACAAGATGATTTTAAAAAGCAAGCGATTGCTCCATATTTTAAACTTCTGTACAGAGAGGTCAGGTTTTAACCTTCTATTGGTTTGATGCAGTCATGTGATGCAATTTCGCAGGTGAGTTCACCAAGCTTGAACTTTACAACGCAGCAAACTAAGAAACTTGACGCACGAGTTTGCGTTTCCGGTCTGCCGCATTCGCATGCGTATGAATGTAAGTCTATGGGGCGAAAAGTGCAGTGTGACCACGGCTTTACTAGGCTTTCTAGAAACATCCTTGCAGGTGTGCTGAGGCAAGAGGGAGTTAAAATCTGCAGGACAACACACCTCTAGGACCGAGTTTGAGAACCCCTGATCTAGAATCTGAGGGTTCAAAAAAAATTGAAAATTGAGAAAATCTACTTTAAATGTGTATAAGTCAATTGTTTATGCATATTAAAAAAATATTTTTTTATATATTTACAGTAGGTCATTTACAAAATGCCTTCATGGAACATAATCTGAATAATCTGTAATGTTCAACTTATTTTTGGCAAAGTAAAGTCAATCATTTTTTACCCATGTATTTCTGACTATTGCCAAAATTATACCCATTGTAACGCCATTGGTGGCGGATGGTGACAGAACGAGACGGAGAAGGAGATATATAACAAAACGGATTTATTGAACACTTACGGGGAACAGATACTGGATGCGGGGAGACAGGACGACACAGGAAAGGCACGTGACAACAACAAATGATGACGCGGACGAACACTGACACCCATGCAACATAAGATTGGTTTTGTCGTCCAGGGTCACCAATTTGATTCATTGAAGGCCATATTTGATTTCATCCTTAATTTAGTAGATTTAATTTGACTATTTTAAGGGGATGTTAAAAATTACTTGTGAATAAACAGTCATTCATCCCAGACCCCCCCCCTGCCCCCCAATTATTTATGCTTTTAAATTGCATTATGGGATCTTGATCTTTCCTCTAAAAGCTTTTGATGTTGACAAGTTGTCAACATTTCTAATAGTTTGAAGTGGCATATTATGTGTGTTTGTGTTGTACATTACAAAAACCTAATAATAAACCTCCAGTACTTTTTCTGTTATTTTACAGACTTAATTATCTCTATATTATTTCTTAAACAATATCTTGTCTCAAACTACTAAAATGCCAATAAAAGTCACTTTGTTAATCTGCAGTATAGAATATTCAACATCAAAAGTCGACTGAGTAGAGATAAAACTCCCATAGTTACATTTGCTCTCTTATGCAAGAGATTTAAAATGCACTTTATTGGCTGTGTCTAATCGGAGTATAACAGTAGTTAATTGTAGACATTGATACACTTTTCCTCATTCTCCAGATGACAACAAGTTCAGTGAGGCAACGGCAGTGCTCTTCACGTGGATCGACAGAGGCGAGGTGAACCGACGCTCAGCGAATCATTTCTACTCCATGATCCAGTCGGCCAACAGCCACGTGCGGCGCCTAATGAACGAGAAAGCGCAGCACGAAGAGG
Organism: Danio choprae; assembly: GCA_903798125.1. Taxonomy (NCBI): domain Eukaryota; kingdom Metazoa; phylum Chordata; class Actinopteri; order Cypriniformes; family Danionidae; genus Danio; species Danio choprae. Next base: position 1,526,428 of record CAIGQW010054520.1, read on the forward strand.
AGATCGAGCTGGCCAAAGAACACTTTAAGAATTCCCTGCTTGCCATCCTCACACAATGTAAGAAACCTTCCAGCCTTTACTGTTTCTCTAGCAATTGCCTACTATCAGATTCTCATCCTGTGTTGCCATGACGACGGCACATCCTTTGTGCCGAGCGAGATGATATAGCCATCCTTAAGTGGGCTCAGTCTCTGATCTAATTGTTGGACTTTACTCGCTTATCTTGATATGACTGTAGTCCCAGTAGGAGTGTATTTGTGTTTGTCCAGAACTACACTACACTACATGCCCTTAAATGTACCGACCAAGACACAGGCTCTGTTCCAAAACCTAGCAAGCTGCCGATATAGATAGCAAATTAAATGCGTCACATGTGACCTTTCTATGCATTATAAAAACCCCCACAAACTACAATAATAATAATCTATCTTACATTGTGTCACTTCTATCATTGGTTTGTGAAATTTATCTCATTGGTCATTCCAAAAACCAATACGCCAATACTTCCGCCATGCTGATTTTGCATTCATGTTGATCAACAGTTTCCATCCAACATGTTCAATCATATTTTATTATATACAATATGATGGGAACTCCAAGATTGTCATAAAATCTTAAAATATGCATAACACCTAATGCCGAGTTCAGATTGCATGATTTTAGCCCAGATTTTGACTCGCCGACAGGTTTTGAGGAATCACAGACAAATGCCTGAAAATTAAAGGCAAATCGGTGCTCATTCACGTGAGTAACAATCACACAGAGTGAACTATCAAAGAGGCCATCTGAGAGAATTGTCAGCGATTCAAAGCGATTCTGAGCAATACCACAATACCATCGGGTCAAAAAAGAAAAAAAAGTTGAAGAGAAATTGCTAATTCCCTTCAAAAGCTAGGTGAGCAACATAAGTACATTTTCTACCCCACTAAAGGCTTCTTTCTCATTATGTGGTTTATAACAAAAGATATACCATGTCCGGGTGCTCCGGTTTCCCCCACAGTCCAAAGACATGTGGTACAGGTGAATTGGGTAAGCTAAATTGTCTGTAGTGTATGTGTGTGAATGAGTGTGTATATATGTTTCCCAGTGATGGGTTGCAGGGCATCCGCTGCGTAAAACATATGCTGGATAAGTTGTCGGTTCATTCCGCTGTGGCGACCTCAGATTAATAAAGGGACTAAGCTGAAAAGAAAATGAATGAATGAATACTACGTGACCTCATGTTGGGTGGTGCGGTGGCGCAGTGGGTATGCAGTGTGAAACCCCATAGCCGATCCATCTTGCAGTGTAAACACAGCAGTGATGGAATGCTACCCTAGATAGTCACGCAGTGTGAAAACATCTGTGACGGCACTACTTTGAAAATCGTGCAGTCTGAACTTGGCATAAGACAAATGTAATTTAAGAAGTCTTATTTCTGTGGGGAACCGCTTTATACACTGGGTTCCACACAATCGATTTGTGTTGGGACAACATGAATGAATTAAGTTAACTTAGTAGTTTTTACAATTTTTAAGTAGATTGAACATAAAACAATGAAGTTTTCTCCCCCCAAAAACCTCAAGAATTGTGTTGTTTCAGCTCATTTTAAACAAGTATCTTGAACAAACAATAAACATAATTTTTGAGTGTATATTTTTAAGAAAGTGTGCTTGATTGATGTGTATATCTTGGAAACAAACTGCATATTGCATACTGGCCATAGAAGAAAAATGTTTTGCCACTGGAATCTCATAAATTTGGTGAGAGAATGCAAAGATTTTATGAGAAAATGCAAACAATAATAATAATTGCAAAACTATAGATTTATTTATTTATTTTAAATTACTGTGCCTTTTTTGAGTTTCCTATTCAGTACGAGTTATTCAGTAATTATCTGCACATGTAAACACCAACATTGTGTGACATGAAATGCTAGTAAAATGTGACCCTGGACCACAAAACCATAATAACTGTCAGTTTTATTGGAAATTGAGATTTATATAAATAATCTAATAGCTGAATAAATAAGTTTTGTTTGTTATGATACAATATTTGGCAGAAATATATCGTTGCAGTCAAAATTATTCGCCTTCCTGTGACTTTTTTGTTATTTTTCAGATATTTCACAAATTATGTTTAACAAAGCAAGGCATTTGTTCATAGTATTGCCTATAATATTCTTTCTTCTGGAAAAAAAAGTCTTATTTGTTTTATTTTGGCTAGAATTAAATCAGTTTTATTATTTGTAAAACCATTTTAAGGTCAGTATTATTAGCCC
>CAIGQW010054520.1:1545787-1570873 GCA_903798125.1 Danio choprae
ATGTGTGTGTGTGTGTGTGTGTGTGTGTGTGTGTGTGTGTGAGTGAGTGAGTGAGTGAGTGAGTGAGTGAGTGAGTGAGTGAGTGAGTGAGTGAGTGAGTGAGTGAGTGAGTGAGTGAATGACTGTATCCCAGTACTGCTGGAAGGGCATCAGCTGCGTAAAATATATACCGGAATAGTTGGTGGTTCCTTCCAATGTGGCGACCCTTGATAAATAAGAGACTAAGCCGAAGGAAAATTAATGAAAATAAAATAATGTATTTTATTGATGTAAAAGATCTAAATGTAAACGTTGCAAAGCCATATGTTGCAGTGGGACATAAATAACTGTTACATCCGTCCCTACAGAAACTCTTGCCATTTAAACCAGATTTACTATGCAAACTTAAGGATGAGTTATAGCACTAAATAACTTTTAGATTGGTCATTACTGTGACATATGACAATAGAAACAAAATTTATAAAAATAAAAAAAAGTGATCTGTAACTAACCGTGGGACATGGTGATGAAATCACATTATATTTGACAACTCTTTGGTAGATATTTTGTCAAGGTTTGCATGAAGACTTTGCTGTTATAGCTTGTGTAGCAAATATTTGCAGGGCTCTGAGAAAATCATGTTACTTTCATCACCGCTCCCCCCAATAATTAACAACTGGAGGTCTTAGAGAAAAACAAGAAGTGCTTGTTTCAGATAGGGGTTGAGGTGCAATCTAGAAGTTGCTTGTTTGAAGTAAATTGCAATCCCATTTCATCCAATAATTTCCCCTTTGTCTTTGTCTAACCGGAGGGAAAAAGTCAATATTCCATGTCCATGTCTGGAGGGTTTCTCTTGAGCCAACATTTAGTAATTGCTTTCTTGCATGCAAAAAAATAAAAAAATAATAATAATAATAAAATCAAGAGATAATTATCATGCTTATTTATACCTTTGTGACCACTAGGAACATGTTGGAAAATGACACAACTATGTTAAAGCCTCAATATTTATTATCCGTCCTTTCCCAGAAAGACTGATTATATGGACAATTCTGTTCTTTCTTGACAGCTGTTGAACGCCATGGAGTCGGTAGACATGACAAACCACAACTCTGAAGGCCATGAAAAGGTAAGTCAGACTCCATCATGTCACTGCGGTTTACCGGTGAGATTAGTCTGCAACACCAGCACACTTCAAAAGAGAAATGCAAACTGCTAATATTGCGTCATCCCTTCATTTCTCTTAACTCCAGGAGCTGTCTGACTGGAGTTAATTTTAGCCCACTGATTTGTATGTTCAATGAGTTTGTCCTCGGTCTGCTTTTCTGCTTGAGTCCCCAACTAAATATCCGTGACAGCTGCAGTGGCAGAAAGTCACTTTTTTATCAATTTGTTATTAGTAATTGAACGAAAAATATAGTGTTAAATATTCGATGAACAAAATAATTATAATTAAAGAGATCGCTTGTGTTGAGAATGCAGTCTTAGCATAAATAACTAAATAAATATATAACAAAGAATCTATTAAAACCAATCAAAATCTGATTTTTAACAATTACGATTCACAACAAAGAACCTTTACGGCCCGTATTCACAAAACATTCTGTCTAAGCCACTAAGGGCTGTTTAAATGACAACATTTTCAGCCAAAAACGGGAAACTTTTTATGCGTTTTTCCTGTTCGTTTACATGACAACTGCGTTTTTGTGTCTTAAAATGCATAAATATGAACATGGTTATTAGCAAGGCTGCAATGCCAAATACTGGTCTGGCATACTTCATACATCACTGTTGGTCGTTTTCATGGATGTGTAAATGCAGATCATTTGGAAAACATTGTGTAAACGTCAAACTTTTTGTTAAACGCAAAGGAAAAAGTGCCGCTACACGCATATGATAGTTGGAAGTAACACACACCAGACGCACACATATGAATGTTATGAAACTATTCAGATGGCCCTCTGTGGTGTGGCAGAAATATGAACAATGTCCTGAGTCGTGCGGACAGCCGCCGACTTATGGAGCCATGTGCGCACCCTGATAGAAACCTATGTTTAGAATTTTAAAATGCATGGCACTGCACTTGTGTGCGACCCCCTTAAGACTTCTACTAAATAGCAGTTCAAAAAAATTGAGCTTAGAGTTTTTTCTTAACTTATTCACAAAGCTTCTGAGACATCTCTAATTAAGGAATTGGAGCCCGATCTCACAAGGAATCCTAACTATTTTACAAATTTTCAGAAAAGTGGCTAATTTGTACGAATTAATACGATTTCATTCATATGAAGCAGTAGTGGGCTAATGGTGGAAATATTCACCTCAATACCACGGCTGAGGTGTTCCCTTGAGCAAAGCACCGAACCCCCAACTGCTCCCTGGGTGTGTGCTCACGGGTATAAGTCGCTTCGGATAAAAGCATCTGCTAAATGCAGAAATGTAAATGTAAATATGAAAACTTACAATTTATTTCAATTGTACTACAATCAAAAAGTTATGAATTGCATTGAGATTGTGTTGGGAATCGAGTAAATATTTATATTCTAAAAAGTATAATCATTGCTTTTATTATTGTAGACAATAAGTAAGGGTTTTCTCCAAATGTTTACAAGTTAATGTATTGTTTTAGAAAATGTAAAATTATTATTATTATTTCAAATTGTTTTGAAGTCATGTTTTTGTGTATACATATTTGAAGACACATTTCTTACTGTATGGGAATACCTCTGTGATTAAGAAAGTAACTTATTAAAAGCTTATTGTGGTTTTAAAATGTTTTCTTTCTTGCTGGCTGCAGCCATTTTACTATAGTTTATGATTTGATTTAACTGACTTGGTAGATACTTTTAGGGCAAAAATCCTAAATTTAAAATCTAAATAATTTTTTTTTTCCAAAACGGGCAAGTTTGGAGCTGCTTTTAGCCCTAAAATGTTTTGTGAATACAGCCACAGGTCATTACAGTAGATTCTGGTCGGCATTCTCCCATTCACTGAAAAAGGCATGGAAGTGCTCTATAATCCCTATGGAGTTTTGAAATGCACTTTCAGTCCAAAAATAAAGCAATGTTCTCTCTAAGGATTTTCATGGTGTAACATTTTTCTTTTAGAAATGAAATAAAATATGTAAGGATTTTCCATTATATGCAGGACAGATTGTCTTTAGTTACAGTAGGCAATACAATTTTTTTATTACAAGTAGTGCTAAACAAAGCATAAATAGATAAAAGATTAAGTAGGCTAGAGATTTGGGGCCAGTATTAGCACTGAAATGTTTTGTTTAATACTTTAAAGGGCAAGCTACTTTTAGCTAAAATGCTAAACAAAGCATAGATACAGTAGTCAACATTTGAAGTGGATCAAAACCTTTCATCAAAGTTGTCCTAAAACTACTGAACAACACCCATTCTTGTCTTAGTTTTTAATTTTTAAATTTTTGATCCAAATGTTGACTACTGTATATTGAAGATTTAAAAAAAAATTATTGATATAGGCAGTGCTTTTACTGTAAATTGCGAGGTCCCAGAACAGATCGGGGTAACGGATCCGGCATGTTACCAGAGGAGGGAGAGGTAACGGAGCATTTGCGCAATCAAATTGGTGGGCCAGTTTAATGAATTACAGCTTGCATTAGTAGCTTTTATAGTGTGCATGTACTGTAAAAACTATTTTTGGTTTTTATTTTATTCCAATCTTTATGTATAAAACGCTTTCTTCACTGTAAATCTATTATGGAAATGTATCAAAATTTATGCAAAGGAAACTACAAGGATGCACTGTCTGTCACATAAACAAGGCAGGCGCGCATCGGCCTTTTTTAAAAATACTTTATTTTATTATTATTTTGTTTTTTTTGGTTGTTTTTTTTTTTGCTTCTAAAATACTTAAACGAGTTTGAATAGGAATTTCAGTACACATTTCAATGGTAAAGGTGTTATATAAAGAACTTAAGTAGGCATATTTAACGAAAATAAAGGCAATTCTTTTCCAAGTAAGAGTAACCCTTTTTTTTTTTAAGAAATGGTTTCTTCGCTGCTATTCAAAATCATTTCATGCAAAATGAAACTATAGGGACTTATGCAAAAAGACTAGTCTACTTCTAAATGCTTTTTCATTCATTTATTTGTATATGTTTGCTTATGTAGGAACTATTGTACACGTTTAAATGGTAAAAATGTTTTATATTAGCTATAAGAACAAGGGATGTGAATTTCGACAAAATCTAGTGACCGATGATCATTTAAATTAACAATCAGTTATGATTAATAAGTCACCATCCATAATCACAATCAAGTTTTCAATGATTTGATATATTCAACTAACAAACCACCTAAGCCTTTTCCATTTGGAGAATTATAGTTATTAATTGCTTAGTTCTTATAATCAATCCGTTTATAAAATACATAATTAACGAATGGCTACTGAAGAATAAACCAAATAGCCTGCTATATGATCTTTGCATAATGATCACTGCGAAATAAGCGTTCATTTTATATACTATGAATATAAAAAAAAAGACATTTTAAGTCTAATGGAACATTATGAAAAATCGAAACTATTGTACAGGCTAAATAAAGACTCCTTGTCAGAGCTGAACATCACTGCGGTCAGCGCACGCACGTCTGTTTAAAGCTTCTGTGAAGAACAGACCATTTGGACATTGATAGGATGTGTTGTTGTCTTATATTTACTTATGTTTAATATTAAGATATATTCTTTGAAATCTGTAATACCACTATTTTCCCCTCATCGCTGGTAAAATAACCAGCCTTTGTATTTAATGTATTTTAAAAGTAGCCTATATTTTCCTGCCAGTTTGACACACGGAAACTAAATTGTGGCCAGTTTTACTTATTAAACTCCCTTGCCTGAACTTGCCGCGAGTGAGACTGAGAAAATGAAAGCACATCAACAATGAGGAGAAAGCTGATGCTCAAGCATATTCTTTAAAATAATGACTTGCATTAAAAATGTAGCAAATATATGGCGGAGATTTGTGATACAAATACAGTGGAGCATTAATTAAATCCTTATTTTCGGAGCGCCGCACAATTGTGTAAGACTGAATAAAAATATACAACACTTCATATATATTTGTTGGAAAAAATATCGTTTTTGAAGCGAATTTCATTTGGTATAAGCTAAAAGGTCTGCATATGCTTCAGCGCCAAAACAGAAGCCTAGTTTTTCAGAGAAGCCTAGGCTATTAAACTGTTTTCACTATGACAAAATGTAATGTAATGTAATTTGTATGTATATAGTCCATTTATCGTGTATGGCCAGACACCCAAAACGCTTTACATTCATGTGGGGTGTGGGGGGGTCTCTCCACACCACCAGCAGCCAGCATCCACTTGGATGATGCGATGGCAGCAACAGGAAAAGGCGCCAGTGCGCTCACTACACACCAGCTATAGGAGGAGTGGAGAGACAGTGATGCAGCCAATTCGGTGGATGGGGATGATTGGGAGGCCATGATCTGTAAGGAAGGAGTTTGCCCAGGAAACCGGGTTTACACTCCCACTCTTTACGAGAAGTGCCATGGGATTTTTAATGACCGTAGAGAGTCAAGACCTCGGTTTAACGTCTCATCCGAAAGACTAAATTGAAATCATCAATTGCTGGTCAGTTTTAATTTAATTCGCTTAATCAAGCATTTTGAATGAGCCAGGACAAAAGCTATTCGCAGCACTGAATATGGGTATTCTTTTTTGTTTTAAACTTTGCTTCGGTCCATATTGCCCCGGTTTTTGGCTTTCTCCATCTCTGCTGCTTGTTTGCTCGCCTCACCGTGCTGCTTCTTCCCCTGGCCGTTATGGACTTTATCTGTTCATCACAGATTAATTCATCTACTTTTTCATCAACAGGTCAATTTGAACCCTTGCCATCATCTTTAGCCTATAATTATAGCCTGTTTTGTTTTAGACAGTGTACTCTGTTTAAAATAATCTCTTAAATCTTAAGTCTTTTCACCGTTGTTCTACATTTCAAATTAAGTGTTGATTTTTAAGCACTTCTATAGCTATTTTAAATATAAAGTTAAATTTAAAGTAATTGACATCATCATCATTAATTATATGTGTTTTTAAATTAAGTTTATGCAAGCTACAAGTCTGCAGAGCATTTTTGTCATTGGTGTGTGAGGATTGGTAAAATGAGGTGCCAGATCCGGCTTGTTCCGGCATAAATTAAGCCCTGGATATTGGCACGTAGCTACTACATATTCAGATAATCTAATATCTTATCTTATCTGATAAGACATATTAAAACTGGTTTCAGAAAAGCATTTTGGAAATCCTTTGGATAAGTCCAGTTGTTTTTAAATGTGATATACTGTACAAGCCAATATACAAACCCATTGTCAAGTTCAACTAAATTGTATTTATGCTGATAATTGTCAGCTATACTGGTATTTCAAATTACACCAGTTCCGACCGCCACTGCATTTTATATGGAACATTCATCATATGTTGCAAGAAATTTGGTTGTGTTGAGCTGCGGGAATGCAGAGCTCTAATATATAATCTCCATACACAATGCAAGCACATTTGCTACAATTTTGATTCAACCTCTATACGACCTACAGCCTACCATCTTGGCCGGCATTTCAGAAGAAGAGCCAATAGGCATTGATTTCTCTGCACGCAGCAGAATGTGCTGCATTTCTAGTAAAGATTATACACACACCCTTCCCTAACTCAACAGTTTGCATGATCCCATCACTCTTTCATCTGCTTTGCGAAGGTTCCTTTGCATCCTGATGTGTGTTTTCCCTTTGTGTGTGTATACGCAGGCAGTCAATGGCACCGCGGCACTCTACCACCATCGAGAGAAGAATAACGAGACGGTCATTTGGGGTCCTTTGAGATCAGAGAAAGAGGCTCTCTTGCTCGGTAATTATTCCAACTCCGCTTCATGCCGTTTTGATCTATAAAACATCTTGAGCTGTGTGCTGAGGGGCTTGAATAGCAGATGGGCTTGGAGGATTTAGTCCTAGCTTAAAAGTGCAGGAAGGCGAGCAGGTGCTGGCGAAGCCAAGCGGTCGACGTGAAGATGTTCAGCCCTTGTTTGAACCGTTACAATAACAATGACTAGAAAAGGCGAGGGAGGAGAGGCTGGATGCTGCCGCAACACCCTGTCCTGTCTGTCATGTTTTTGGATGATGATCTCTAGGAGGAGCTCAGGGGAGATGTCCTTCATTGGCTGTAGCCCAGAGAAGACCACACTGCATTGGCTTTATCTAATGCCCGCATAGCACTACTGCTCGCTAAGAGGACGCATAAAGCATATACTGCATTGATGGAGCAGGGAATGCCAGCCAGGATTGAAGGCCCTCAGCCAGAACGGCAGAGAAGCCAAAGTCATTTGAGCAGAACAAAGTGAAGGGATGAACTGAAGAACACAAATTGTTTAAGTCTCCAGGCACTGGACTGTTAGCTGTGAAGAGAAACTTCTATTGCAGTTATTGGATTGGCTTGCTGTGTGTAAACACTGTTTAGTATAAGCTTCCTCTGTTAGATTATTAAAATTAGTTTGATTAATCGTATTAGTATGTGAAAACAGATACAGCGGGTGAAATAAGTATTATACACATCCCCATTTTTCTCAGAAAACATATTTCTAAAGGTGTTGTTGACTTGAAATTTGACAACTAACAAAGTAGTCCATACATACAAAGAAAACATATATAATTAGTTTAGAAATTAAGTTATGTGTAATAAAAATGTAATGACACAGGGAAAAAGTATTGAACACATGAAGAAAGTGAGGTGTAAAAAGACATGGAAAGCTCAAACAGCAGCTTAAATTTCTCAGCCCTTTATCAGTGTAGATGAATATTAGCTGCTTCAGTTCATACATCTACATTACCAGATGATGAAGATGAAATCAAGGTGGACATTTCAGCAAGATGATGAGCCCAAACACAGCCAAGGAACTCTCAATTGTTTTCAGAAAAGAAAATAAAGCTGCTAGAATGGCCCGGACAATCGCCTGACTTGAATCCAACAAAAGGTAAAGGAATAAAGATCAGAGTTGATAGACAAGACCAACAGAACCATCAAGATTTTTAGACTCTGTTGAAGTCTGGGAAACAAGAGGCGTCTCGAAGCTGTGATTACCCAAAAAGCCTTTTATACAAAGTATGAAATACATTTTAGTAGTTCAGTACCGTCTCCTTCTGTCAATCCATTGTTTTTACAAATAACATTTTTACCAAAACCTAGGTCAATTTCATGTCAACAGGTCCTTCAGAAATGCATCATGACGCGTTCAATACTTATTTTACCAGCTGTATGTTAATCTTTGTAGGCATGCAGCGCTATAGCAGAACAGAGATGTATGGTACCGACTCGGCTGTTCTGCATTGAATTGTCAAATCAGAACGGACATCTTGAGACTCCCCTTCCCTCCCTTAGTGTGGCTCTGTGAAAGTAGGTCTTGCAGAGGGAATTGAATGAGGTTCCTTGGTAATTGGCGGCGTTACGGCATATAAATCAAGGAAATAAATATTGGCTCGGGCCCTTCAGGCAAGGCACTATATCCTGTGCTTCTGCATCAGTGCTTTACCTTCGCAGGACCTCTCCAAAGTAATCAGCTTAAGTGGGGGAGGGATGAGGTTCGGGCTCCGGGCGTTGTATTTATGACTGCAGCTGCATCTCTTGTCTACTAGTCACAGGCAACATATGTTCATTCACCAGACTGTTCTGTTGTCTGTCTGTCTACACAGGAATCATATCAACCTTCCTGCACGTCCACCCATTTGGAGCCAACATTGAATATCTGTGGTCTTACATCCAGAGACTTGATACAAAGGTGATTGTTTTTGGTCATTGAAAAGATTCACCCAAAATGATAAGAGTTCACACAAAAATGAAAATATTGTCATTGTTTATTCACCCTCATATTGATTCAAACCAAACGTTTCTACTATGGAAGTCAATGGTTATGGGTTTTTAGCTTTGTTTTAGTGTTTAAGAGAACCTAAAAGGTTTTGAAACACTTGAGGGTGAGTAGAAAATGAGCAAATTCACATTTTTAGGTGAACTATACCTTTAAAATGTGCTTAATCTTTAAAATTGAATAAAGTAAAAAAAAAATGTAATGAAACCTGTGAGGTTTCTGTTCCTATGTTGAAAGATCAAGTAACTGAAATGTGTTGTAAAACAAACAGTTCTGACTCAAGAGGTTGAATCACTTTACATGATTAATCTATTTAATTTACAGGGATAGTTCACCCAAAAATGAAAATGCTCTCATATGTTTGCTTTCCAAATAAAATCATCAATTAAAGAAGGTTTTTAGTTGAAACCATGGTCGTTAGTGATTAATAAAATACAAATGGGCTCAAAATGTCATTTTTGCCAGTGGGCTTTATGGGAAGTACTTTTCAGCTTTCTCTAACTTAATATGGTTCCTTTTACAGCACTGATAATATAATTTAATGCAAATATAGTCAGTTAAGTCAACATTTCAATTTCAAATAAGCATTCGTTGTTCAAGCATAAAATTAGATGAAAGGCTGTTTAAAAGTAAGTGTCGTGAGGAGCAGCAGACAAGTAAAAATCTATTGAAAATACTGTGGTAAAATAAATGCTCATATTTTAAAGACATGGTGCAGAACAATGGAATTTAATGCAGCACTTCTTGTCTGGTCTGAGACCCACTTTATATTGTTTTAATCAGACACATATTAAAATAATAATAATACTCTTCAATGTGGTGAGTTTATAATGGCATGACAGTTCTCCAAGGCTTATTCATACTTAAAATCCCCATGCATAAGGTGTATTACTGCATTCACTGTCTGGAGTGCGAGCTTACATTACTAATGGAATGTAACGATAAGAAATTAAGTATCATTCTGATGCCATTATGTTATGGTAAAGACACTGTTTGCTTAGTATGTGGATTAAAGGTAATAATGTTGTAATGATGCTCAGTTTCTTGTATAGATCAATAATTTCAATGTAACGTCAGGAGTCACAGGTATTAATTTTGGGTTTCTTTTTTAACTCTTCATTTGCCTATGAATCACTAAAGAAACATGCACCATGTTACATGTTTAATTGTTTTACTACAGAAGTCACCTACAGTTTTGATGGCTTACTGTGAGTTAATTAACAGCAAATGTTCATATATGGGTGAACTTTCCCTTTAAACTTTTATTTACATACGTTTAAATACATACTTTACACAGCTGAGCTGCTCTAAACATATTGATTATTGTTTAGATTTAAAAGTATCATAATCTGTCATTTTAATCAAATGAGGTGAGTATAAGATGGTGACAAAATTAAATTTTTTGGGTAAACCCTCTCTTTGATTCAGTCGGAGTTAAATTCATATTATAGCATTGAGAGTGCATGCAGAAGGATTACCAAAAGATTAGAAACAATCCAATTTCAGTCAATACGTTATACGAGCCAAATACTCGTTATCTCTTTGACCCTTAAATTCCCCATGGAAAATCAGAGAGATTATTTGCACCCAGGTTGAAACAGCATGGACACAGCACAGCTATGTGCACCTGGTGGAAATCATCCAGTCAACAACAAAACACAAATCTCATGTGTCAGATGTGGCCTTGAGGACATTGAATGTGTTCTGACATTTTGCGAGGTGGTACGTTGTGCAGGCAAACATATATGACATATTTAATCCCACTCCTCTTCCCGCTAGGAGTCCTATAATACTCTTCACTATGATTATAAATGAAAGCCCTGAGTAACTGAAAGAAATGCTATTTATTATTAGTCGATATATATTATTCAATTAATATTATTATTATTATTGAATTAAATATACACAGCGCTCATCATATACGAGTACACCCCATTTTGAAAATGAATATTTTTATCTGTTTCTCAGTGAATACGGGTAATATATATTGGTGCTTTTGAACAAAACAGATTTATTAAACTGATATATTTATTAAAATAATATTTTAGTCACAGAAAATGGGAAGATAATACATTTAAATTCAACATTTCAACAAAATTGTGTATATTTTTAGTTTCTCTTGATTTTTGCTATTTTTGAAAATTGTATTTAATATTTTCCCCTAAGATATAAATTTGAGCTAATAATTTTTTAACCATTATTGTAAGTTATTTTGTTAGATTAGGTCCAGATGTGGCCTCAGTACTGACTAAACTAGTGTATATGCACAAATATAATATTGTAAAGCACCATATAGAAAATATTATTTTAAACGAGAGATTTGTGGGGGGGGTTACTCATATATGCTGAGCATATATATTCTACACCTCCCTAAACACATACTATGGACACACGACATCATCTTCTTCAAACACTCATTTTCAGGTGTGTACAGTCGTGGCCAAAAGTTTTGAGAATGACAAATATTCGTTTTCACAAAGTTTGCTGCTAAACTGCTTTTAGATATTTGTTTCAGTTGTTTCTGTGATGTACTGAAATATAATTACAAGCACTTCATACGCTTCAAAGGCTTTCATTGACAATTGCATGACATTTATGCAAAGAGTCAGTATTTGCAGTGTTGGCCCTTCTTTTTTATGACCTCTGCAGTTCGACTGGGCATGCTCTCAATCAACTTCTGGTCCAAATCCTGACTGATAGAAACCAATTCTTTCATAATCACTTCTTGGAGTTTGGGTTTTTGTTTGTCCACCCGCCTCTTGAGGATTGACCACAAGTTCTCAGTGGGATTAAGCTCTGGGGAGTTTCCAGGCCATGGACCCAAAATTTCAATGTTTTGGTCCCCGAGCCACTTAGATATTACTTTTGCCTTATGGCACGGTGCTCCATCGAGCTGGAAAATTCATTGTTCTTCACCAAACTGTTGTTGGATTGTTGGAAGAAGTTGCTGTTGGAGGGTGTTTTGGTACCATTCTTTATTCATGACTGTGTTTTTGGACAAAATTGTGAGTGAGCCCACTCCCTTGGATGAGAAGCAACCCCACACATGAATGGCCCTAGAATGCTTTACTGTTGGCATGACACAGAACTGATGGTAGCGCTCACCTTTTCTTCCCCATACTTTTTGCAGAAGATCAATCTGTCCCTGATGTTTTGTTTGGAGAGAAGTGGCTTCTTTGCTGCCCTTCTTGACACCAGGCCATCTTCCAAAAGTCTTCGTCTCACTGTGCGTGCAGATGCGCTCACACCTGCCTGCTGCCATTCCTGAGCAAGCTCTGCACTGGTGGCACTCCGATCCCGCAGCTGAATCCTCTTTAGGAGACAATCCTGGTGCTTGCTGGACTTTCTTGGACGCCCTGAAGCCTTCTTTACAAGAATTAAACCTCTTTCCTTGAACCTCTTTCCATCCCTTTCTTTTGATGATCCTATAAATTGTTGATTTAGGTGCAATATTAGTAGCCACAATATCCTTGCCTTGTCCTTTAACGACAGCAATGAAATGCAGTGCAAAAATTTTTCAGGATTAAGTTAATTTTCTTGGCAAAGAAGGACTATGCAATTTATCTGATCACTCTTTATAATATTCTGGAGTATATGCAAATTGCTATTATAAAAACTTAAGCAGCAACTTTTCCAATTTCCAATATTTATGTAATTCTTAAAACTTTTGGCCACGACTGTACATTAACATGACAACAGCTCTCTCTCTCTCTTTTTTTTTAACTTTCAATTTGTTTTGTTTTTTAGTCTCCAAACACTGAAATTAACAGGTACAATGCATTAAAGTTTCCCTTTTTTCCCCAGTACTTTAAGCTTAGCTTAGCATAGATCATTGAATCAGATTAGACCATTAGCATCTCACTCAAAAATAACGAGTTTTGAAAATTTTCTTATTTAACTCTTTTAGGTGCACTCCTTAAAAATTATTTTTTGGCCCACATCTTGTAATGAATAATATACTGACACAACTCTGATAAATAGTAATAAGCAATTAAAATAATGATGATAACCTATGGAAAAAAACATTTTATCAGGTGGTTATGATGCCTATTAAAGGGTTAAAGCTAGACTCTTCAGTAGTAACAAGTACAAAGTTTGACTGAAAATGAAAAGTTTTTGTAGGCCAATATGCCTAGGAACTATGTTCTCATTCTGGTGTAATAATCAAGGAACTTTGTTGCTGTACCATGGCTGCAGCAGACATAATGATATTACACAACACCTGAAAATAGTCCTAGGTAACTTCCAATGTGACTTATACATACTCCCTTTGCAAGCAGGTGGTCATGTTGGTTATATTAACAGAAGTTAACGGAAGTGGTCATTTTTTATTTAGATGCTAATGGTCTAATCTAATTCAATGATTTATGCTAAGCTAAGCTAAAACTGCTCCTGCCAGACCCGGAGATGGATTGGCTATATGGATTCAAAAATGGTAAAACTTTTCCTTGTAGCAAAGAGTATTATAAACTAAACAACTAGTGTTCATTAACTTCCCTTCTGAATATAAATGAACAGTACAGCACCACACAGTAACTGTTTGCAGGAGGCAAATGACAAACATACAGACAAACACATTAGTGTCTTTCATTAGTTTCAGTGCAAACAAAGGTCGCAATGCCTGATTCTCTCTCCATTTACACACACAAACCATGACCCAAGTGTTACTTTTTCATGTCTCATTCGTCAGATCTCAGCCAGTGAACTCGAAAGACTAATGGTGCGACTACCCAACATGTTCAAGCAGGAGTTCAGCGGTGTAGGAGCGACACTGGAGAAACGCTGGAAGTTCTGCGGGTTCGAGGCTCTCAAGTCAGCGTGACTCCCAAAGCCACATATCCACTGACACCCGACGAGGACTGATCCAGAGTCAGCCAGAAGAGCCAGAGCCTCATAGACAACAAACACAGGCATCAGACGGCTGCCGCTCTCGAGAGGAAGCGAGACTCTACACGCGGCGCAGCATCAGATGTATTTACTTGAAAAAGCTCTTTCCAGAGCTCTGTGCCGATTGCGTAACTTATCTGTCAGCGGCATCGTCCCTGAAGACTGGGAGATATCCAGGAACATCACGCCTCTCGGTTAAAAATACGGAATGTTGAATATGGGACACAGATGTGTGATAGCAGCCCTCTGTGTCCATCAAAGCCGGAGTGTGTCTGTGTGTGTGTGTGTGTGTGTGTAGATGATGATTTCTGCTTTGAAAAAATGATTTGAAACATGGCCGAAGTGCTGAAGCTGATAGACAACAGTTGCACAGCTGAAGGTTCGCTGTGTTTCAGGCCATCCATGCTGTGTAGATGATGTATTTAACATGCTCTTAGTGTCTTGATGCACTGTTGTTAATGTCTGCTTATGTAAATTAAGATTTTTTAAGAAAAAAAAAAAATCGATTAAAAACTTTTTATCTGAAATTGTCTTTGTAGAAATCCAAATCTTTTGCCAAGCCAGGAATTGAAAACTGAAGATTTAGGAACTGTGTTACTGTTTTTATATGGATTAATTAATCGAAAAATGATCTCATTACATTACTCGTCATGTCATTTCAATCCTCTGAGACCTTCGATCATCTTCAGAACACAAATGAAAAGAGTTTAGATGAGGGGTGTCAAACTCATTTTAACTGGCTGCACTCTCAAAATGTAGATAACGGTTATAACTGTAGGACTGTATAAATATTACTTCCCCTTAACATAACTGTCTCTACACTCAAAAAAAAGATTTTGCTGATTGTTCAAACTACTTATTCAAAAATGAGTTGAAACAACACTATTCTTGGGATTTTTTTATGGGGCAGCTTAATTGTTTTCTGTTCAAACCACTTACATTTGTTAACTTAATCGATTTGTGTTGAGACAACATGAATGACTTGTCATTTAATGACAATTAATGTCATTAAAAAACCCTGAATTTTTACAATGTATATTTCTTATTAAGTAACAAATAATTATATGTATTTGCATAAATGTAAAATCTAGGTTATTTTAACACGAATTTTTATATCAGGTTAAGAAACCCGCAATACTCCAAAGTAAATAGCAAACAGAAATATCATCAGACACAAGTCATTTCCTTTCTCCAAAACGTTGTCGCAATTGAGAACAAAACTATGGAAAAAAACAATCATTTTGAGCTGCTAATGAGTGACAGATGGGCCGTTTGCAAATCTCAAACAAGTCCTGCTTATAGTTGAATACTAATATGGAAACACTGTGCGTCATAAAGCAAACATGCAAACATGCATTATGTAGTGTATATGTCAACATACGATATAAAGCAGCATGGACTTATAAAAGCTTTTATTATAAAGCTGAGTTCACAGAAAATGTGGAGCACCGCATCACTTGCTCTAGTTTACTCACGGGATGTTTTCGACTATAAAAGTGATTAAAGTACTGTAAAAGTGATTAAAGCAAATTCTGCGCATCGCAGCAAACACGCCAACCAGTTTGCATTGACTTTATAATACTACTACTACTACTACTACTACTACTACTAATAATAATAATAGTAATAATAATTCCTTACATTTATATAGCGCTTTTCTGCACACTCAAAGCGCTTTTACACATTTTTGGGGGGGAATTTCCATAACACAATGGAAGCCATATTGCGCCAGACCGCACACCAGCTGACTGGTGGAGAGAAGACAGAGTAATGAAGCAATTATAATATGGGGATGGTTAGGAGGCCATGATGGACAGAGGCTAGTGGGCAAATTTGGCCATGATGATGGGGTTAAACCCCTACTCTTTTTCGTAGGACATCCTGGGATTTTTAATGACCACAGAGAGTCTGGACCTCGGTTTAACGTCTCATTCAAAAGACGGCGCTCACTGAGCAGTATAGAGCCCCAATCAATATACTGAGACATTCAGACCCACACAGACTGCAGGTTGAGCGCCCTCTGCTGGTCTCACTAACACCACTTTGTATGTAATCAAACCACACAAATGCTTCATTTTGCATTTGGTGCCAATCATACTGCATGCTCTCGTGGGACGCATATAATGACATGGCAGGGCGGAACTGACACGTCTTGAGACGTTCAAAGTGCAAAAAAGGAACCAAAAGAAGTGGTTTATCTGTAATCATACAAAGAACTAAAAAAAATACTTTGTTTGCCAATGTTTTTGCTTCCTCAAGTTGGTCAGGGTTTGTGTTTAATACGGGCAGTACAACGCATTGCCATTAGTCACGCAAGTGTCGTATTGCCTGTAATAAATGCACAACCTAATCTGATCCGGTGTTCTGTCGATTTGTCCTACCCTTTTAAAAAGTAGGTAGCACATTTTGATGACGCAATATGCTACCCATCAGATTTTGCTACCAGTGTAAATTTTAATGTGGAGTAGTGTGATATGAAGCTGTTATTTCGCCCTAACCTACCTAATCCCTAACCCCAACCTCAGAACCATTCAAATACAGTGTTGGTAGCATAATCTGACAGGTAGGATAAAATGTCAGGACGTCGGAAGATATTGGCAAACAAAAAAGTGTTTTTGGAGCTTTGTACAATTACAGTGAAGTCAATTCATTACAATTAATACACTGAAGTCACATGGAGAGTTTTTGGTTCCTTTTCTAGACTTCAGGACCATTGCTGTCTATGGAGGATGAGGGAGCTCTCAGATTTCAGCTAAAACATCTTCATTTGTGTTTTGAAAATGAACAAACGTCTAAGGCGATTGGAATGATATGAGGGTGAGAAATTAATAACAGGATGTTTAATTTTGCATAAACTAACCTTTTCAATTCCATAAATGTCATTTCGATGTATCATCCTATGCGGTGTGACAAACCGTTTTTACAATCCTGGATTTCGCTCAACCTCGTTCCCGGCAGGGTTTCTGCAAGTGTGAAAGCTGCCTGCTAGTGTTGTGTCTGACATGCTTTTTTGATTTATGTCTGGGATAAACAACTGAACCGTCTGCCATGAATGTGGAGCAGACCTTCCCTAATCACCCCCGAATATAACAAGCTGTGAATAATGAATGAGAGGGGAGGAGAAAGCTGCTCTCTGTGTGTTTGATGTCATCTATTTGCTTTTTACATCAGCCACCGACATGCTGTCAGCAACACATTAGTGCTTTTGAGACCATCTGAGTCATTTGCATTGTTGCTTCTACCGGCACCGCCATTATTTGAGGCTGTTAGGCTAATGAATAATTATAATAGTAATGCAGAAAGTTTGGGGTTATGGTGATGAAAGAACAAGGAGATCCACCTGCAACTTTAGAGAAATCATTTTGTTGCCATTACAAAAAGGTTCTCTGTGCTCTTAAAGGGACAGTTCACCCAAAAATGAAAATTGGCATACCATTTACTCACCCTCAGGTGGTTCCAGACCTTTACAATTTTATTTATTCTGTTAAACACTAAAAATATATATTTTGAAGAAAGTTGAAATCATAGTAGAATCATAGCTGGCTTTCATAGTAGAAGAAACATCTAGTATAGAAGTTAGAGGTTTCCAGCTTTCTTCAAAATATCTTCTTTCATGTTCAACAGAAGAAAGTCAAACAGGTTTGGAACAAGTAAAAAGAGAGTAAATGATGACAGAACTTTCAGTTTTGGGTAAACTATCCCTTCAAGGCTGTGACACATGAAGTCAATGTCAAACAGCTAGAGACAAAAAAAACAAAAACTAAAGTATGTGTATTTTTAACACAAAGGAAGATATTTTGAAGAATGTTGAATGTAATGTAATGTATTTTTTATTTAATGCCATGTCAGCAACCAAGGCTGTGTTCATGGCTAGAACATTTCAATAATAAATATACAATTAAAATCAACAAACCAATAAATATATAAATTAAAGACGATTTTTAGAATGATAACAATTTCCTGGTGTCACTGTGCTAAAAATGTCCTTAAGACAGTTTGTTTCACAAAAAGTCTTCTGGAATCATTAAAAGCAGGACAGTCCAGTAGAATGTGTTGAACTGTAAGAGGAATTGTGCAATACAAACATTGAGTGAGGTCTTCACCTTTGAGGAAAAACAAAACAAAACAGTTATTCTTGTATGTCCTATACGACATCTGCTAAAAATCACTTGATCAAATCTAGTCTTAAAATGTCTTAAAACTCTGTTTGCAATTTCAGGTTGTATTTCATACAATGTATTATTTTCCAATGCATCCCACTCCTCTTGCCACTTGTTTAAAACGTAAACATTGATAAAAAAAGGTTTCATCTCTGATGGAGGAATTTTAAAGAATGTTGGAACACAATGAACTATCATAGTGTTGGCGTTCCTATGAATGGAAAGGTATGGATGAACTATCCCTTTAATGCCTGAGAAAAATCTTTTTTCAGAATAATATCCCATCATTTAAGTTCAAACTGGGGAAAGAAAGGTGATTTAAGTGACTTTGAACGTGGCATGATTGTTGGTGCCAGATGGGCTGGTCTGAGTATTTCAGAAACTGCTGATCTACTGGGATTTTCATGCACAACCATCTCTAGAGAGAGAATGGTCCAAAAAAGAGAAAATATTCAGTAAGCGGCAGTTCTGTGGGCGCAAATGCCTTGTTGATGCCAGAGGTCAGAGGAGAATGGCCAGACTGGTTCGAGAAAGAAAGGCAACAGTAACTCAAATAACCACTCGTTACAACTAATGTATGCAGAAGAGCATTTCTGAACGCACAACACATCGAACCTTGAGGCGGATGGGCTACAGCAGCAGAAGACCACACCGGGTTCCACTCCTGTCAGCTAAGAACAAGAAACTGAGGCTACAGTTCACACAGGCTCACCAAAATTGGACAATAGAAAAAAGTTGCCTGGCCTGATGAGTTTCGATTTCTGCTGCAACATTTGGATGGTAGGGTCAGAATTAGGCATCAACAATATGAAAGCATAGATCCATCCTGCCTTGTATCAACAGTTCAGGCTGGTGGTGGTGGTGTAATGGAGTGGGGGATATTTTCTTGGTACACTTTTGGTCTATTAGTATCAATTTAGCATCGTGTCAACGCCACAGCCTAACTGAGTATTGTTGCTGACTATGTCCATCCTTTTACGGCCACAGTGTACCCATCTTCTAAAGGCTACTTCCAGCAGGATAACGCACCTTGTCATAAAGCACAAATCATCTCAGGCTGGTTTCTTGAACATGACAATGAGTTCACTGTACTCAAACGGCCTCTACAGTCACCAGATCTCAATCCAATAGAGCACTTTGGGGAAGTGGTGGTACAGGAGATTCGCATCATAGATGTGTAGCTGACAAATCTGCAGCAACTGCGTGATGCTATCATGTCAATATGGACCAATATCTCTGAGGAATATCTCCAGTACCTAATTGAATCTATGCCTCGAAGGATTAAGACAGTTCTGAAGGCAAAATGGGAGTCCAACCGGGTACTAGTAAGGTGTACCTAATAAAGTGGCCAGTGAGTGTATATATCATTTACAATAATATTCCCTCAATTGTTACAATTTTAAATTGTTCTTTATGGCGCAAAATAAGTTGCATGTATGATTTAGAAGAATAGTGTGAATAAAAGTGAGTTCCTGCTAAAAAATCCGATATGAAGTATGCTTGTCTAGGACATCCTCTTAGAATAGACAGAAGTCAACTTTTGTTATGTCGTGATAACGAGAAAACAACTTTTGATATGTCGAGATCGCAAGAAAATTAAATCATGAACACGAGAAAACAAGAAAGAAACATAATAACGCATGGCCTCCAGGACGTCCATACAAAGCATGTATGAGCAAAATAACTGTTTTATAAACAGCTTCTATTTCTGCAACGTCGCAGCTGAACAACAGCATAAACCTCTGTCTACGACCACCTCAGGTACTGATTATGTGCTTTATTCAGTGTTAAATGCTACTAATGTGTGTTTAAATATCATTTTATGTGACATTTATAGCCATACTGAAAGAAGCAGAGAGTTTATCTCAGATTTTGACCATAAACCTTACCATTTCAATGAGAGTGCTGTGCATTGTTCTGTGCTTCTGAATGGCTCTGGTATTTGTTTCTGTCGTGTTGCGTCTGGTGCAGACAGCCAAACTGCTTGTGGCTGGAATCTTGTTTCATCCCATATTGTTAGGATTAATTTTATAGGCCCCTTGGTACAAGGTAAATAATAAAAGGTAAAAGGTGTGATGGTTTCAGACGGTTAATCTGACTTGAGATTTTTTTTTTCTTTATTTGCAATACACAATATTAGAATAAACCCCTTTACCTAAATTATAATAATTATAATAATAATAATAATAATAATAATAATAATAATAATAATAACAATAATAATAATAAAAAAAGACAATGACAAAACAATTGCATTACAACAAATGCTAAATTACACTTAAAAGGGAATAATGAATACACACAAATAAAATTACAATGTCACATACACAACAATAAAATAAAATGAAATCATACATACAATAGAATTATTACAAAGTTACAGATCAACATTTTTAAGTGATGCATAAGGAATCACTTTAGAGGAACTGTTAAAGAGGAACAATTTTTTGTTGTATGGGATAAATCATTCCATAATTTAATGTTTGGTTGAAGTGTTTGAGCTTGCTTATTCATTCCCTCCTTGCTTCATTTTGGATTCGTTCATTCATGTCCACATCTTCTTTCTCCTTTTGAATGTATGCTTGTGTGCATTTGATTGTTTAGTCATTGTTTTTCGATCTTAGCTTAATGAACCTTCTGTGCACATTTCACATGAGTTGTTGGAGTCTGGGATGACTGTTTGCATCAAAGCCGCATTAACGATTCAGATTTTTGCTCAAGCATCTGATAAAGAGAAGCCATTTTTATGAGGCCGCTAAAATAACATTTGGAGAATTAATAGAATCAGCGCTGAGTTTAAACTGTACACTTAATTTTGTTACTTCTATTAAATACATTCATTCTTTCATTTTCTTTTCGGCTTAGTCCCTTTATTAATCTGGGGAATGAAGTGCAGAGAATCGCCAACTTATTCAGCATATGTTTTACGCAGCGGATGCCCTTCCAGTTGCAACCCATCACTGGGAAACATCCATACACTCTCATTCCAACACATACACTATGGACAATTTAGCTTGTGGGGAAACCGGAGCACCCGGAGGAAACCAACGCCAACATGGGGAGAACATGCAAACTTCACACAGAAATGCCAACTGACCCAGCCGAGGCTTGAACCAGTGACCTTCTAGCTGTGAGGCGATTGTGCTACCCACTGCGCCATAAGCGTCACCTTTATGCATATTTGGATCAGTTGTATTTCATAATCATAACAAGTAATGATTCATTATTCATTTTTCCCTATGAGCTAATTTTGCTACATGTATTTGCTATGGATGCTCCAATCGGGATTTTTGTAGCCGATACAGAGCACCGATTTCTTGTCATGGCGATCGGTCAACACTGAGTAACGATTCTGATGCTTCAAGCTTTATAATGCATTAAGCACATTTGATACTTCTCTCCTTACCTAAGAGAATAAAAGAAGGATGTTGCATATAATCCCTTAAACATGTCTCTTGTAACCATTTAGTGTGGACATGTCATGGTCAGAAGCAGCTTCACACAAAATAATAGATGAAACAGATAAAAACATTTGGTAAGAAAAATGACAAAGCAATTTAGAAACATTGCAAATGATGGAAGAAGAATTCTCCATGAAGAACTCAATGAAGAAGAGTCTCGATGAAGAAAAGGTTTGGAGCGCAGAACTGATGCATAAGAATTAAAAATGCACACCTATAAATGCATATTTGTTTATTGCAATAAGTATATTACAAAAATGTATATTAAATATTCAAGTTTTAATATATATATATTTTAACATTTTTTTGTATCATTAAAATTTTCAGCCAGGTTTTAGTCAACTTGCAATACTGTCAAAAACACAGAACGTTTACATCTTCCTCAGCGTGTAAAGCCGTAAACAAACGCCTGCGATCGGTTCATGAGATCAGCCAGATTGGAGAGTACCGATCGAGTCATAAAATGTGATTATCGGCTGATACCGATCTTCGGACGATCATTTGGAGCATCCCTACACTGCAAAACATTTCACATTGGTTAAACTTACAAACTCAAGTTCACCGGCTGCCTTGAAATTGTGAGTCAGCTCAACTTAGAGAGATTCTTTGTTTCAACTTAAGATGTTGAGTTTCACAATATATTTAACTGATGATCATTCATTGTTTCAAATGACTTCTCTGAGTTAAAACAACTTACCATGTAACAATATCAGTTCAAGAAAACTCAATGTTGAGTTTCACAATATATTTACCTGAATGATCATTTATTGTGTCATCCTAATTCTCCGATTGAAAATAACTTACTATGATACATTATTAGTTCAAGAAAACTCAAAGTCTGTTCAACATATCACATTTTTATTGAAACAAATTCAATATTGCACTAGCTTAAAAAAAGGTTTAAACATAAAATTGATGTTAGAAAAACAATTAAAATCAATTCATCTTTATTTCTATAGCACTATTTACAATATAGATTGAAAAAAGCCATAACAATACTTCAATATGCTATAGTACTTGCATATCTTGTGAGAATTTGGCTGCATTTACACTGCAGGTCTTGATGATCAATTGCGATTTTGTGACTGTATCTAATTTTTTTTGATGACCCGCTTACATAATCTTTTAAAAGTAACTCATATACGATTGTCTGCATTTATACTGTGAATGGAAGAGAAAAAAAAACGAGCGGGCGCTGACTGACAGCTAATAATAAAAGAGTGCTCATTTCTCCATTCTGTTATCCATTTGTTGTTCATTTTTTGTATTCTTTTTGACAAGTTGTTTTACTATAATCTATCTACTATAATCTATCTACTATAATCTATCTACTATAATCAAAAAGTTCTCATTTGGCCATCTTCTTTTAATCTAGGCTTTTTTAAACCAGTAGGCATCTTAATGTAATGTCCATGGTGTGATTTATGCACTTGATGAATACAATAGTTTTATGTTGTTTGCGTGGCGGATGTTGCGCTCTCTCTCTCTCTCTCTCTCTCTCTCTCGTTAAACATGCTTAAATACTTGCGCTACATGACAATATAAAGAGATTTAAGGTTTGGGACTCTGCTGAAGTGTGTTCTGAAATGAAAGCGTCAGAGTTGACGTCATTCGATATGGTTTTTAGTGACGTACGACCAATGCTGGCCCATAGGGTTGAGGGGCCCTACGCAAGATTGGGCCCACTGGTGTAAAATCGGAGAAGCACAAAAAAAAATGCACTTTTAATATTTAAGTGTATA
Source organism: Danio choprae (assembly GCA_903798125.1). Classification (NCBI taxonomy): domain Eukaryota; kingdom Metazoa; phylum Chordata; class Actinopteri; order Cypriniformes; family Danionidae; genus Danio; species Danio choprae. The sequence goes on from CAIGQW010054520.1 coordinate 1,568,912, forward strand.
CATTTTTATTAACTAACATATTTAACCTATAATACATATGTAAAGATATTTATTCATATTTTAACAAATAAGTTTGCAGGTATTGCAAAGTATTGTAAAGTACTACTAAACAATGTATTATAGCAGAACACACCTTTACTTTGAGCTTGCTTTTCTTCCTCTGCTTTTCTTTTCTTCCTTTTTTTAATGCCGTTTTGACACCATTTCATTTCAAATGAAAATTACATTAAGATTGATTAAAATAGCAACGACACTTGTGACATTGTATTACTTAAGACTTTAAGACACTTTTTCGGGTTTATATCGAACGTGAGCAATTTGGAGAGATATGTGGAATCTGTGTAGGAATACGTTAGGTCATTCTAGTTCACCCAATAGGTGGCGTTATGCAAAATAGAGTGTGGTGCTGCTGGGTATGTTTCTAATATTTTCTGTTTTTATTTGTAATGTTGTGAATTGTATCGCGTTTAATGGGGGTTTACAGTGAATATTCAAGAGCAGTCTTCGTGGGGCCCTCCAAGAAACACGGGGCCCTAGACGACCACCTATATTGCCTGTTGGATGGGCCGGCACTGCGTGCGACTCACATTGACAGGTGAAAATCCAATCTACCTGCTTACACTGCAGACATAAGGGCACAGATCCAATTTATATCGGATAAATTTCCACATATAAACAAGGTCTGAATCTGATTTGAGTAAATCGGAATCCATTTAATTTTCCTGCTCACACATACATGGGCCATATCCGATCTGTGCCACATGGGAAAATTGGCTCACTTTGAACCATGCAGTGTAAATGCAGCCTTTGAATGCGCCTGTGTTGTCAAACGAATGAAGATGTTGTTCTACTTTTACTTGTGTCTGTATGCTCTATTTGCACGTGTTTTCTTAACTTGAGCGCGTTTGAGCCGTTGAAAAACGTCTGCATTTTCTCTGTAGAGAGAATGAAACAGACTAACTGCAATGAAACCTTATTAAGCTCACAGTGAAAAAAAAGCAAAGGTCAATTTTCAATTTCTAAGCTGCAGCCTTTAAATCCCCCCCTCCGACTCGCTATACTGTACACACAGTGAAGGGAAGTGAAATCGGAAACGTACAGACAACAAATAAACGCGAAGAGACAGTAATACCTCCTGGAGTATATATTTAGACTTCCTGTATCAGATCAAACTGACATTCCTTTAGAAAATGAATTATGCGGAGTCGAGTTCTCAAGCGCTTTCCAAAGTTTGCTCCTCTGAATCTAAAGCTCTTATTATCAAGCAGTGTGTCATTCACAGTATGCTGTTTCGGAAGAGTGAATACACTGCACTGCACAGCTCTGGCCATCATATTTCACTCCAGCTCAGTCTGTCTATCTATCCGTTCATTCATTTGTCTCCCCATGCACCCTTCATTATTTATTACCAATTCATATATGAAAAAAAATATTTAGCCATTTAGAGAATGTACTAGTGTTATACTGTATTTATTTATTATAGTATTTACAACTCGTTGTTGATTAATGATATAGACATCTTAGTATTAACAATAGTAAACTGTGGTGTATTGCAGTATAACATGGCTGTAGAAAACTGTTTTGGGTAATACCAGTATTGGGTAATTTGTTTATATTATTTAGTTGCTGTATTGCCATAGCAACTAAAGACTATATTACTTCAAGTATTTACTATAATGTGGTGCAAAAAGATTGTAGTATTTATAATATGTTAATAAAGTTTTTTTCTCATGTGGGTTTGCTCTTCTACCAATTATCCATCTATCCGTCCATCCATCCATCCATCCATACTGCATGTCTGTGTCCACAAATTCATTGTTTATCTGAACATTCATCCATCCATACATACATACATACTTTCATCCATTGTATGTTAGCCTGTCTACCCATCCATATAGACATCCATCCATTGCTAATATGTCCAGTTATCTTTCTGTTTGCCCATCCATTCATCCATCCATC
>CAIGQW010054520.1:1597763-1648747 GCA_903798125.1 Danio choprae
ACATACACACACACACACAAATACAGCAACCTCTGACCACTGTGAGAAATAAATGCACAGGGCAGAAGAAAAAAACTGAAAAAGGCAAGGTGAGGCCATTAACCTTGACCAAAAAAACAGTGCGAGTACAGTGACCATGGAGGGAAAAAAAACGACTCTAGCTCAGTGTTTATTAGGTGAGACCCTGCACTTAAAAAGACCACAGCAAAAAAAAAACTATTCACTAGACAGTGATTTATAACCTGTGTTGTACAGATCAGAGTGAACAAATCTAAATGCAACTGATCAGATCTAAACACAGCTGCAACTGCTGCCTTATCACCACTATCATTTATAGAGGATTTTCATATTTGATACAAAATCTGGATGGGGATAAATGCTCTTGTTCAAGTTTAGTTTATATTTATTTATGATTTAATGCTATAAATTTTATTAGTTTAATATAGGGCTGGGATATTTATTTAGGGTGATTTCATACATTAAGATGAAGCAGCGTTTACTACCGAGGCATAGTTCACTGGCTAGTATAAGCTAAGTATAATTATAGCATATAGCACAGTATAAGCTACGCAAAAATCAGTTTTAAAATCAAATTTGATTTAATAAGTCGATATGACATTGAGACAATCATTCTGTGATAAAAACAACTGTTTATAATTTAAGCACATGAAATTACATATGAACACATATATATAAAATAACATGGTTTTATTCATAACTAGTCGAGTGTTTGATATAAATCCTTACGTGAGATGTTTCTATAGTCGTGTGATTATTAGTCACGCTGAATCAATGAAAGCAGTTAAATATTCTGTTTATAATGTAACGCTCTGTGAATTTCTTGCTTTTTTTTATCATGTGCATTTGGAGTTTCTGTGAGAGCACCCCCTGGGCTTCAGAGAAGATTTACTACAGATCACACCATGCTTCCGTGAGAAGATGTGCATGACAGTCGCAGTTTTGTAGCAAGACAAGTTTTATATATAAAAATGTCACTATTCGGTCATAAAAATAAACATTAAAGACAAAAATAATGTGTTCAAACTTTTAGAAATGTATGTTTTTGACTCTTCTTAATCATAAAAACACCATAATATGTTTGCAGATGTTTAAACATGCAAAGTGAACATACTTGTTTATCTGAAAAACAATGCTAAAGTCAGTTATTCTCCTTTGAAAATATATGTTCCGTGTTGGAAAGTCTGTCTTTGTTTTGGTCTGAGTAACTCTGCACACTGTGAGTTTTACCACTGTGAGGTTTACCCAATTATATATCGACACCCTGGGTTGCCTCGTTGGAAAACACAGCACATTTCATTTCAGTCATGAAGGCTGCCTCAATAAGTAGCAGTCTCCGAAATGAGACGATGAAATGTTCAGAGGTTAAAAAAAAGTTACATGAGCTGATTTTTATTCTGCAAACAATTCAGATAAGGCCAGATCATCAGGCATGTTCTCGATCGGATAGTGTCTTCAATCTTGGAACCTGCATGTGTGTCATGGTGGAGAAAAACCCTCTTCAACATATTCAGACATTAGCGGCTCTATTTTAACAATCTAAGCGCAAAGTCTAGAGTGCATGGCGAAAAAGCATTAAGGGCCTCTCCGAATCCACTTTTGCTATTTTAAGGACAAAAAAAACATAGTCTGCGCCCTGGTACATGATCTAAAAAGGGTTGTTCGTATTCTCTTAATGAGTTATGGGTGTGTCTTGAGTAAACTTGCATTAAACCAATCAGAGTCTCATCTCCCATTCCCTTTAAGAGTCAGTTGCGTCACGCCATGGCGCATTTGCTATTTACATGGCGGACTTAAGTGAAAAAACTAAACGCTTCACTAAAGAGAAAACAGTTAAACAGACCATCTGCAGCATGGGGATAAATCATGGGCCTCCTCCATTTGGCCCCTTTCTATTTACTATACTTTTACTCGTTACTTTACTCCTTTACTTTCGTGGATGAGGAAACGGTGTTGTACGCACTCAACTGAAGACATCCATTGGCCTACATATTTAATTTCATTTGTTAAGCGCAAAGATTTGTTTCAAAACTATTTCTAAATTCAGTTCTAATTTCCAGCAAACTAATAAATGAACAATAATAACGAAGTGTGGTCAAAAAAACTAAGTTATATCCAAACACACATCCTATTCTTATGTCTATTATGGTGATGCATGCGTCTCCAAAACCCGACAGGTGGAGAAATCTAAATCTGTTTTTATTCAAACAAACATACGCAACGCGCCAACAATGCGCCTTAACACACCTCTTTTTCAGACAAGTAGACCCATAAGTCCACAAAGTGGCGCAAATGGATTTGCCATTTAAACAACGTGGTGCAAACCGTGAAAATTAAGGTTGCGCTGGTCTAAAAAATAGCAGTGTTGGGTAAAAAAGTAATATATTACATTTTTAAGCCACAATAACATGACATAACTCTTACTTTCAGATTATACACAAGTATCAACATACTTTCACATTACTTTCCCTAAAAAGTAACTAAGTAACACATTTAGTTACTTTTTTAAAGTGACTTAAAACTGTAATATATTACTTTTTACCCAACACTGGAAAATAGCAACAAGTTGAGCCAAACACATCTTGTGTCTTATTGCGCCGTGTATATGATAGGACCCTAGGTATCAATGGTACATACCGCAGCAAATATATTGAAAATGTAACTGCTGTTTAACTAGAAATGAAAAAGCATCTTCAGAAATAATTTTTTGATATGGTTCTTGAGAAACATTTGTTCTTTTTTTGTTTGTTTTGTGAAAATCATGATGATAGAAACCCAAAAGAACTTCCATTCAAAATAAGTCTTGACTGTCACTACTGATCAACAAACATTCTTGCTAAATAAAACTATTCATTTCTTTAAAAAAGTTAATTTCTCAACCCTTTTGTGTATATCACATGCTGCAGCCCTCATTTTAAGTCATATTAGGTCAGGGGTGCCCAAACTCAATCCTGGAGGGCCGGTTTAGCTCCAATTCCAATTAGACACACTAGGTAGACACACCAGGACACACTCTGCAGCATACCAGCCCTCCAAGACAGAGTTTGGGTATCTCTCCTTTAGATAAAAGCTGTGGCGACCCCTGATTAATTAAGGGACTGGCATAACTGATTCATTACCATGAACTGATTAAAAAGTGATTAAAACGTATTAAAATGCAATGATTAATTTGCACAAACACTGAAAGTGTCATTTTGTAAATAAAAATATGTGAAATTATAAGTAAAAGTGTCGCCTCACAGCAAGGTCGCTGGTTAGAGTCCCGGCTGGGTCAGTTGACATTTTTGTGTGGAGTTTGCATGTTCTTGCTGTGTTCATGTGGGTTTCCCCCACACTCCAAAGACATGTGGTATAGGTGAATTGAAGCATACGAGTGTATGAGTCCCCGTGTTTGCGTGGGTTTCCTCCAGGTGCTCCAGATTCCCCTCACAGTTCAAAGACATGCGACATAGGTGAATTGAATAAACTAATTTGGCCTTAGTGTATGTGTGTGAATGATGGATGTTTCCCAGTACTGGGTTGCAGCTGTGTAAAACATATGCTGGGTAAGTCTGCTGTGGCGACCCCTGATGAATAAAGGGACTAAGCCGAAGGAAAATTAATAAAGCTGCTGTTTATTACTGTGTGCAGTTAATATTAGTGACTATGAATGCAAATTATTAAATATTATTCAATGTTTATTTTTTATATTATATTATTTTATATTTTAGATGTACAGTATTTTCAAACATTTGAAGTGATGATTCACCTGACTACTTTGTACAGTTCTTATGGATGTCTTATATTGCGTCAAGTCAGCACTGCAGGCATGTAAGCCCTCTTTAAAGAGTGTGTTATGACAAATGACAAATGCTGTTCAAATCAATAACGTAATCAACACCCGTCTCTTCCTCTGTCTGCTCAGACAATACATTGAGCTACAGCTGAGTCAGAATTATTGACCAACACACAACCAACCAGACACGACGACCTGAACTACTGACCTTTATCTGGATGATTTAGGACCATGATCTGTCTGTGGGCTTCCCGTACCTTTGTCTTAGTGCTGGTCGGACTGCAGAAAACAAGAAAACAGCATTTTAAAAAAGGAGCACACTGCCATCTGGTGGCCACAGAGTGAACTGCTATATGAAGGTAATCACAGGCCTCCAGACTGATTTTTTTGCACTAGTCATCAACATGTGTGGTCGGTCTCCATCAAAGCACACAAACTGGAAATACTCAATCTGTACATTCCCTAAAGTTTCCCCAATTAGTGGGGGAGGGGAAAAAATAAAGAAATTTTAAATTCATTTTAAATGACAGATAAACTAAATGTTATCCTATAGATTTTTTTTTTTACTTTGAATTATAAATGGATAACTTTTAGTAATGAAATTACAAATATAATCTTAATGTCACTTTAATCAATAGGTCAACAATATAAATACGAAAAATATATGTCAGATATATATTACATTGACAAATATTGTTAAATAAATAATGCATGTTTTGAAAGATTATCTAAGCCTTAGGGTTGATAGACATTAATATAACTCAAAATTAGGAAAATTGCCTAAATATACTTTTTAATATATTTTTTAAACAGACAGACTCAGTTTGTGACAAATGCAAGCATGAAATAAATAAATAAATAAATACATAAATAAATGAATAAATGAAGTAAAATAAATGAATAAATGAATAAATAAATTAATGAAATAAATGAATGAATAAATTAATAAAATAAAAGAATGAATAAAAGAATAAATAAATAAAATAAATAAATAATACAATAAATGAATTAAATAAAACAAATGAAATAAAAAAAATTATAAATGAATGAATAAATTAATAAAATAAATTAATTAATAAAAGAATGAATAAATGAAAGAAATCAAATGAATGAATAAATGAATGAATAAATTAATAAATACATGAATAAAATAAATAAATAAATAAATGAACAAATGAATAAAATAAATAAATGAATGAAAAAATAAATGAATAAAGAAATAAACTAAATAAATAAACAAACAAACAAACAAACAAACATTCTCCAGTCAGATTATAGTAGTAATATAATCACATTTTACAATACAGCTCCAATAATTAATATCAGTTACAATATTCATTAACATGAACTAAGAATGACCAATATTTGTACAGAACATATTAATCATTGTTCAACATTTACTAATGCTCTATTAAAATCTAAAAATGTGCTTGTTTACATCAGTTTATGCACTGTGAGTTAACAACAACAATCAATAAATTACTTTATTTTCATTAACTAACACTAATCGTTTGTTCATGTTAGTAAAAACATTAGCTAACATTAACTAATGGAACCTTATTGTAAAGTGTTACCAATAATATTTATTTAAAAAACATACATTGACAATTTAGTATTTATTTATTTTAAACATTTTATTCTATACGAAAGCTTGAGTTATGGTCTGAAGACAGGGGGTTTTAGGCTAGTTGGCTTCACAATGCATCCTTACTGGAAGATAAATAAATGTCTTCCCGGCCTACAGCTTTCAGGCTTTGCATCTGAGTCACAGCTGAATAGCCAGAAGTGATGATTAAAAGATACATTAATGCTCAGAAGCGCTCATTCCTACCAACCAACCCTCCTCTAAAGTCTCAAATTATCTGCACGAGTGGGCGCTCAAGAAGGGCCAGAGCAACTAATTAAAACACTGTGATTATTCCAGAATGTGATGACGAATTCGTCGGGCAAAGCTACGTTTGTGGGAAGAGTCAGTATCTCCGGCAGAGATATACGTATATGTGAGGCAGTCGAGAGACAAAACTGTGCACTCATTTCATTCATTTAAAGGGATAGTTCACCCAAAAAAAACGTAAACTTCCTGTTAATTTACTCACCCTGAAGTCATGTAAGATGTAACTGACTATTTTTTTTCTTCAGTAGAACATTAAAGAAGATTAGCTGAACCCGTAGTGCTTGGTGATTCAAATAATGGCAGTCAATGGTTACTGTTATTTAGATAAAAAATAAAGACGTACTAAGACGTCCAAATCAATATACAGGGTACTTAATGATACACTGAGCTCTTACATTATTTCCAAACAACATGTGACGCCTCAACAAGCAAAAAAAGGTATACTTTCCATGTAACAAGGAGTTTTTGTCCTAACCATCTGCGAAGGCGACGAGCATAATTTCTATTTTACAAACTAACAACCTATATTGCAAACCAACAACATCAATCAATCAGTAGCCTAATAATAATGTTAAAGAAGTTTAATATGTATTAGATTAAAAGCTTTTACCATTTTGTTGGGAGTGCAATGGTATTTAAATGTTTCTGTCATGTCGTGTCGTGTCACGTTTGGTGCAGACAGACAAATTGCTTGCTGCTGGAATCTTGTTCTGTCATGTGTTGTTGAGGAATGGATGAAGGCAGAGCAAAAACGAGACACGCCCTGATAGCCACGCCCAAAATCTGAAGTGCACAGATACATCGATTATACCAAGAATACTATACACTGTAAAAATGTTGGGTTCCAGACAATTCCCATTTAATAAGTAGTTTAAACAAGCAGCAAAAGTCATTTTTTGAGTGTATACATATAAAAATATGAAGAGTACATTTTGATTTCATTGTGACTTTAAGAACCCTTTTGGCAAAAATGTGCATCCTCATCTCATGTCAGAGTACACGCTGAGTAAAACACATGTCATCAAGCCTCAAAAACAGGATATCACTGACTTGAATTATATGAACCACCAAGGACCACGGATTTAGCTAAAGATTTTCTTTAATGTTCTACTGAAGAAGAAAAATGTAACCTACATCCGTAACATAAATGTAAATCTTCATTTTTATTCCCTTTAACTTCAGACTAGAGATGAATGAATGTAGGCGGTGATCAGAGAAAAAGAAACATGACCTATAGGGCTGTATTTATTTAAACTAATAATACAATACAAATGTATTTACTGAAAAACACAGGGAAAATACTATAAGATGTTATTATATTACATTTTCAGAAATTAGTACTTGTTTTCCATGCCACAGGATCCTCGTGAAATCATCCTAATATGCTGATTTAATACATACAGGATGCTTCATAGCACTGTGAGGCTCAGCATACTTAGATAAATAAAATCGTTTGACATTGTACATGTCTTTACTGTCACTTTTGATCAATTTGAAAAATTCTTAATTAACACTTGTGCATCCTTAAAGACATATTTGTCTTTTTCACTGTATTGTTTTGTCATTATTTTCTTAATGCAAACAGCACAAATGATAGCAAAAAAATAAGTGTTTTTGATATAATACTTCACATTTCACCCTCATCATTTCATGAATCTGTTTTACACAAGATACAAATATACAATATTTTAGGACCTTCAAGACAAAAAAAGTCTCACTGCAATCCATTAAATGGCAATGTTAAATCCCAGTGCCAATTAAAGCTAGCAAGGCTTAAAAATTGTAATTATTTAAAATACAATGGAAAATGTATAAACATTTTGGCTCATTCTTCAGTTTTGGCTTGTGGAGCAAATAGCTATTTTATTTATTTGTTTATTTGTGACACTGCACAAAAAAAATCACAATGTATAAAAAGTTATGCTGTTTCTAATCATTGAATTATCCAAGATTGTAATAATCCACTTTTTTTAAAAAACAACTTCGGTTTTAGTACATTTAAAAGAATATTTTTTTTGCTTGCTTGTTTTTGTCATAAAAAAAACTGTGGAATTACTTAAACAAACTGCAATTTTGAGTTATAATACCTATGGTATTTATACAGTGCATCTGGAAAGTATTCATAGCGCTTTACTTTTTCCACATTTTTTTGTGTTACAGCCTTATTTCAAAATGGATTAAATTCATTTATTTCCTCAAAATTCTACACACAATACCCCATAATGACGATGTGAAAAAAGATTTTTTGAAATTGTTGCAAATTTATTAAAAATAAAAGACCTGAAAAATCACATGCACATAAGTATTCACAGCCTTTGCTCAATGCTTTGTTGATGCACCTTTGGCAGCAATTACAGCCTCAAGTCTTTTTGAATATGATGCTACAAGCTTGGCACAGCTGTCTTTGAGAATTTTTGCCCATTCCTCTTTGCAGTACCTCTCAAGCTCTATCAGGTTGTATGGAAAGCGACGGTGTACAACCATTTTCAGATCTCTCCAGAGATGTTCAATAGGATTTAGGGCTGGTTCTGGCTGGGTCACTCAAAGACATTCACCGAGTTGTTGTGAAGCAAATTAATTGATATTTTGGCAGTGTGCTTTGGGTCATTGTCCTGCTGGAAGATGAACCGTCGCCCCAGTCTGAGCTCAAGAGCACTCTGAAGCAGGTTTTCATTTAGGATGTCTCTGTACATTGCTGCATTCATCTTTCCCTCTATCCTGACTAGTCTTCCAGTTCCTGCTGCTGAAAACATCCCCACAGCATGATGCTGCCACCACCATGCTTCACTGTTGGGATGTTATTAGCCTGGGGATGAGTGGTGCCTGGTTTTCTCCAAACGTAACGCCTGACATTCACTCCAAAGAGACCAGAGAATTTTGTTTCTTATGGTCTGAGAGTTCTTCAGATGCCTTTTGGCAAATTCCAGGCAGGCTGCTATGTGCCCTTTACTAAGGAGTGGCTTCCGTCTGGCCACTCTACCATACAGGCCTGATTGGTGGATTGCTGCACAGATTGTTGTCCTTCTGTAAGGTTCTCCTCTCCCCACAGAAGAACGCTGGAGCGCAGACAGAGTGACAATCGGGTTATTGATCTCCTCCCTGACTAAGGCCCCCTGATCACTCAGCTTAGATGGCCGGCCAGCTCTAGGAAGAGTCCTGGTGGTTCCAAACATCTTCCACTTATGGATGATGGAGGCCACTGTGCTCATTGGAACTTTCAGAGCAGCAGAGATTTTTCTGTAACCTTCCCCAGCCTTGTGCCTCGAGACAATCCTGTCTCGGAGGTCTTCAGACAATTCCTTTGTCTTCATGCTTGGTTTGTGCTTTGACATGCACCGTCAACCCTGGTACCGTATATAGACAGGTGTATGCCTTTACAAATCATGTCTAATCAACTGAATTTACCACAGGTGAACTCCAATTAAGCTGCTGAAACATCTCAAGAATGATCAGTGGAAACTCAATTTAGAGCTTTCACGACAAAGGCTGCAAAATACTTATGTACATGTTCAGGTTTTTTATTTTAAATAAATTTGCAACAATTTCAAAAAAAACTTTTTTTACATTGTCATTATGGGGTATTGTGTGTAGAATTTTGAGGAAATTAATGAATTTAATTAATTTTGGAATAAGGCTGTAACATAAAAAAATGTGGAAAAAGTGAAGCGCTATGAATACTTTCCGGATGCACTGAAATTGGGGCTGATGCTGGTTAGGAAATATATTTTATGTATGCAAGTTAAATTGCCAAAAACAAATATTAAAATCATAACTCTTCTATGATCTTTTCTTGACACTTATATTTTTGTGTAACTTATTTTATATTAACACCTAAGGGTTAACATAAGTGCATTTCAAAATAAACTGTCCCACATAACTAAATAATGCTATAAATGAGTTCAATTTAATGTGGGCCAAGAGATCAAAGAATATGAAAGCAAACAGCAACACTACTGAGGCCAGTTATTTCAGCTGCAATTGACAGAAAAGTAAATCTGAAAACAGATGAGTCCAGAATAATAAAAATGATTAACCTCAATCAGAACAGTTTTATGAGCATAAATGAGGTTGACCAAGTTCATACTGGTCACATCCAAGAAATATTGGTTACAGTCTGGTTCGGTTCTATGAAAACATTAGTCCGGTTTGATTGACAACTCAAAGACAAGAGCCACATGTTTATGACGCAAATGCCGCCACACAGGATGTGATGCGTGTGCGGTGTGAGTCACACCTGGTATAGGACCTTGTGAACTTGAAGTAAGGGAAAATTTCTAGCGAAATATACCCTCCAAGGAGGAGGAGGGTGGTCCACCAAAAAAAGATTACAAAGTTAAAAGACGGCTGAGAATTTTTCCCATTAGACGTTACAGGATCAAAGCTGTGACGACAGGACATGACAACCAACCGAAAACCAAAAGAATTGCCCCCAGACTTAACCGCAAGCTCTTCTGGGAAGTTTAGTGATGCAGTGTGTGTATATACTGTAAAACACCTTTGTTTTCTTCCATGACAACTCGTAATGAGAGAATTCAGCAAGAGGAATTGCAGTGATTTAGGGCTTTTTGTTTAGCACGCAATTACCTGATCCCGAGAATGAGGCTGGCTTCCCGTCTGGTCATCTTCTGCTCAAATCCACCTTTGTAATATGCAGAAAATGACTGGGAAAGAAAAGAATAGTGTTGAAAGCAATTGTCCAGATTCAAAGTCAAGCTTTGTCAACAACATATCTGTGGTATCATGTCAATTACCAGAATAAAAACGATTTCTTCTTCAGTTTTAAACAGTTAACGATAACACACGTGCAGAACTTCTCAAACTTACTGCTACAAAAACTAAGACGATAGAATCATTTTTAAACTTTACATTTTTTAATTTGGTTGTCAGGATACACACAAATATACATGATGAAGCACAGACATTATGCTGGTAATCCGTAATCAGATGTTCATTCACCCAGAAAAGTAGTCCCAGCTGAAAACCATTCCACCATCAACATGGCTCAAATTATAAACAGGGTTTAGGCAAATAACTGCTTCAAGTGCTTTAACAAAAATATAGGCTTCAGATTTCTAAATAACCTTTAGGAAAAAAAGAGGCAACATCGGTTTTTATAGTAATCAATATTGCGCCTCAAATGTTGAAGGGTATAACATTCCGTTAACCACAATATGACATGACTGAAGGGCAAAATAGCATTTATACTCTAAATATTAAAGGAATAGTTCACCTAAAAAAAATAAATTTACTCACTGTTTAAAAGTGGTTATAAACCCTTATGGGTTTCTTTCTTCTGTTGAACACAAAAGAAGATATTTTGAAAAAAGCTAAAAACCTGAAACCATTGACTTCCATAGGACAAATAAATACAATGGAAGTCAATGGTTACAAGTTTCCAAAATTCATCAAAATATCTTCTTATGTGTATAACAGAAGACGAGAGAGTAAATAATGGCAGAATTTTACATCTTGGTAAATTACACCCTTTAATTTAACTTTACATTTATGTGAAAATGGAGGTTTTAATTACAAGATCTTAACTTGTTAAACCTTCCACCCATCGTTGAACCATTCTGACTTACCAGTGTCAAAATGGTCAAATGCAGTAAAATTCAGTAATTTTGTTATAAGTGACTACTTTAAAAAAGCATTTGCAGGGCTGCACTATATATTAAACCAATTCAGAATTGATAATGCATGATAACGAAATGTGTGCATCTGCAGTTGTCACATCGCAGGATATGCATTGTTGAGTTCAGATTATACTTGTGCAAGAGCAACATTTCAGAACACATGAGATTTAGCAGTTGTTGCTGAGTGCAAGTTTATAATTTGCACATTTTAAGGCCTGAGAGAGTTAAGCATTCAGCCACATGAAATTTGACCATTTTTGTACCATTTGACCATGTTCATTCATTCATTTTCTTTTTGGCTTAGTCCCTTTATTATTCTGGGGTTGCCACAGTGGAATGAACCACCAACTTATCCAGCATATGTTTCACGCAGCGGATGCCCTTCCAGCTGCAACCCATCACTGGGAAACATCTACACACACTCATTCACACACATACACTACGGACAATTTAGCTTACCCAATTCACCTATACTGCATGTCTTTGGACTTGTGGGGGAAACCGGAGCACCCGGAGGAAACCCACGCCAACACGGGGAGAACATGCAAACTCCACACAGAAATGCCAACTGACCCAGCCGATGCTCGAACCAGCGACCTTCTTGCTGTGAGGCGATTGTGCTACCCAGGTATTGAAATGTTTATACAGTAAAAACTTTGCAGTGTAATTTTTGCATTTACAAAACCACTTGTGTTTATCAAGTGATTTATCAAAATTGTATTTATCTATGCTTGTAATTTGTTTGTAACATTTTATGCATGATTCACTCCCTTACAGAATAATCCCAATCAATGTCCAAATTTTTCCAATATCATGCAGCTATTTATTAGTCAAATAACTTTTAGGTGTCATTTAGGTGTTGTCATAGAAATCCATAACTTCTAGTCAGATGACGTGTAAAGCGAGTACATCCCAGGTTGCTATTTTCGAAATACTTCAATTACAGCATAGCCTCATCCAACAATATGTAAAAACTGAGTGTTAAATTAATGAAGGCTGAGCTTTACATGTACTCGTTTTGAGCTAGTGGATGCTTCAGTGAAAAACAGAGACATAGATGTTTTGTTTATACACTTTATAACAGGAACGGACCAAATGTATGTAACTTTTATAATAATTAAGGATGTCTTTATGATATATTTTGTCCTTGAACCATTACATTTAAGATATCTACGGCTATACGGGAAAGTCTATAGAAAATGTCAACATACAAAATAAAAAAAAACAGCAGACAGGTTTGGAATGTACGTAGTCAAGAGGCCGAGTAAACAATGTCAGAACTGTCATTGGTTTTTTTTTGCTGAACTAATTAAAATTCCATTACAGGATAACATTGGTCTGTGGCTCATTCAGAAATTGTACATCCTGCCAAATTTCGGGCAGAGTTTAGGACTGGTTGAGTAAAAACATGTGTACATTCAGAGAGCAAGGAAGGTCAGAGTGTTCTGTCCGGTCTCAGCCCACAACATGCCACTTAATCACACTCATTCATAATATTATTCACCAAAACATGGAATCATAGGATTAATAACTGTGATTAATAACTTGAGTGTTCAGCAGCGAACCTACTGAAATACTCTGAGCTTATGGTATTTTATGGTTTTATGGTAGTGCGCACAGGTGGACAAGCTTGAGTCAAAACACTGGGAACCTGCCCCAACCACACAACCCTGGAGGATTAATAGGAACGTGAACAAACCAGGTTTTTAATACCCCTTCAAAAACAAGAGGCACAGCGTGAACTACAGTAAGACTGGATGAATCAGATCTCTAACCTTAAGCAAAAAGTTTAACATGCCAAAAACACGCAAACAAGCACTTCAAGATGTCGAAATGAACATAGAAACATCAAAAATGATTTCCCACAACCTATCACTTTCTAAAACTAAATCTGTGTTGTGCTGGAACTTTTCAAAATGGGAATACCGATCGATTCACAGGGTGCTACATCACACTAACAATCACATAGTGTGGTTTTTGGTACAAAGTATGCTTAAACCAAATTCAAATAATTTAACGATAATGTGTAAACAGTGGAGCAATTTAAATATTTGGGTTTATGGCTGGATCCTGAACTTTCTTTTAAATGTAATGACTACACTATTAAAAAAAATCCTTAAAATTAACTGTAAAAACTGGAAGCTGTGGTTGCAAGAATTTTACCGTTAAAAATAAGTGTAAAATGTTTGACAATAAACTACTATATTTCATTAATTTATAGTGTTATACACCAATGTTTTGAAGAAATAACATCTACACATTGTACCTTTGTTACTTTGAGAAGAGCACAACCATAAGCATGTCAGGATGAGGTCAAATTGAAGTAATGCAATAAACATTATTTATCAAAATTAGATGTAACAAATATATGTTCATAACTGATCAGAAAAAAAGAACCACAGTAATGTCAAGTGACATGCAGGGAATTCTGGAAAAGTCAATTTATCGTTATTCACTGTATATCAATAAGGAAACTACAGCTAAACAGGTTACATATTTATACTGGAGAAAATTTTACTTTTTTAACCATTGAAATTTTTACAGCCATTTACGGCCATTTTTACAGTGTATTCTCCATAACATTAGTTTTGGAACCAGCGTTTTGTATAAATCTACCATTAATGTTAGAATAAAAACCTTGCTTTGAACAATACACAATCACAATACAACCAAAGCTAATCACTTGCATCTTGCTATAGCCTATGATAAATTGTGTAGATTTCTTACTGTACCACTATGAAATACTTAAATGGTTTTCACACAATATTAGAAGGCACATTCACTGGCCACAATTTATTTTTAAAAGTATACACTGCAACTATCCTACTTATTTACGTCAACCTTTGATATATTCATCCTCATATCAATAAGGACATTATTTTCATTATTTTTTTCTGTACACCAATAGTTAAGAAAGTGTTTGGGTAAAAAAAAAGCATTTAGGTATAAGGCTCCTGCTGATTGAAATAATTTACCTGTAAATGTATGATCTTTAACCTTATTTTATATGTTATATGTTTGTTTTCTCTTTTTGCAACTTCTTACTGCTTTAGATGATGTATTTGTGTTTATATTAACAAATGCTAGGAAAATATAAATATTAAAGGGATAGTTCACCTTAAAAATGAAAGTTTACTTGGCCTCAGTTGGTTTCCTCAGTTCTTTATGAGTTTCTTCTGTTGAAGAATATGCTTTGAAGAAAGCTGAAAACCTGTACGTATTGACTTCCATAATATGAAAAATGAAAGGACTATGGAAGTCAATTGATTACAGGTTTCCAGCTCTCTGCAAAATATCTTCTTTTGTGATCAACAGAAGAAATATAAAGGTTTGAAAAAAGTAAAGGGTCTGTAAATGATGACAGAATCCCTTTAATGTAAATGACAGAATCCCTTTAACGTTAATATGTAATGTGTTAATACTGCAGTGGGGTGTCTATTACATTGTATGTTGTGATTTTTATTTCATTTTGGTATATATGTGTTATGTTTATTTGATTTTGTATGCATGTAGAAACCCCCTTTAAAATGAATTTCACAAAAAATAACAATAATTCACTTGTGAATTATTAAACACTTACCGAAGAGGGGAACTTCTTTGCAGCTTCGGTAATAACTTGACCCAGAGGCCTCCATAAATGGAATGCATATCGACCTAAAATCACATGTAATAAGGGTTGATTGGTTAAAAATTGTGCCACTTGATAGCAGACGATTTACAAAGTTAATTTCCAGGGTTAACAAAGTTGGTTTAAGGGTGAAACCAAGGACAAAACCACATTTTAGTCTAATTCAATAGATGTTAAAGGTGAAGAAGCCTTTCAACTTCCCCTGGTATTTATTTGGTCAGCGTGCTGGTTAATTGCCAGTGGTTGTGGTTCGACGGTGAAGCAACCCACTGCAAGTCAGCAGCACTCAATGAAATGAACATATAATACCTCAGAACATCCAGCATTCAATAAAAATGCTGCGAAAGGCTGTTAAGCGGCTCGTTTAACATTGTAGCAGAAGAATGTATAAAATCATTAAAGTAATAGATTATGTAAACATTTCAGGATTTACATTTCATCAGATTCTGAAAACCTTATTTTGCTTTTCAGCAAAAAAATAAAAAATAAATAAGTGCCCGAGACTCCCTCAGCTGTAATCTAAAGCCCTGCCTCTGAGCGGAGCAGACCACACACCGCCTCAGCTTTTGGCAGGAGCGCTGCCCCCTCGGTGTACTGAAATGGGAATTAGCCCCCTTCCTCAAAGCGACCACAAGTGCTATTCCATCCTGACCTCACACAGCTATGGGTGGAAGACTTGGCGACTAGCAATGATTAACTACAACGCAGCAGTAGGGAGGACTGGAGAGACACCTGCCAGAAAAGTATCAAACGTAAACAGCCTGATGACAAAGTTGCTTGAATTATTTGGCCCTTTAAAAACTCTTTGATTCCTCTAATGTCAAAGGCCATTTCGACCTCATTAACCAGGGGTAAGCTTCATCTGGGGGCTTGAACAAACACTCACAGTAAGAGCGGCTAAACCATGTGCCTCATCAACATCACCATCATCTCGAGTGCATCATAAATATCTGTGGGCAGCTTTAGCATATGCGAGGAAAGTTTAGCTAAATATTTTAAGAGGACAAAAGAGGAAAAAACTTTTATTACATTATACAATGGCTACTCTTTCCCGCTGTGAACCACAACATGAGGGATTTCAGCTTGCAAACATCTAGCCTAGAAACATACTCCGTGCCAGAACGCAAACACAAAATCTTCGCCAACATGGCATTCCAGGAGCGCAGATATTTAGTCCAACAGCACTGGGACTTTTCGCTGTTGGTATCATTTCACTTGTGTGTGTTTGCGAACTGCAGGCAGGATGTCACTCCGTGTTTTAGTGGTAGGGCGTTTTTAGCACAATTAATAAGTCATTGAATTATTTACTTAACTCGTTCACTCAATAATACAGATCCATTCATTAAAAAAAAACAAGTGACTGTCTTTCATAAACACAACTCATTAAAACATTCATATAATAATAGTAAATTTTTTCATATTGAATGAACAGAAGAATGTGATTTCTCTTCTTTTTTGTACATGCGCATGAATTTATTCCCTTTCAGGTCGGGAACTATGAGCAGGGCTCGCTAAAATCACTAGCCTGATGTCCCGGGGCTATGTTTTTTCAGTCAGGCTTCCAAAATATACATCCAGCCTGCCCAGCGAGCTATCATATTGGGAGGAAAAATATATTTCAATATGAGATGCACTGATCGACTGGCCAAACACTGGAATCAGCTGATTTTAGTCTTCTGGTCCAGTCTGTTGACAGTGCCATGCGCAGTTCTCATGGAGATGTCCACGCTCACAGTCACAGCCACGTTTAATGTCATTAACGCTGAACTTTTTCCAGTTTATGAAGTGGCTGTTCACAACATACTTCAGTAAAATGACCTTCGCCTAAATGCACAATTCAGACTCAAATAAAAGTGCAGTAGGTGATTGTCTTCAGAAACATTTCTTGTTGTGCTGGTTAAAAGTCCCTTTACATTCCAACAGTAATGATTAAAGTAAAGGATATAAATGTATTTATATGTATTTTTATATTCTGGTTAGGTCATAAAACTAACTGTTCATCCAATTAAAAATTGTCGGACTGACAAATAACTCAATTACGGTATCGCTTTCAACAAAATTCAATTAGAATTTTTGCGCAGCATGTCATGCAGCAGACAGATACGTCACTCGTGAGTTCATGTGAAGCACGGATCTACAGCTGACAGAGTGAGTGACATCAGGCAAACTGCATCAACATGAACTGAAAGACCAACGTGGCCTTGTATCCATGAAAAGAAAGATTGTTTTTAAAAAAGGGCTTCTGTCAAAAATGCAGAATCAAAACTTTTCTAAATCCTGAGTCAATATCAGAATTACTTTTGCACGCTGAAGGGGAAATGACTTTATGCAGTTCAAAACAACGAACTGAAGAGTGACACCATGGCTGAAGTACTACTTTTAGACAGGTATGTTTTAAAACTATTTTAGCCACACAAAGCTTATGTAGATCGTGTTCTTTTTTATGAATGGGTTTATATGCACGGTAGTGTTGTTCAGCCACTGAAAACGTCCGGCGAAAGATTGGCTATTTTCAAGTTCATGGAGTACCTTTTACAGCATAGATAATATATTCGGTTCAGTAGACCTAAGCATTCGTTTAGTTGTTCAAGTGTAAAAGGAGATGAAAACAAGCGATGTACGAGGATCAGCGAGCATAATTTAAAATAAAGTCACTTGTTGTCTTGGTAACGTAAACATCAGTGTAATGTAAAAAAGATGACAGGATATTACTGTTTTTAGCACTTCTTTTTTTTCTGATCTGAATTTTATTTGGTTGAATAACGAAACAAGTAAATAGTGCTCTTTCGCTCAACCAGCTTTACTGAGGTGAAGTAATCAATGTTACTTTGAATATTGGGTCTAAAGTAGCATGCTGGAATGACTTCAAAACAACATTAGCACGGTTTCATTGACTGTGAATAATGTTGTATTTTAAAGTCATTGGCTGATTATATGATTTCACTATTTAGAATTTGCAAACAATACTTTTCTGAAATTATATTATTGAGGAGAAAGTCAGAATGTGTGAATATAAAACCAGCTTTACCCCAATGCTGTTTTGGGGAAATATAATTCCTGCACCCGCTGGCCTGTCAACAACTACGCTTGACACAGTGCGTGTGTCTCCAGAGTTTTCTAACTGGTGAATGACATGATCTAGTGTTATATCTATTTGTTGCACAGTCATGACTTAAGGGGGCGTGGCATTGGACGGCAGGGGAGGGATGTTCTAAGCTATTATGCTAATTTCTAAGCTATTATGCTAATGCTAGGATTCTGGCAGATTACTTACTGCGCCTTTAAGATAACTTTAGGTGGTGGGTCATTATCACTATAAAGTGCCTTCGATGTCCCACAAGATTGAAGTAGTCCTATATGAACATAACACGAAATAATGAAATTCTGATGTTTTATTATAATTGGTTAAACCTTTACACACGTGCAGGTAAAATTATAAGTGTTTTGAAATATGTTTTTGTCAATTTTTGTCATATTCTTTCATTAAATGGATGTGATTTTGTCCCACACACTGCTCAGCCAACTTCAGAGTCTAAAAAGTAGGTAAATTAGATCAAATTAAAAGATTTTTTAAATATTCTTATTGTCTTTAACAAGTTATTTAATAAAATAAGTCATTTTGATAACTTTTGTTTTCATAATATTATTAATCATTTTGCATGTGTCCTTGAAATTGCTGTCCCCCCTGTCATGATGTGGTAAATGCCCCTTTAAGAAACCTTCTGATGTACTCATTGGCATCCCCATGCCCATTTTTCTTCAGTGAAGGTTAAAACATCTGATGTGCACACAGTAAGCATCTACACTTATGTTTCCTATTTTTCCTAATATTGTGTTTGAAACTGAATGTTGTCAAGCTTAACATGTCCACCCTGTCATAGGGAAATAATAATTAATATATAAAAATATAGCTTTTAAACTGTTTACAAAGAGCTTAAACAGGAAATCTTTAGCCAAAAATGTCCTCCCTGTCATTGTCCACCCTGTCACAAATCCTTCCTTGACAGGGTGGACATATGCATTGTTATTGACACTTTATTTATTTATTTACTTAATATTTTATTGTTAATTAGTTAATGTTTTTATGTTACAACACTTATACACACATACAACACCAATAGATGCAATACATGAGTGGACAATACAAACCTTTTGGCAATATCGGTCTCAGTCTATATAAAGGAAATCATTTTGAAGTCCATATAATGGAGCTCAATGACTGTTTGATGTAAAAATACATGCCAATGTCCACCCTGCCATCTTGTTTTGCACCGTCATGTTCAACTTTTATAAAAATAAACAAATTATTTATAAACTTAGCAAAAAATCTTGTGTGATTTCTTTATTAACCAATAAGGGCCAGTTAATATTGTTTGAAAGTTTGACTAAATATGTTAGATGTTGGGTTTTATTTTGAAAGAATGTGCAACGATTGCATATTTTATTGGGAAATAAATGTTTTGTCCATTATTTCATTATTATAAATAGACTTTTTCCGTAATATAAAACGTTGGGTTGCTAAAGGGACACATTACCTTTCTGAAAATATACATTTTATAATCACACTGCAATGAAAATATACTTATACTACTTTGAATTTGTCCATGACAGGGTTCATGACAGAAAGTTCTGACATCTCAAAGGCACTTTATAGTGTAATGACCCTGGTAGGAGTCCTGTCTGTGACACAAGCATGCTGTCCTGCACATGTGCATGTGATGAAATCATGACAGAATGTTTGTGCTGATGGCGCTCCTCACATGAACAGGTATTGAACACTAGCAGTCTCTCCTCTCACGACAGCGAAAGTGGAGCTCACTGATCTACATACACCGTTTCCCTGCGCTTGAGACATCTCTGTTTATGAATGATTATCTAATTAATGCGATCAGTTAAACGGCCTAAAATGTGGTTTAAGTCACGTTAAACTTTTTTCTTTCTAGATATTTTTAACATGTTTGCTACACGTCAATCATATTTGTGTTTAGACTCCCAAAAACGCCCATTGTCAGTTGTTTTATTCCCTGACTGAGACCCTCCTCTGCATGGATGCGCTTGGCCCGGGGCCTGTGCAAATATGCCTTTTCACCAGTAAGCCTAAGGGAGGACAAGGAGCAGGTCTTGCAGCAGGTCTCACTGTGGCCCCACCAGCCTGGGTTTCTGAACTCACACTCCTCACAACGGCCCCTCACTGGTGAATTCCCCTAAGGAAGGACCTCCTTTCTCAGGGACAGGGCACCCTCTGGTACTCACGCCTGGATCTCAGGAACCTGGAGTTTATTCACTGTGTGGTGCGCTTCTAATCGAGAAGACCCCTAAACATGTCAGATCAGCATTGTGCTATCCTTTTTTCAGGATAAGCTGGAGCAGAGGCTGTTACCCTCACACCCTATTGCGATCTCTCTGTAGTCCTAGCGGGTCTGCAGCAAGATCCATTAAAGCGATTCAAGTTTCGACAGGATTTCTGTCCATGAAGAGAGCTCTGCTGGTTATACTGGCATCGATCAAGAGGGTCGGGGATTTGGAGGCATTTTTTAGTCAGCAAATCATGCCTGGAATTTGGGCCATGCAAAGAAATTGGCTCGCACTTAGCAAAAGATCCTCTGAGCAGCTCTTCATCTGTTAAAGTAGTCGGCAGAAGGGAAGTGCCGTATCAAAGCAGAGGTTGGCCAACTAAATAGTAGATGCCATCGCCCACGCATATCATAGCCAGGGCAAGCCATGTCCCCCAGGAGTGAGAGCACACTGAACAAGAAGTGTTGCCTCCTCTTAAGCGTTAGCACGTGGCGCCTCTCTAACAGACATCTGCAGAGCTGCGGGCTGGGCGACACCTAACACATTCGCAAGATTTTACAATCTTAGAGTACAGCTGGTTTCCTCCCGGTTGCTAGGTAGTTCCAGCCAATCAGGAGGAAACAAAGTTTGACGTCAAAAGACACTTGCTGCGCCATTCTCCCTAACCCAGAGATGCGTGCACTTATTCTGCTCTGCCAAGCGAGTTCCCCATCAGGCGAACCCTAGAGTTCCTCCGAGGCCCTCAACACTAGACTTGATGGAGGAGCCGGGTGCTTGTCCCATTACATTGTTTGGTATGCCTGCTTGGTCAACCTGCATCTTGAGGATTGGTGCCAGCTTAGCCTGATCACTGTTTGGTAATAAAATTTGCAACAGTCAACCACGGGGAGTTCCCTCTTCTCAGGCAGACCTGTGTCTTCCCTACCAGCTAACCATCTTACTCATATGTAGTGCTCCCTCTGGAAAGGGCTAGCTCATATGCACCAATAGGTCTCCCCGTTCAGGTAGCCAGTGTACCAACAAATGCTTATGTTTATGTACTTGTGCAAAGTACACTTCTCGGTTAAAAACTTCTGTCTCTGTTTTCACTAGAATTGCTAGAATTTATAATTGTACTGTTTGATTCAGATAGGAAGAAAATGTGAACAAACTATATTTTCTGCTGATAGATTAGAACAACTGATGTCTTACTGATTCTTTATACTTGATACTGCAACACAGTTCAACTAAAAAAACTGCTGTCTCTATAATGACAATACTGTGTATACTACCTAATTTGTCACATAGCTAACGCTGTCAACAGTTTGAAAAGACCTCTAGGCAATAACATACAGGAAATTCTGTCTACCCTGGAGTAATCTGAGGTTAAGCACTACCTCAAAAGCACAATGGTGATCCATCATCAGTTTGAACCAGTTAACCTTTGGTTCCCAGCCCAGAGCTCTAACCACTAGGCTTTAACCACTAACACATATTGTATGAATGTATGTTGCTTCGTCATGTGAATGTGCAACGTGTGGTTTAAAGACACAGGAATCTCCAAAACAGATGCAAAGCAAGTTGTGCTCACCTGCAAAACCTGCCGCAGCAACCCCTAACCCCACTGCCATCAGAGCGCCACCCTGAAACACACATAAAACATTACATCACCGTCATATAACAAGAGACTAGCAGATGCAGAAAAGTGCTTTAAGCGTTATCATATAATTACGCTGGCTAGACATGACACATAAGGTTTTTCCCACAGTAGACGATCATAAATGCAAAAACATCCATAGACTACACTTTCAATGGAGAGCATGCGAACTGACTCTCTTTTGTTTTTAAATGATGCCTTTACAAAATTCACGAAATTTCATTGACTTCTGTTGCTGATTTATTCTGAGTCTTCATGAATCACCATAACATGACATGATAAGGCAGGAATTCAAGATGCCAATATCAGTCAGTTAAACTTAAAGCCCTTTAACATTCATTTTTTCATATTTTATGCCAGTGGTGTAAAATTCAAGTCCAGGAGAGCCGCAGCCCTGTTGAGTTTGGTTCCAGCCCTGTTTCAACACACCTATCTGTAGGTTTCAAACAAGCCTGAAGCACTCAATTAGTTTGATCAGGTGTGTTTATTTAGTGTTGGAACTAAACTGTGCAGAGCTGCAGCCCTCCAGGACACCTGTGCTCTATGTATATATGAATCTTTATAGTAGGGCTGCACAATAATGGAAAAATATGCCCTATTGTTGTTGAGTATTGCGATAACTATATTTCTTAACATAACATTTCTCTATAAAAATGCTATTTTTGTTAGCTATTTTTTAAAATTATTTATTTATTTATATTAAAACAAACAGGTAAACAATGTTTTTTCTGAACTAATTCAGTCTAAAAACTGTCAAAGTGCAAACATTTAGTCTTTAAATCATTATGAATGAAAACCTCACCAGATATTCTGACTCTGATTGGCTATTGTCTCAACTCCCATTATAAGTATTTATTTTCAGCCCTGGGTTCAACTTTTGGCCACTCTAGCCAATAGCAGAACAGTAACAACTGGAGAGGTGGGGATAAAGATAGTAAGGCCCAACTGATTGGTCAAATTTAAATAAGCAACCAATGCATAAAATAAATGTAATTTATCACACACACACACATTTCAACTATACGTATATCGCAAATTCTACTATGCATCCATAAGCTATTTAAAACAGGGCTTTGACACACGGTTAAGTTTATGTTGTTAAAATATTCTTTTATGAATGGAATTACTTAGAGCATAGTCTAGTGCAGGGGTGCTCAACCCTGTTCCTGGAGATCTACATTCCTGCAGATTTCAGTTGCAACCCATATCAAACACACCTGCCTGTAATTACCAAGAGCTGTTCATGTCCTAATTAATTAGTTCATGTGTGTTTGATCAGGGTTGGAGCTGAACTCAGTAGGAAGGTAGATCTCTAGAAACAGGGTTGAGCACCCCTGGTCTAGTGAATACTTGGCTAATCATCAACATGGAATTACAATGTCCAGCTTGGCATTTTTGTCAAAATTGAGTCATTCAAATCTCATTTTGTGACAACCTATTTACATTATGTACTTTTATTTAACTATTTTAAGTTGTGTATAAAGTTGTAGCCAAGATAAGTGATATTCATGCTTAAATCCATGTCAAAGCCCAATTATAGTGCTAGGTCGAAAAATACAACATATTTCAGGGTGAACGAAAAGATTCAACATGTTGTTATAAAAGTGTTTAGAAAACCCTGAAATTTCAGTGAATAATTCGTGTATGTACATTCTCTTAAAAGGTGTTATATGTCATTTAACGTTACATTTATTTATTATTAAATATTTTGCTTTGGTTACTTTTATTGTTCAAATGAGTCAGTTTATTTGAATAAAAGCGTCTGACTATTGATGAAATGTAAATGCTTGAGTTTGTGATGTGAAAGACAAGGTCAATGCTATGAGAACTGAATGAAGTCTTACGACAAATGTTTAGTCATTTCATAACACAATATAAACTTCAGATTCTTCGGAGCGACATTTACTCACAAGGCGTCTGTCAATATCTGTCTCACTCTGCATGTTAGATTTTGGTGTATATTCAGCATGTTTCATCAAGTCTCCGTCCAACATTACTCCACTGGAGCTCGCCATGCTGTTGATGACGGACGCCGCTACGGAAAAGCTACAGGGACAAACTTAATGCAGCGGAGGGGTCTCGCAATTCCCAAAACAGACACCCCACTCCTAATTTTAAAATACATTACAATATTAATAATGATAATAAAAAAAAATAAAACTACTTATATTTATTTTTTACGATTTAAAAGTTATGTTACGCCCTATGTTGTACAGCGGGGAATCCCACACAGAGAGACTATAGCTTACAGCCATAAGCAGCTGAGCCACTGCCAGCGATCAGCTGCTGTAGTTTATGTAAAGGCCAGCAGACACGCTACAGAACATACGAGAACTGCAATGAATCAATATAAACATCCAAATCGCAATGCCGTAGAACGCGGGGGATATAGAAGAAATACAATAAATCAAGGAAACAACATGACGGACAGTGAGCAAACAAATAATAATGAATGTCCGAACAACTCACCTGGTACATCAAACTCTCAAAATAAGCCAGAACAGTAAGTATAGATGCATTTAACCAGCTTTAGTAATCATTTGATAGTTTATTTGATAACAATAATTATGGTAAAAACGTACACTGCATTTAAAACGTCTTCGCAGTGTAACCGTTTTATTCACATGTGTTATTATTTCGATGTGTTTTAATTTGAGTTTAAGTTGTAAGCTAGTAGTTGTTTTTTTATTATTTTGTATTGCTTCGACTCATAATATTAATAATAAACCAACAACCAAATTAGTTTCGCTTTCGTTTCTCTCTAAACATTACAGGAAGCGAAACTTGCTTGATAGGCTGAATGTTTACCATAGCAACTGTGTTATGAATTGTCATACGCAGGCGTTTTTCGACGTATTCTTAGAAACAAGAATCGTGAAAGAGAAGATTATTACAATAATAAAAATGCACACAAGAACGGATAGTCGATCTCGCCCAGAACAATTTAGCAACCTTGTATGCAAGGTGCATACACGCTTTAAATGCTTAACTGTTTAATCTTTCAAACATGACATTAAAATATACTAATTATATTGTTTACAAAACATAACCCAATACATATATTATAAAATAAATCATAAAACAATTAAATATTTATTTTGTTAGTTTTTTATATATCAGGCACAGATTAATCATGATTAATCACATCCAAACTGAAAGTTTGTTTTGACATAATATATGTGTGTACTGTGTATATTTGTTATGTATATATAAATACATAGATTCATGCATATACTTAAGAATATATTTTGTATAAATTTTAATATTTATGCAAAAAAGGTTTTGTATAGTTTTTTTATGTATGTGTGTGTATTACATAATAAATATATATCATACACTCACAGGTTTTACGTCAAAACAAACTTTTCTTTTGGATGCGATTAATCATGATTGATCTTTGCTCAGCACTAATTATAATTTTTTTATTTTAAATATAAAGCAATTAGCGATGCGGTGGCACAGTGGGTAGCAAAACCGCCTCACAGCAAGAAGGTTGCTGGTTCGAGCCTCGGTGGGTCAGTTGGCATTTCTGTGTGGAGTTTGCATGTTGTCCTCGTGTTCGCGTGGGTTTCCTCTGGGTGCTCCGGTTTCCCC
The DNA here is from genome assembly GCA_903798125.1 of Danio choprae. Classification (NCBI taxonomy): domain Eukaryota; kingdom Metazoa; phylum Chordata; class Actinopteri; order Cypriniformes; family Danionidae; genus Danio; species Danio choprae. The sequence continues at coordinate 1,623,237 of CAIGQW010054520.1, forward strand.
CACAGTCCAAAGACATGCGCTGTAGGTGAATTGGGTAAGCTAAACTGTCTGCAGTGCATGTGTGTGAATGAATGTGCATGAATGTTTCCCAGTGTTAGGCTGTGGCTAGAAGGCCATCCACTGTGTAAAACATATGCTGGATAAGTTGGCGGTTCATTCCGCTGTGGCGACCCTAGATTAATAAAGGGATTAAGCTGAAAAGAATATGAATGAATAAAGCAATTGAATTAAAAAATATATATTTGAAATATATAAATTGCATTGCAGTACAGTACAATGCAGTACATTGATTTCCATAATGTATCAAACCTAAATGCCTAAACTTGAGCATGTCATGTCTATCATGATTGTAAATACCTGAAACGCATAAAAATCCACATAATAATCTTCAAAACAGTAAAATCTTGAGTTAATACTTTTGAACTATTCCGGAAATTATTTTTGCAGCATATGTAGGGCTTTTTTTACAAGAACAAGTGACCATAGTGCATTCATTCATTCATTCATTTTCTTTTCGGCTTAGTCCATTTATTAATTAGGGGTCGCCACAGCGGAATGAACCGTCAACTTATCCAACATATGTTTTTACGCAGCGGATGCCCTTCCTATAGCGCATGTCTTTGGACTGTTGGGGAAACCGGAGCACTCTGAGGAAACCCACGCGAACACGGGGAGAACATGCAAACTCCACACAAAAAAGCCAAATGACCCATCCGAGGCTCGAACCAGCGACCTTCTTGCTGTGAGGCGATCATGCTACCCACTGTGCCACCGTGACACCGACTATAGTGCAATCAAATAGAATGGTTAATGCAAATTAAATAATTAACAGTGTCAGAAGCTTTTTTATATTTTCAATTGATTTTGATTGATTGATTGATTGATTGATTGATGGATGGATTGATGACAGCTTAGGTTTGTGTAACATTAAAAAGGTTGTTTCTGAAACCACAGTAATATTTAGATTTTTTTTTGTATCCATGTCAGTGGTTTGTTTATTCAGTGTTCACCACTGTATTATTTTATATAAAGCATTATGCTGTTGGCAGAACTTATTTCTGTTTCTGATCATGTAATTTATTAGTGGCCAACATAATTCTAACAACATTTTTCATTTTTACCACATAATTCGATGTTTAATGTGTCATCATGCAACCCTTTTTGGGGTCATTTTTAATGTCATGATGTTTTTGATACAGATGTGTTTTGAATTTATAATGACGTCTGCATTATTTGGGGTGTGTGTATTGTGTCACCCTCAGATATGACGGGGATAGAGGGGGAGTTCCACAGAGTTGTTTGTGAAAAATTCTGACTTTACGTAAGAAAACATGACTTACGTCCAACCTTGGTTTAGACGCATTGCTGGCACATGAGACAGCTGATAAGTTCACAACACTGGAGACTGAGCCGGAAACCAAATGTACCTAATTCATGCCTTTTCCCACACAGTGCTGATGGATTCACCAAGATACCACCAAATGAATCAAGACGGAGCGAAATGCTGAGAAGTAAGTCATGACACAACTGTTGTTGCATTTTCCATCTTCATCTAATCCAGATGGTTCTTTAATTGTTACCATCAGGTGCAATTTCAGCATGTTTATTTGTGAATGCAAAGGAAAGACAGATTTCTTTTGTTGTTGTTGTTGTTGTTGTTGTTGTTGTTGTTGTTGTTGTTGTTGTTGTTGTTGTTGTTGTTGTTGTTGTTGTTAATGTAGCTAAATATTATCTTTAGGTTGGAATACACTAAACCCCCTAATGCATTTGGATATTCTAAGTTCTTTTAAGTTTATTCTAGGTCTTAAATTTACTGCATAGGATTGTGATAATTTATGGTTTTTGAATGATATTTTTTCTACACCAAATGTCTCAATAGCACTTTAATGCAAGAATTGAATGTCTTAAAATTTACTTTTAGCATGAAGCATATAAAATCAAGTTCCAGAAACATGATTTATTTCCTAAATTGACCCCTAAAATTGACCAAATCTGCAGACTGCAGGTGCGTCCCAAATCGCATACGTATGCACTATTCTACGCCATTTTGTAGTATGAATAGTGTAAGTAGTGCGTTCACATTGAAAGCTCTAAAAATAATAAGTGTACTTTAATTACCCGGATGCTGCACTTATTCAACCGGTAAAATGAAGCTCAACAGCCACTGCTTTGCTCACAGAAGGGGCAGAACTTTCGGGCGCACATGTTGGATTACTTTATTTATTTTAGATTATGAAAGCAAAATTCTCCTAGAAGAGTGACTATACCGCCTCCCGATGGTGAATGCAGTTATACTCTTGACAGATATTATTTGGTAGTTTGGTCATTTATTTTACTAATTTGGCAACTGTCAAACATCATCAGGGAAACGGTTTGAATTTCCACTTAGTAAAAAAACCTTTAGTGTTCTATTTGGGACGATGCTACATACATATACTATGCTGTTGAGTGTGTACGTGCATAAGTACATAGTGCATAAGTGCATAGTGTATAGTGTGCCATTTGGGACGCAGCTTGCCTCTGACTTCAGGCAATAACTACTCCAAACGGAAACAAATTCAGACAAAAGTTATGAAGTGTATTCCATTCATTAATTAATTTGTTTTAAATGTGTGTGTTGTATTCATTTAATAGTATCCAATTACACAGCCTACATTGTTGTGAAATGAAAAATACATTGCTACTGGCATGTTTCATTGCACGCTTCAAATGACCAATCCTCTATAGGGCGCTATCTAAAGTTTTGAGAATCTGAAGTACATTACTTGGGGTACGTTTTGTTATATGTTTCAGATACTCATTATTTATGTACATGTCCACGAGAAGGCAGGTCTTGTCGTACAGATCACCTAAATGTTGTAATCATTAGTTTGCTGGAGAGCACTCACTGTATGATCCTTCTGAACTACTAATCTGTTAGACCCTGTGTTCACACACTGACAGGACATTATTTCTGATTACATAAAGTATATATATATATATATATATATATATACACCTGTCACACTTTCAACCATTGCTGAATCTTGTCTAGCTGTTGCTGTCATTTCTAAGCATCTTCTATTTGCTTTTTCCATGCCTGTGTTTTTAAGGGTCATGAAACCCCCCTCTTTGAGTTCAAGTCTACCTCAGAATTACTTCAAAAATTGCTACATGATGGGCGTGGAGCACTGAAAGCAGGGGAAAAAATAAGGGCTTTTGTGAGTTGGCTCACCAGCTCAAGATAAAAAAAAAATTTACCAAGTTAAAATGCAAAGAAATAAACAGTAAGTAATTGAATGCTCTGTTACTTATACGATAGGCTATTCGTAATTTCATATAATATATAACCACAATTAGTTATGTCATTATAAAGATAATCATGTTTATGTAAACACTATAAATGAGGAGACTTCTCTCCTCCTGAATCCCCGGGTCTGAATGCAGACAACATGGATAGCAGTAAAGCAGGTCTCTTTCCCTGTCTATTCTAACCATTAGCCCTACCAGTAATCTGGAGATTTTAAACATGTGTGAGCATGGCAACATGGCGATGTGTCTAAATGTCGACTGATAAAAGACAAATTCCGCCATTCTCCAATTCTCGTACAGCTCTCCCAACAAAAATGCTTGCTGCACACAAACAGGTTGGCTATATCATTGGCCCTGACAGCATCGTGGAGAAAGCCATGCTTCAAACTCTGTGGATCTTGAAAACTAACACATGCAAGCCTTCATGAACAGCTAAATAATGCGTGTCTTACGCTGTCTCACAGCTTGGCAGGTCTGTCCATATTAGTCTGTCATCGGAATGCACGTGCAGTCATGAATAATAAAGATACAGGCTCTTCTCATAGGATAAGAATACTCAGTCTCTGAATAATAATGACAAACTGACATGTCATCCCTCCACATCCTTGATGAGTGCTAAATCAGCGATTTTGATCCCGCCCAAATAATGATTTTAAATCCAGAAGATGAAATTAGCTGACAAAAGCTCAAAATTATCCAGTTTTCCCCACAGTTAAAGCTAACAGGTGCTAACATTGTCTTAAATGATGCTCAACACTGTTAAGGTCTCAAAAAAAGTACTCCAGGCTTTCTTGAACCTTTAACGATTATCTGTGTATGTCTCTCTGCTCCTGTTTTGACCCTTACCCTTATAATAATCTGCACATGGACCCAACCTTCTGTCTTCACATCTTCATTCGCAACAATAAACCACTGACCAAATCCTTTTGCTAAACAAAAACCAATAGTGTTTTTCAAGGCAAACGAAAGAGAAATGTGCACTGTGACCATGTAGTTTTATCTTGATTTTACACCCTTTTTTGTGGAGCCATGCTACGCCAAACATGAACCCAAGCACTCTTCATCACAATTACAACACTGTACAAAGTGAGCTACTGAGCAAACTGACCATGCCAGAAAAGTTGTTCATATGGAGATAGATAGGTGAGGCAAATGTGTTTGATTGCAAATCATAAACACTGTTAAGTTGCTTTGTGGTATTTTATTGGTGTGGTTAAAAGAACTGCACAGAACAAATCCTTTATTTGTTGATAATATGTCCCTGTAAATGCCATTAATGTGAAAACTGACCATGCCAGAAAAGTTGTTCATATGGAGATTGATAGGTAAGGCAAATGTATTTGATTGCAAATCATAAACCCTGTTAAGTTGCTTTGTGCTATTTTATTGGTGTGGTTCAAAGAACTGCACAGAACAAATACTTTATTTGTCGATAATATGTCCCTGTAAATGTCATTAATGTGAAAAGGAACAAAAGTCATTGGCATCATACTGTGCCATAGAATTAATTTTACCTAGTGAAACATGGGTTTAATTAACTACGTTTTTGCGATTCACCAAAATTTAGGCTGAAGCACATATTTCCAATGACCCTTTATTTAAAAAACTTCCAGTTGCCCTCCCTAAGTTGAAAAACACTTACATTCCTCTCTGCAGTCTCAAAGAAAGGAGAGGAGGATCTGAGGAGATTGAAGGAGGAAAATCGTCCCGGTCCCATTCATCTGACTCCAGAGAGACTAGGTAATGCAGAGACAAAATACATGGAAGTCTTGATCTTGAGAAAAAAAAAAGCATTTGAGTCTCTAAAGCTGCAAATGTTTTAATTTTCGCAGGTGGCGAAGTTTCATTGGAAGAAGTCAGACGGAAACAGTGGGTGGATGCACGCCAGTCAAAGATTAAAAAAAAGGTTTAGGAGTTTTATTTCCCAAATACTTTGTGTGTTGTTTAGCGTTCTTATGTATATATTTGAAAATGATCACAGGTCAAAAAAGAAGACATGGATCGAATGAAAAAACAGGCAGATGAAGAAACGTATGAAAAGAAGAAGGCCAAACATCGAGAGGAGGTACAAGACATTGTTTACATCTGACTTTTTATAGTGGTTCTGCAGGGCATTCTGTGACTCTCATGTATCTGCAGAACTTCATCTGGTCCTCTGGCTTATGTTTGAATTGAGTGCTGTTTTATGATGCCTTTGTAATTCAGACTTTATAACTCCAGATGTCACTGCAGGCAGCATACGAGTTATCATATTCTCTGCAATTAAATGAGATATTAGACTTCAGCCTCCAGTGCTGCTGCTGCATTAGGTTGTGTGATTGATGAGTCCAATTATTCCAGCGGCCACAGACACCAACATGCTCTGCTTGCCAGATCTCAAATTTTAGGGATCTAAGAATTAACTTTAAAAAGATTAACTTTATTTTCGTTATCCAAAGTACAGATAAAAAGCCAATTAAATGCTGTCTGCATCAAACAAGAAGTGCAAAAGAATGATTGTGGTGTAAAAAAAACAACAACAGCAAATTGGTAACACTTTATTTTAAGGTGTCCTTGTTAGACATGTTCCATATACTTTCTATAATAATAATTATTGTATGCGTAGTTACATGCAACTAACCCTAAATCTACACTCATTCTAAAGTTCTATAGTTACACTGTAACAAGGACACCTTCAAAAAAAATTTAAACAACCAAAAATGTAACTCTTCTGTAATCAAACAATTTAATCCACACTGTAAATAATATCCGTAAATTAACAATTTTCCATATTTTGTGTTTATTATTATTATTATTATTCATTCATTCATTCATTCATTTTCATTTCGGCTTAGTCCCTTTATTAATCTGGGGTCGCCACAGGGGAATGAACCGCCAACTTATCCAGCATATGTTTTACGCAGCGGATGCCCTTCCACCTGCAACCCATCTCTGGGAAACATCCATACACACCCATTCACACTCATACACTACGGACAATTTAGCTTACCCAATTCACCTGAACCGCATGTCTTTGGACTTGTGGGGGAAACCGGAGCACCCGGAGAAAACCCACGCCAACACGTGGAGAACATGCAAACTCCACACAGAAACGGCAACTGACCCAGCCGAGGCTCGAACCAGCGACCTTCTTGCTGTGAGGCGAACGTGCTATCCACTGCGCCACCGTGAGGCCCTATTTACATAATTAGCATTATGGGCTGCACAGCAAGAAGGTCGGTGGTTCGAGCCTCGGCTGGGTCAGTTGGCATTTCTTTGTGGAGTTTGCATGTTCACCCCGTGTTTGCATGGGTTTCCTCCGGGTGCTCCGGTTTCCCCCACAAGTCCAAAGACATGCGGTACAGGTGAATTGGGTAGGCTAAATTGTCCGTAGTGTATGTGTGTGAATGACTGTGTGTGGATGTTCCCCTGTGATCGGTTGCAGCTGGAAGGGCATCCGCTGTGTTAAACATATGCTGGCTAAGTTGGCGGTTCATTCTGCTGTGGCAACCCCAGATTAATAAAGGGACTAAGCCGAAAAGAAAATGAATGAATGAATGAATGAATTAGCATTATGCGATCTTGATCTTTCCTCCAACAACTTTTGTTGTTGAAAAGTTTGAAAATGTGACTTTTATACAATATATTGTTTCAAACCACTAAAACTTTATTAATAGTCACTTTGTTAAACTGTAGAGTTGAATTTTCATCATCAAAAGACGACAGAGCAGAGATCAACATTCCATAATGCAATTCACTGTAAATAAATAGAAAAAAACTGTAAATAATGAAATACGGAAGCTGTTAATTCACAGATATTTTTACAGTGCAATGTGTCAAAATATGTTGATCCTGTCGACCAAAAACATCTAATTTTGTGGTGATAAATGTTGTAATTAATAAGAAATTTACAAAAGTAGATTAGAAAAGTTATACAAAAAAGTACCAAAAGAGTAATAAAAAGTAAATAAAGAGTATTTTTACAATTTGTTGTCAGTTTGATTGTAAATATTACAAATTTAATGAAATGTAAAGAGAAAAACTGATAGAAATGCCTAATAACGTTTACATTGAAAAGGCTGTGGTGTTTAAAATCCAGAATGAAATTATGAAATGTGCTATATAAGTAAATTTGCTTTGCCTTGCTATAATAGTGATAGTTCAATAGTTCAAAAGTTCAGCAGAAACAGTTAGTACATCAGATTGAAACATCTTTCATTACATGCATATTGTACAAACACTTTATGTCTTTTGTTAGAGAGAATTCAATTTGGAGAGGTGACAATTCCAATGAACATTATTTAAACAAACAAAGAAAAAAGCATCACAGAGCCACAATGTTTTAACTTATATTCAATGGATTATCTTTTAGTTCGTGTTGCATATTAAGCTGAGATTGGATAAAGCATGTAAACATCTGCACTCATCATTTTTGATGCATTGAATTGCAGGCCAATAAACTAGAAATGAGGAAAAAGCAAGAAAACGAAAGGAGAAAGGAGCAATTTCAACACGACAAGCAAAAGTATGTCAGCATTTTTCTTGCATCTTGCTAGGTTGACTTTGTGCTTTGTTTAAAGGAGGAAATTTTGATGTTAAGCTGCTATTGGCAATTACCCAAAAAAAAGAAACATGAATGCACAGGTTTACTGTTTGCCAAGTTCAGTAGAAAATATGTTGTTGTTTAGAGCTCCTGGCAAGAGATGATTGCAATCACAGGCAAGGAATCCTAGAAGTTATTGAAACCATTGTTTCATCTTATCTATGCTGTTGGCAGTGAAGCTTCTGTCATCATTTACCCTCATGTCAATGCAAATCCGCATGATTTCAAAATGAAAGACAGAAGAGGAAATGTGTTTCTCATGCTGCTCTTTTTAAAACAATGAAAGCAAAGAGTGACCAGACGGCTGGAAAATAAGTAAATAAAAGCATCAGAAGAAATGTAGTTCATATGTAGTCCAATTCTGCACTATATTCTGTTGTTTTTAATGCTATGATTGTTTTGTGTAAGAACCAACCCACCAAAAAGTTATTAACCAAAAAAAAAAAAACATCTGGCGATGCAATATATTCCATGCAATCAAAACATATTCATATTCGAACTTGGTTGATTGTGATTGATTACAAAATACTGAAAAATGTTGAATATGTTGATTGATGTTATTGAAATATATTGTTCATAAAATACTATCCAATAAGTAATTGTTGGTTAATAGTCCAGTTGTTAAACAGATGAATGTATTAACTATTCTAATATATTTACATACATATGTATTAACGTCCAGCATTGTCCAGCCTCCAGCGCTTACACTGCAGCTCTGCACAAGAAATTTGGCCAGAAGAGAAATGGTCATGCTCAATTGAGCCTGGTTTTTCTCAAGGTTTTTTCCTTCACTTTCGTCAATTGGTGAAGTTTTGTTCCTCGTCACTGTCGCCACTGGTTTGCTTGGTATTGGGGCTTGTGGAGCTGCGCATCGATGAATTTGCTCTTCAGTGTTTGGACCTTTAAGCAGTGAAAATTAAACCACACTGAAATGAACTAAACTGAAATTCAACTATGAGGACTGGACTGACAGTTTCAATTTACTAGAACTTTTATGTTAAGCTGCTTAGAAATAAAGATGAATTGAATTGAATTGAACTATTATTAACAATGATTTACACATTTGTTAGAGTATTTATCAAGATTAGGTTTTTACTGCGTTTCAGGACAATAATGTCCATCTGTAATATACAGCCTAAAGCACATGGTACAGTATGTGTACTAATGCATGTTACTTTAAACTAATTTGGACTTGTAATAACATTTATAGACTGCTACTCTTTGATGATTTGAAGTGCTTCTTTTATCCATTGTAACTTGTAAGGACAAAAAGCATCTGCCAAATGAGTAAATGTAAATGTAATTCATGACAAAATACATTCTAATGTAATTACGCCCCCCTTTGGGTTGTAATATGCACCCTTTATGATATTATAAGAAATTTGGTTAGCGTTTTAAAAAACAGTGCACTTTTTTGTCATTTCTGGAAGAAAGACATAGAAATGGGTTTGGAACAACATGCGGACAAGTGAATGACAACAGAGTTTTCATTTGTTTGGATGAACTATCCCTGTAATCACAATTATGTCCCTTCCTCCTGCAGGAAAACCGAGGAGTTTCTTCAAAGATTTGAGAGGTCCTCCAGTACCGTTTCCATGGCAGCCAGCAATTCCATACCAGCATCATCCTGGGTAAGACAGAGGCCAAAAATGCATTGTGTGCTCCATAGGCCCAAGTTCAAGCCTCTTGTGCATAGCTGTGGCGCTGAGGTTAGAGCCCAAAGCACTGGAATAATTCACACCAATTGATCTGACTTTGATGCATGTTTTCAAAGTAAACAGTCCTCGCTCGGGAGCTTTCATTGACATGGCACGTTGGACTGCAGGGAGGAATCGGCTTGCTGCAGAGCTTGTTTCCCTCCAAATGATCTCCTCATTAGCCTCACGCAATTGGAGAGTCTTCGAAGTTGTAAACATGTAGCCTTCCATGTAGCCTTTAGCCAGCTAGAGCAGAGACGCAAGTGTTGCTTCTGAATGGTGAGGCAAGCAGAGTTCAGGGGACTTCCCAGAGTTCACAGCGAGCACAAAAGCAAGAGAGGGGTCTGTGAGAATGCAACAAAAAGAGAGTCTGGTGTGGAATAACCTGTATGGTTTGAGCAAAAGTACCGGGAAAGTAGCCAGAGTCTCAGCCTATGATATAAACAATCTGACAGGATGTGTTAATTACTGCTAACCACAAATTTACAGCTTTAGATCAGTAGTATAATTTTGCGGTTACCAAAAAACGAGATAAACATCATGCTTTGTTTTTATTCATGTTTTTTTAAGAGACTTAAAAGAGTCTTTTGATGAATCATAAACGGTACAATGATTTCAGTAATGCCAGTGGCAGGAGAAATTCCTTTCTTTATTAGGAGGTAATGATTACTCCTTGGAAATGATTTTTAGGACATTTCCTTACAAAAGACTGAATAAAAATTCTTTAAGACCTGTTGTATAGGTGAAATTGGCTAAGCTTAATTGTCCGTAGTCTATGTGTATGAATGAGTGTGTATGGATGTTTCCCTGTGATGGGTTGCAGCTGGAGGGCCTACGCTGTGTAAAACATATGCTGGATAAGTGGGCGACCACAGATTAATAAAGGGACTAAAAGAAAATGAATGAATGAATCATTGTTCTCTGATGTTTACACAGAAAGCTACACAGAAATGCTTTTACAAGTCCTTTCCCAACCCTAGGAATTGGCTCTTATATGATATGGTTGTTTTTTATATATTTGGAAGGTTTCTGAATATTAATGAGCTCTGTTTTGACACCCAGGCAGCTCACACACTCACACAGAGTGTGATGTAATCTGAAATACACACATGCAAAATAATCATGCTTCAGTTGTCAAAAACCATAATTGAAGCGATGGAGAGGTTTATTTTAGCTAAAAGGAGTAAGTGAGCTGGCTTTTTGCCATTAGAGTAACCTAGTTTGCAAAGTAGTTGTGTTGTGGTTGAAATATAGTTTAAATTATAAATATACACAACATAAGAAGCCGACAGAGATGTATTTAGAGTTGTATTTTGTGGGTTTACAGAGGCAGGAATTAATATTGACCTTTACATAAACAGATCAGCTTTCTTTAACTCCAGAAAAATCACAGTAAGAGCTGAATGTGTTATGACCCAATGTGTAAACGTGCATTAACCACTTATAATCAGCCATTTACATGTGTCTATTGCCACAATACAGACATATGCGGCAAATTTCAATTTTACACATTAAACGATTAATCAAACCTTATTGTTCTTCGGTGTGCCATTTAATAAATTTTAAATCCATGTATTCCACATTTTGCATTCTAACACACTTTGAACAGATGAGATCATGCATGCCTGCTTCACAAAACTGCTCCTTTCACTTCCTTGTAAGCCGTTTTCAAAATAAGAGTCCCACATACATATTTAGAAGGGAAAAATATTGTTGTAATCTCACTAGGAAACATTATGGACAAACAAACGCTGCCTTGGACATGAATGTTAATGATCCAATGTGAATAGTCAGAGTCAATTTTTGTTCTGATTGACCTGTTTTTCACTGGGATTTCACACACATGGAATTTACACAAGAATGAGGAAACAAAGGATTTTCATTCTATGGCACCGTTAAATGTCCCCTCATGTGCCTTGAAATGTGCAGCATTGTTCAATGTGTGAAAATTACAACAGAAATATGAAGAAAAATTGGGACATAAAGTACCCCCTCCCCCTTTTAATAAATAACCAATAGCATTTCATTTATGTCATAGCTCTCCCATTCACAGTCGTTGAGCTAAAGCACATCTGACTTGACAGACATAGTGTATAGTTGCAAAGCTAAATCTGTGTAACTGTTTTTTTTTATGTAAAATATAATAATCTGTGTAATTAAAATGGGTTCGATAAGCTCTGTACTATTGTGTGCTGATTGTACATGTGCACAGTGTATTTTAACATTGCTATCCCCACTGCTATTGAGGTTCTTGTAAAATATGTGGTCCTTTAGAGTATGTGTAATGATGAAATTCTTACATATTAAAGTCTGCATGAATCGGAAGTGAACCAGTATGTTGATATACTTCCAATTGAAACTGAATATTGAGTATGGGGCGGGGCTTTCTTTTGTGCACCATTTTCTTATAGCAAATAAAAGGTGAGAGGAGCGTGGTTAAGGTAATTGATATACAATTGCTATAGAAGCCCTCTGGTTGACATCAGCAGGACTGCCACTCCAAACAAGGAGGCAAATGGACAAGCGTTTGTTTTTGTTTTTTTACTTGTATGGATTATCCACTTTAAGAATATACATTGAATATACAAAATAAACATTGCAAATGTGGATTTCTCATGGACTTTAAAGCTTTAAGTTCTGTTGCACCTCTGTTTTCATCACAAAGCTTGTCTTAAACTACACATTCACAGCACTCGCATTTGAGACAATGACTGTCGTTACATCCACTCTCATAATGCAATGTGATTTTGGCAATATTTTGATTAAACTTTGGCAATATTTTAAATTAATCTTAGTAGCATACACAAATGCTGAGTTTTGTTCAGAAAACTTCCTATATAATTTGCTTAAGGAGAATAAACTGAGCAGTACAGTTATTGCAAAGTTCATTGCGGCACCGAATAACAATCCATGAAAATGGGTTTTATGTTTGGTAAACAAAACAGTAAACATAACCACACGTCATAGCAAATAATCAGAATAATGAATGGACTAATGATGAGATAATGAGAATAATGTCATATAAGCATCTTACTATAAAGAGATTGCCACATTCTGTCTCACTCAGTGGCAATTTGCCCCGAGCCCTAGTTAATTTCTGGCTATGACTGATGGGGATTGAGGGCTGGGCTGACCGAGAGAGGTTTGAGGGCTGCCTCTTATGTTGCACAAACCACTAAAAGTGGCATCTGACAGCACAGTTAAAAAATGGTATCGTCTCGTGTCAAGCAAACGATGTTTTGTTGTGCGGCTTTCCAAACTGCTGGACGATTGTTCCTTGTTTGAGATTTTCGAGGACTTCCCTTTGGATGACTAATGGGGAAAATCCCTCTAATAGACAGATCGTGCATTAGGACTGCATGGCCGTGGTACACAACACATGCAACAGCATTCTGAACGCATTGGCTCTCTCGGCTTACCAGGCCATTCAAATGTGCTTTTCTCTTGCTGTATTGACTTAAGTGGCTGGACAGCTTCCAGGCAAAGTAACGAAACGCTCCAACTTAAATGTCGTAGGCCTGCCGATCAAAGTGTTTGTGGAGAGACGGGTTCTTGATGTGGTTTTGTGGCCACCGAGTATTGTTGTGCTTTCAGTGATGCTTCCACAAGACAGATTAATCTCCTCCATATCCTCTGTTTGTGCAAAGGATCCTTTGTATTGGCTTCCCAGGATGCCAGGCCCAGGTCGTCCCACCTATTCCCCTTACTCTCTGGCCATTCCAAACAGAGCAGCCCCTGCCTGCTGTCCCCGGGCCGTCTGACCAAACACACAAAGGATCTCTTCAGCTTCCAGGCGCTCCGCTTGCCCCTCCTTGCAGAGTGTTTCTGAACAGGGCCATGAGAATTTCAGAGGAATATCACAGCTAACATGCATTTCAATGCCCAGTTTCACACTGGACCTCTGGATTGATTTAATCTTCCTGCTGTGTTTAGCTGTTAAACAGTAAAACCCTCTAAGAGAAGTTGCTCCTTTAAAGCACCACCTACAGACTAGTCAGACATTTGATTTGCAGCATAAAGTCTGGTTTTCTTTGCAGCTTATGCTGGCTATAGCTCAAAGTATACATTTTTTTTCTTACGTAAGTGAAGGTGCACTTTCAAATGCACAGACTTTTTATTTGACTGAATAACGTAATAAATATATATATGTATATGTGTGTGTGGGTGTGTGTGTGTGTGTGTGTGTGCGTGCGTGCGTGCGTGTGTGCGTGCGTGTGTGTGTGTTTGGATGTGGATTTGGATGGGTAAAATACAGAGTGCAATTAGACACATCTTCAGATTCGGACAATGCTACTGTCCGGGTTGCTCCGGTTTTCCCCACAAGTCCATAGACATGAGCTATAGGTGAATTGGGTAAGCTAAATTGTCCATAGTGTATGTGTGTGAATGAGTATGTCTGAATGTTTCCCAGAGATGGGTTGCAGCTGGAAGGCCATCCGCTGCATAAAACATATGCTGGATAAGTTGGCAGTTCATTCCACTGTGGTGACCCCTGATTAATAAAGGGACTAAGCCGAAAAGAAAATGAATGAATGAATGAATGAATGAATGAAGAACCATTATACATCTAATTCAATGCATTAAGCATCCTTAACTTTAGCACTCTCTGATTGGATATTTACTCATGGGGAACCGTATACCTCTGTAAACGTTCAAACATACACAGAGCCAGTTCAGAAAGTAATAAAAGACATGGGGAAATACAATTTTTAAGTTTAAATGCAAAACTGAAAAAACACTATACGTATTTAACCATGGGGGTGAAAAACCCAACACTTAAATTATGTATTGAACATTGTGGCATCCCTAGTGTGTATAGCTTCAAGCTAAATAAAAGTATATAATTAGGTGAATTGGGACAGGTTTGATCAGAATGTACTGTAGCATTCAGATCATTTTGGCAAATTAGTTCTTACTTTATTTAAGAACAATTTTGCAGTTGATCATTGGCCAGGTTTTGTCACTTCACACAAACACACTAGGAGGGAAATTGTATTTCAAATGAAAAATGTGTTGTATTAAGCCAACGAAGATCTTTCTTGCCAATACAGTTAAGTCATTAAGTCATTAGCACAAAAGTGAGTACAAATCTGGTGGCAGTAATTTAGTTAGAGACTTCAAATTCGCTGTGGTTAATGTTCAAATTGTCCACGATTCATGTGCCAGATGTCACAAATTTTTGCTACGGTTCTAAGGGCTGCCAGAGACTTTAAGAGCAGATTAAGAAGGGTAACAAACCCAATTCAGTTCTTGACCTCTGAAATACTTCTGCTATGTTTTTTAACTCAGAAATTCTATGGGATTTCTGTCTGAGAAATGTGCGTGAATCTGTACAATTTGCTAAACCAAAAACCAGCCTAATTATTCAGGGCAATCAGGAAACCCAACATAGTCAATTATACAGTACATACAGTAGACAAATGCAGTTTTCATTGTGTGCGTGTGCTTTTTCTTCATAGGCTAAATGTCACGAGTACCAGGAAATCAAAAGAGCAGAGGATAATGCAAGCCTGCTTCAAAAGCAAGAGGAGCAGAGAAGAAAGGTACAGAACAAAGGACGTGAAAAAGAACTTACGAACATCACCTCCACTTTTGGTTGAGCAGCTAAATGTTTGGGCTTAGCCAAGACAAAGAACTAACTCTGCCTAGCATGTGCTATTGATTACTATGTTCTAGGTTATAGGAGGTAGTCATGGATGGAGTAGTGTAGGTGTTTTCCAGCTGGCAGTATAGTGGTATTTCTGTGGCTTTGAATGCCTCCATGTCGGTCAAACGTAAATTGAACTCACTGATATGCATCAAGAACGAAAGGCTAGCCTGACCTATCATGTTGATATTGTTGTTTATACATGCAAATGTGCAATTAAATTGTTACAGCCGCAGATATTGAATGATTTTTAAATAAGCAGAGGAGACATTTCAGTTGGAGATTAAATTTTCATTAACTTTCTATTTCCAGACAGAAATCTTGGAGGAAAAGCAAAAGCAACAGGAGGAGGACATGAAGAGACGGACCGAAGCTGACCATCGGCGGTATGGGCGTTTAATCATGACAGACCGCTTTAAAAACCATGACTGTCAGGATTAATAACTGGCTCTGAGACCATTAGTGAAACTGCTTCTGTTGTGCATTTTTCTAATTTAATGCATTTTTTAAATACAAATTATATTGTCAAAACCACACATTGAATGAAAAGATTAATTGGAAAGATTAATTAATGATTCAATAACAGTATTTCCATGGTCATGGAATTTTCGGGAATATCATGGACTATTCCAGACATGGAAAGTCAGGGAATTTTATATTTGTTTTTGTCCAAGTCATATAATATCAATTGTTTGTTTGTCATTTTTACATTTTACTTACTTCCCATTTTTTAATTTTAGTGTTTTTATCATGTTGTTTAACGTTTTGCCTGTTGTTATGGTTAGGGTATTTTCACTGCCATTTTATTCCTTTTCCAGGAATAGTTACCAGGCTGTACCTGATAAAGTACTGCCTGTGCCTGTTTTTTGTCTGCTAAGAGCTCAACTTGTCCTTAGCACTTTCTATATGCAAATGTACTATTATGTAATATAAAAGAATGCAGATAGTGTGGCAGGACTTTAAACAGTGCCCTTGCTTGCAAAAAATATCCAGGTAATTCATGTTTTTTTTTATTTATTTACAGTTATGAATTGCATTATGTAACCTCGATCTCTGCTCTGTCGACTATTGATGTTGAAAATCCACTACAGTTTAACAAAGTGACTTTTATTGGTATTTTAGTTGTTTGAAACAATATATTGTATAAGAAATAATATATAGAGACTTAATTCTGTAAAAAAACTGAAAAAGTACTGGCCATTTATTACCCGGTTTTTGTATCATAATTTACAACACCTACCCAGACATTTTGTCACTTCAAACTATTAAAAATGTCATTTAAAGTCACTTTTTCAAACATTTCAACATCAATGTTGATGGAGAAAAGATCAAGATCCCATAATTAAATTCAAAAGTATAAATAAATGGGGCCTCACGGTGGCGCAGTGGATAGCACGTTCGCCTCACAGCAAGAAGGTCGCTGGTTCGAGCCTCGGCTGGGTCAGTTGGCGTTTCTGTGTGGAGTTTGCATGTTCTCCCCGTGTTGGCGTGGGTTTCCTCCGGGTGCTCCGGTTTCCCCCACAAGTCCAAAGACATGCGGTATAGGGGTTGCAGCTGGAAGGGCATCCGCTGCGTAAAACATATGCTGGATAAGTTGGCGGTTTATTCCGCTGTGGCGACCCCAGATTAATAAAGGGACTAAGCCGAAATGAAAATGAATGAATGAATAAATAAATGAGGGGTGGGGCATGAACCACAAAATACAGAAAATTGCAAGCTCATCTAAATGTCTAAATTTTGCGTCAAATTCCGCATTAAATTTAGCAGGCCTTAAATTTTTTGTTTTTGTATTCATTATGGTCATGGAAATTCAGCTTTTTAGTCAGTCAAAAAGTCAGGGAATTAGACTTTTGGCTTAGAGTGTGAACCCTGCAATAATAACTGCATAAACTCTACAGGTTTGTGTAAAACCAGATGATCAGGTTCCCCAGCATTATTTGAAATGATTCATCTTGAGCTTCTTTGGAAGCAAGAGCATTAGATCGCATATTCAAATAAGTTCAAACCATTGTTTCAAATGTGTATGAGTCAAAATGCAAATTCAAATTGAAACAAGAAACTATTGCATCACACATGATATGAATTGCAGCTGGTGGGTTGCAGCTGGAAGGGCATCCGCTGCGTAAAACATATGCTGGATAAGTTGGCGGTTCATTCCGCTGTGGCGACCCCAGATTAATAAAGGGACTAAGTCGAAATGAAAATGAATGAATGAATATTCCTAGAAGTTGTGGATGATGCAATCATAATCAGTTGCTCTATGTGTGCAGTATGTATATTGTATGCATATACTATATGTAGGGGAAAATATACATCTAGGCGGTTGTTCTTGCAGAATAAATCCCAATATAAGCTTATAAGACTTAAGATGTATATAACTGGCAGCCAAATTAGCTAAAGTGGCAGTGGGCAGGTTATACAGACCAAAACAAAGACAGACATTCCGACATAGAATGCTCTTTTTCAAAGGAGAATAACTAACTGTAGCATTGTTTTCATTTAGCATGTTTCTTAGGGTGTACTCACACTGGGTTGCCTTGAACCGAGCCTGGGCACGAGATTGTGCCCAGTCACACTGAATTTTTACCTTCCGAGCCTGAGCACGTCTATGTTACCAATGCTGCGATTGTTCAATTTAACAGGAAGAGAAGCACTCTCGCTCAGTACAATGAAGATTGCTTTAGTTATACTGTTTTACATTATTTTGAGTCATTTGGGATGCAGTGACACACAACCAAACAGTTTGCTGAACAAATCCTTTTGACGCTTATGAATTTTAATAAAAAGTAATTGTGATGCATGTTTTAGGAGGTTTGCTGAAGTGTAGCATCTTTAATAAACTATGTTTGCATTCAATAAAATGTAAGAATGAGCAAAAAGTCTATATGAAACAGTCCTTTAAAAGTTATGTTGCATCTTTAGTTTCGCGCTCAGGTGCACTTTGCACCCCTACTACAATCACACTGCACCTGAACCCAATCAAACAGCACTCCAGACCACCTCTGCCAACAGGGCCAGGGCCGACCTAGTGCCTAGTGCCTTCGCCTAGCCTAGTGTGAGTACACTCTTAAAATATGTGCAAACATATTATGGTATTTTCAAAAACGTACATATAGCACCTTAAACTGAAAGAAACAAAATGTATGAATACTGCCTACACTAAACTACTTATTAGTCACAAAATGGTGCCAAACAGTCAAGAACAGCGATGTGAAAGATAAGCCTATAAATATGGATATTGGCATTCGCTAATTAGAAAGATTATTTAAAGTACCCAATGAGTCTGTCTTATTAGTTTCAGTGATTGTTATTTGGGATTATTACACAGCTGTCTGGAATACTCAATTCTTATTGGTCAGTCACAACATTCCAAGGTATGTTATTCCAAGATAACAAACTCTGAACAAAACAGGCTCATCCAGGAACTTCAACTCTACTGTACCATACGTAAATAATATTTGTTTCTGTCAGCTTAGGCTTTAATTAAAGAATGAATAAACTATTATGGCTCAGAACAATGTTTTGTGTCTCATTTTTACGTTTTGTGGCAAGTAGTCATGTAATAAGCGGGAAAGAATACATCCAGGCTGTTGTTTTCACAGAATAAAGCCATTCAGTCTTATATAACTGTCTGGTTTTATTCTGCAATAACAACCACCATTTACTTAATCCTTTACATAACATACATTGGAATGGCATGATTGATCAATCAGAATCAAGTATTCTAGAGAGTTGTGTAATAAGTATATGTTTCTGTATGATTTAACACTGAGCTACCCCCAAACATACCTAGAAAACTGTAGGTGGGTGTTATGAAACAGAAGAGTTATTCATGTAAGACCTACATTGGTTAAATTATTAGTCCTAATGTTTTGTGTATACTTACAGATAATTGCATTACTTACAGCAAATTAGATTTAGGGTTTCACTGTGGTCCCAGACATCAGAATTGGGAATATTTCCGTGTTCAGAACAAGTTGTAAAACGTTCTGATGATGTATTGCTTTCTTCAGGGTGAACTCAGCCTTCCTTGACCGTCTGGAGGCGAGCGGTTCAGGTGTCAGGGTGTCTGAACCTGTGACCCAAACCCTTGAAAGCAGTAACGTCTGGCTGGAAGAGGATGACGAACCACAGGATTTATCCACATCACCCAACCCATCCCAGGTCCATACAGACAGTGCAGAGGAGGATGGTGAGGCTTAAGATTTATATGCATCCGCCATGGCACTGTGTGTGTTTAGGTCTGTTTCATTTCACAGCACCTCTGGAAACGTCTCCATTGCGTAGATCTCAAAGCCTCCACGTGTGTGTGATGTTAAACAGATCTCTCACCCCTGTTGCCGGACAGCATCACACGTTATGTAAATAAAAAATTTCCCGCTACACCACACTATGTGATGCTCTTTGATTCCCTTGTATATACAATCTGCCTACGTTTTGAGAGGTTAATGTCAATTATGTGACAGTAAGCAAGAAATTCATTAGCACGAGTTGATGTGTTTTGAGGTCTAAATTGCCTGCTGTAAAATAAACTCCTCTGACCTCGGAGAAGCTTGAATTATTGGCATGGCTGTCTGAACACAGACTGATTAATCACATGTCTGAATGTGTCAAAGTAGCGACTGCTGCAAAAACATTGGTTTACTCTTCGAAATCCAGTCTGGCAGCATTGTCATTGCTTGGAAATGTGCCATGTTGTCTTCAGACTTGCATTGTGCTAGTGTGGGTTAGAGAAATAGTTTGAAATGAAAATCAATCTGTGTTATTTACTCACCCTCATGCCGTCGTATAGCTGTATGTTGTTTTTTTTAGCATAACATGAGAATTGTTATGCAGCTCTTTCCATAAAAAGACAGTTCACACAGCAATTTCCAAAATGGGCATGTGTTTTTAAGCAGTAGAAGTACCCAAAGCAGTACATTTGATTTGTGCACCATATTCCAGGTCTTCTAAATCTTTGCATGAGGAAAAGACAGAAGGCATTATGCATTCTCAAATCAAATTCTATATACAGTACAAAGAATCAAATATAGTCTGCACAACAACGTTTCATTTGAAACAGTTTATATTAATATTTAGTAAGTCTGAAATCTTTTTTTTTTTTTTGCAGGACATGTGGATGTAACTGTACAGAATGGGTCTTTCACCATTATCCTAAACATTATACAGTACGTTTAAGTTACGTTTAATGTGATAGTGAAAGTGAGGCTCTCAGGTTTCCACATAAACAACACATCTTTCAAGATGTGACCTTACAACATAATCAACAAGATAAATATTCATTTGATACATTTGTATTTTAATTTGAATGAGCGGCTCAATAATGAATGTGTCTTTTCCGACTGACATAAACAAATTGCATGCCTTGAATTTGACATGTTTTTTATCAACATAATAGGACATAACCTTCATTTTCATGATGTGATGAAAACCAATAGGATCCGATAATCCGAATATTTGTCTACATTTCTGCATTTTTTTCAGTCTGTGCACAATTTTTCACACATCTTGACAGGTGATTCACGTGTGAAAGTCTTACCGCATTTTTGACATTCAAGATGAAGTGAACAAGGAAGTGTTTTTTTAACCTTATTCACTGCTAAATGTGCATTACATTTTTACATATTATATTTTAAGAACACATTTTAGGGCTAAATAAAAAGCCGTTTTTAAGGGACTACCACAGTAATAATTTATAGAATTTGTGCACTTTTTATTGTTTGTTAATAACATCATAAAAACTGAATTTTTTTGAGCATTAAATGTAAAAGATCTCCATTGAATGTGTTCCATTACAAACAAACCATTAAATAAATAATGCATCATACAGCAGAATAACGCAATAGTGAATGAATAGAGTTTACATTTCTCATTTGATAGCCTGATTAGACAGTCATTTTAATATTGAAAAAGTCAAAATTTACAATGTTTATTTTGCTAGTGCATATTGTTATAATTTCTGTCATGAACACTCTCGGGATTTAGTATGGTAATGAATATTTATATGGCAATGTTGATGTATTTGGTCTTAGCTGTATAGATCTGCTACGCTGCTGCTGCTGCTGCTTTGATTATTATGGCAGAGTAAGTACCGAGACCTGCTACTGCCAGTATATACACAGACATGCCGTCTGAGAATATAACATACTGCTGCTGCAAACATAATGTATATGTAGCCCCCACAGCAGATCTAACACAGGTGGAGCTGGGGTGGAGGAGGTTCTCCGAAAATGTGTCGCAGCTTAAAAGTGTAAAATGACGCGGAGCATTTAAACTGATGAGGATCAAACTGATTGGCTGCCGAGGTGGCAGCAACCAGTATCCTGCGCCATGTAGTTAATGAAGCAGGAGCAGATTAGATGTCCTATCAGCCTGAGCACGCATAGAGTTTCATGGGAGAAATTTCACTTATGTGAACAATTAATCCGTGCAAGTTAATCTACTGAAGAAGAAAAAAATTGTTTTGGTGATCTTCAGTCAAAGTCTGACCATTTGTTTGCTTATTTGAGTGGTCAACATACATCAACATACTGAAATAAAAGTCTCACCAACTTTCCTTTGACTTTAATGTCCAATATTAATTATTATTCTAACTAAATGTACTTTTATATTGACAATGGTAATGAGAACAGTTGTTGGGTTTGCTTTGACAAACACGCATGGAACTTGTATGATTCACGCAGGCACAGTTTGAGCCTCCTAACTGGGATTTGGAAATGAGCTATGG
Source organism: Danio choprae (assembly GCA_903798125.1). Classification (NCBI taxonomy): domain Eukaryota; kingdom Metazoa; phylum Chordata; class Actinopteri; order Cypriniformes; family Danionidae; genus Danio; species Danio choprae. Next base: position 1,645,181 of record CAIGQW010054520.1, read on the forward strand.
TCTGATTCAGCCTGAATCTTGCTCCATATGTGCAGTGCTTTAGCTTTTTCATCTGCAGAGCCTGTGGGCTGCTGTGTGATGGTGTGGGACTAATGTGCCATTCACAATGAAACCGTCCACAAATCTTCTCGAATGCCTAATGACACATTATATTTGTGTGTTCAGCATCACTTACATCTGAATCACTGGAAAGACCAAAGGTTGAATCCTCAGCTGAGGTTTGGGGTCAGCCAGGTCCTCCGATTCTCAAACTCACACCTCTGTCTCTGATTACCAGAAACATTAGATGTTTTTGTCTCTAAACCAAGAATGATCTCTTGTCTGGCTAAGGCCCGGCTTACTCACAGTAGAGATACAGGGAGGACCAGAACCGGCTTATGAGGCTTGATCACTAAGTTCAGAGGGTGAATGAAGAGTAACTAAAACATTCTCTGTTAAAAAAAAATATATATATATATATTTATATATTTATATATGTCATACTCTCACCGGCCACTTTATTAGGTACACCTTACTAGTACCGGGTAGACCCTCTTTTGCCTTCAAAATTGCCATAATCCTTCGCGGCATAGATTCAACAAGTTATTGGAAATATTCCTCAGAGATTTTGGTCCATATTGACAGGATAGCATCATGCAGTTGCTTCAGATTTGTCAGCTACAAAATGCTCAATTGGTACTAATGAGCCCAAAGTGTGTCAAGAAAATATCCCCGACACATTACACCAACACCACCAGCCTGAACCATTATTTCATGTTGTTGACACCAAATTCTGACCCTACCATACGCATGTCGCAGCAGAAATCGAGACTCATCAGACCAGGCATCATTTTTTCAATCTTCTGTTGTCCATGTTTGGTGAGCCTGTGCTAATTGTAGCCTCAGTTTCCTGTTCTTAGCTGAAAGGAGTGGCACCCGGTGTGGTCTTCTGCTGCTGTAGCTCATCCGCTTCAAGGTTCGACATGTTGTGCATTCAGAGATGTTCTTCTGCATACCTCGGTTGTAACAAGTTATTTGAGTTACTGTTGCCTTTCTATCAACTCTAACCAGTCTGGTCTCTCCTCTGACCTCTGGCATCAACAAGGCATTTGTGCCCACAAAACTGCTGCTCACAGGATATTTTCTCTTTTTCAGACCATTCTCTGTAAACCCTAGAGATGGTTGTGCATGAAAATCCCAGTAGATCAGCAGTTTCTGAAAAAGTCACTTAAATCACCTTTCTTCCCCATTCTGATGCTCAGTTTGAGCTGCACCAGATTCTCTTGACCAGGTCTACATGCCTAAATGCATTGAGTAGCTGCCATGTGATTGGCTGATTAGAAATTTACATTAACAAGCAGTTGGACAGGTGTACCTAATAAAGTGGCCTGTGAGTGTATATTCAGTGCATTTACTTTATTTATATAATATATACTGTACATACACACTTCCAGGTCAAAGAAAAATGAAGCAAAAAGGCTAATATTTAAAACCCAATTTCCCTCTATAAACAGCAATGGTCCCAACTCGTTTAAAGTCCAAAAAGGTGCCAAAAATATCCTCAAAACAGACCATTTGTATTGGACATGCATACAGAGCACAATGCTCTTGTGAATGTGCGCACTATACATACACTGAAGAAAAGAGCACAAAAGTGTGCACAAAAAATTCTCTTAGCTTGATAATTGAAGCACTAAAGCCAAATGAGTTTTTTTTTTTTTCATCTAGACTTTGAATGAGTCGGGACCATTACATTGGTTTGGAACAGTATAAGGGTGAGTAATTTACATGATTCTTATTTTTGGGTTAAATAACCCTTTAATATGTCTCTGGTTGTATACATTAGGAAACAATACTTTTAATCCTGCAGTATACTGATAGCAGTTTATTTCTTAAAGGTTATATATAATGAAAAGCTGGACTTAATCATAGCTGAATAATAAGAATTCAGTACAAGCACATGGCATGCCGTAAACCTCAGATACCATTGTTTCCTCATTCTCATGTAAATCAAGTGAATGTAAAATCCCATATTCCAAGGCTGTCTGTCTTGAAAGTAACCTGGCAGTCGAGGAGGTCTGACTGGAATGTGCATTCACGACAACGATGATTTTACTGTTTGTTTACTGAATAAGTATGAAATGACAGAGCAAGTAGAGCAATCAATCTGCATCAAATAATGAATTAAGTTTGAACATTTTGTGGAAACTATTTGAATGATTCAGAAGGCTTTCGAGGACAATGCAATGAGTCCATTAAATCACTCAAGTGACTCAGCCTCGCTACACCCCAAATTTGGCGCCCTGTGACCTTTGGCTTTTCTCAAATCATCTTTATAAATGAAGGGATTTCAGATCATCTGTGTGACTCTGGAAACCATTAAAAAGCAGCTGATGTTGAATCAATCTAGGTTTTTTTTTAGAGTGTTACGACAACCTATGAAATTCTAATTTTTCATATCAGGGCATAAAAAAAAATTAGCTGATCTTTGGCAAGTCTTATTTGGAAAATAAAACCCTAGAGCCTTCAGGTAACACAATGCCTGTTCGACAGCTAAAGCTTAGCCAAAATTGGGTCATGCAACAAGACACAAACTCAAGTACAGCAGCAAATCTACAACAGAACAGCTGGGAAAGTAAACAAAAAAGGTGTTGCAATAGTCCAGTCAAAGTCCAGAGCTAATCCTGACTGAAATGCTTTAGCGGGAGCTGTCCAAAAAAACAAAACTCCTCCAGAATGATCTGAGAGACTTAGGAGGTCATACAGAGAATGATTACTTTTAAGTCAGATCATCAGATCAGCATTGCCAGCAGCTTGCTCTCTGCAACTCTCACATGGTCGCCCATTGAAGATAAGCAGGGCTGTGCCCGGTCAGTACCTGGATGGGAGACCGCATGGGAAAGCTAGGTTGTTGACAGAAGTGGTGTTAGTGAGACCAGCAGGGGGTGCTCAACCTGCAGTCTGTGTGGGTCCTAACGCCCCAGTGTAAAGAAGGGGACGCTATACTGTGAGTGACCGCTGTCTTTTGAATGAGACGTTAAACCGAGGTTCTGACTCTCTGTGGTCGTTAAAAATCCCACATTGTCCTTTGAAAAAGAGTAGGGGTTTGACCCCAGCATCCTGGCCAAATTTGCTCACTTGCCTCTGTCCATCATGGCTTCCTAACCATCCCTTATATCATAATTGGCTTCATCACTCCTCTCCTCTCCACCAGTCAGCTGGTGTGTGGTGTGCAGTCGGGTGCAATATGGCTGCCGTCATGTCATCCAGGTGGATGCTGCACACTGGTGGTGGATGAGGAGATTCCTTCCCAAAAATGTGTAAAGCGATTTGAGTGTCCAAAAATAGCGCTATATAAATGTAAGGAATTAATAAGTCATTGCTGCAAAAAAAGTGGATCTACAGGCATCTGAATTATATGCTGTGCTAAGTTTGTAATTCATGACTTTGTTGGCTTTATTTTTGTTAAATAAATAATGACACGATGCAAGATGTCATGTAATGTTGTGCACCTGAGGTTTTTTCATTTCAAATTTTAGAACCTGACTAGGACCATATTTTTTATCATGTCCTGATTTTGAAACCATT
>CAIGQW010054520.1:1649147-1660202 GCA_903798125.1 Danio choprae
TGTGTGTGTGTGCATATACATGATATATACACTACTTGACAAAAGTCGTGTCGCCTGTCCAAGTTTTTGGAACAACAAATAACAAACTTGACTTCTAGTTGATCATTTGCTATCAGAAGTGGCTTATATGAAAGGCAAAGGCTCAGATTATGTTTATTTTACCAAAATAAAATATGATCATGCCTTGATTTTGAATTATTTAATCAGGACAGTAAGGTCTGACTTTGCTTAGACAAAAGTCTTGTCACTTAACAGAAATAATGTACGGTATAGAGTATAAAGTCATGGTGCAGTGGAAAAAGAATGAATGTTGTGTATGACTCACATGAGCTTGGAGGACTGCATCCATACATTTCTGCAGTGACTCAAATAACTTATTAATAAAGTCATCTGGAATGACAAAGAAAGCGTTCTTGCAGGACTCCCAGAGTTCATCAAGATTCTTTCATCTTCAATGCTTCCTCCTTCATCTTACCCCAGACATGTTCAATAATGTTCATGTCTGGTGACTGGGCTAGCCAATCCTGGAGCACCTTGACCTTCTTTGCTTTCAGGAACTTTGATGTGGAGGCTGAAGTATGAGAAGGAGCGTTATCCTGCTGAAGAATTTGCCTTCTCCTGTGGTTTGTAATGTAATGGGTAGCACAAATGTCTTGATACCTCAGGCTATTGATGTTGCCATCCACTCTGCAGATCTCTCGCACGCTCCCATACTGAATGTAACCCTAAACTGTGATTTTTCCTTCACCAAACTTGACTGATTTCTGTGAGAATCTTGGGTCCATGGGGGTTCCAATAGGTCTTCTGCAGTATTTGTGCTGATTGGGATGCAGTTCAACAGATGATTCATCGTAAAAATCTACCTTTTGCCACTTTTCCAAATGATCAACTAAAAGTCAAGTTATTGTTTGCTGCTCTTACAACTAGGACTATATGAATTACAAGGACCACGGATTTAGCTAAACATTTTCTTTAATATTCTACTGAAGAAAAAAGGTCACCTGCATCTTTGATGACCTGTGGGTGAGTAAATTAACAAAAACATTTAATTGGGTGAACTATCCCTTTAAGATGGCAAGCGAGGATTGGTCTGAGAACGAAGTGTAATCTGACATGTTTCTTGTCCATGACATTACGAGACTTTAGGAGTCAAAAATCACATCTGACGCAGTGACTAACAGACCAGACAAAAATATTGGTAGAAGACACTTTTTTCTTTGGAATCTTGCATAGTCAGAAAGATCAGCCTGAAAAACTAATGTGTCCATTTTTATTTTATTAAGTAAATTTCTTAGTTTCACATAACAAGCCTTAATATCATAAATAATTTAGATTGTCTTGATTTAAGAATGTTTGGATATTTGTATTGGAAAGTAGACAAAAATGGCAAAGAAGGAAAAAGATGCAGTGTTTTTAATGATGAAGTGTTATTTCTGCACCACTAACATCACTGAATGTAACTGCAAATATAATGACTTTGATATTTTTGAAAAACTCCACCCATAAAATCCGCCTACGAATGGATTACTTACAGTTGATTCAACCCATTAAACTAGAATAAAAAAAACCTGCTTCATCTTCAGTTTTGTTCCTATCACTAAACTCTAAAAGCACAGCATTAGAAACGCCAAGAAACACCACATGTATTGCTTTATCAGTTTCAGTTATGACCGCAAGTAATCTACTGTCCTTTCAACGTTTGCCTTATTCAGTTTATCTTCTGTGTCCACCGATGGCCTTCAAATCTATCCGGCATTCCTGGGATCTGTGTACATGGGACATCTGTCTACTATAGTGCTAGTTTTGTCCATTAGTGTGTGGTTTAGTGTGGGATCAAGATGCCGTTGTTTGTGGAACAGGCTGGCAGAAGCACTGCGGTGGAGACGAGTTCTCCCACCCTGTCTGTCCTGCTCCATGAACCAGATGAACCAGCAGGGAGGTCAATCTTGTGCTGCATAATATTGGAAAGATGTGTATGAAAGGCTCCAGATCTTCAGTTTCTAGGAACAAGTGATGATGTTGCTCTTAAAGGGATAGTTCACCCAAAAGTGAACATTTTGTCATCATTTACTCACCCTTCACTTGTTCAAAATCTATTTGAGTTTCTTTCTTCCTTTGAAGATAAAAGAAGATATTTTAAAGGATGCTGGTAGCTGATATCCATTGAATTCCATAGTTTTTTTTTCTACTGTGGAAGTAGATATGTGCCAGCAATCATCAGTCTTCAAAATATCTTCTTTTGTGTACATCAGAAGAAAGAAACTCATAAAGGTGTAAAACCACATTCATTTTTTGGGTGAATTTGACCTTAATATGAACATTTGTACATTTACAATTTGTTTTTGTGTTTCTTGTAGATGGTGACCATACATGGACCGTGATGAAACTTCAGAATCGTTTTCCATACTACGAGCGAGATATGCTGGAAGACATCGTCATACAGTGTGATGGCAATTACAAGAAAGCGTTTGAGCTGCTAAATGTGTAAATAGACAGCTTTTGTCCATAAAAAGGGAACATTCCACTGTTTTTATGGAAATAGGCTCAGTTTACAGCTCCTCTAGAGTTAAGCAGTTGAGTTTCACCATTTTTGAATCCATTCAGCAGATCTCTGGTTCTGGCGGGAGCACTTTTAGCTTAGCTTAGCATAAATTAATCGGATTAGACCATTAGCATCTTGATGAATTTTTCTTTAACATTTACAGAATTTTTCTATTTAAAGCTTGACTCTTCTGCCGTTACATGGTGTACGAACGCCTATACAAGGAACTATACTCTCATTCCAGTGTAATAATGAAGGAACTTTGCTGCCATATCATGCAATGATATTACATAGTGCCTGAAAATAGTACCCAAAGAGTTAGGGCTCTTCGATCTTGTTTTTTCTTGTTTGGTTATTCTTATTAATTCCAGTCCAGGCACTGCTCTTGTCTTGTCATGTAAATTTCTTTTGTCTTTTTGTCTTAATATTGAATGTGATAGTGTGAAGTTTCCATGTTCTCCCTGTGTTCACGTGGGTTTCCTCCAAGTGCTTCGGTTTCCCCACAAGTCCAAAAACATGCGCTATAGGTGAATTGGGTAAGCCAAATTGTCCGTAGTGTATGTGTGTGAAGGAGTGTGTATGAATGTTTCCCAGTGATGGGTTGCAGCTGGAAGGGCATCCGCTGCATAAAACATATGCTGGATAAGTTGCCGGTTCATTCCGCTGTGGCGACCTCAGATTAATAAAGGGACTAAGCCGAAAAGAAAATGAATGAATGAATTAATTGAATGTGATCGGGGCTTAGGTGAGCTTGATATCAGCGTTCTCTCGTCTCGTGTCTTTGTAGAGGGGTGCAATCTCTGTTAACATCATATACCTTGCCAGCCCAGCCCAGTTTAGTTTGATTCTGTTTTATGTCTTTTCCCTTTGGGTGGTTTTGGTTGCCCTTTTGTTTCTTTTATTAGATATAAAAACCCATCAATTAGCACTCGCATCTCTCCCTCACCAAACATGACTTGTAACCATGTAACAGCCATGCGTAATTTCATTGTGCCTGCTACAGCCATGGTATGGCAGGAAAGTTCGCCAGAATAAGAGTATAGTTCCCACTCTAAGAAAATAGCAACATTTAATTTGCTGTTGGTCTTAGTAAACGATGTAACTACAGGATAGTCAAGTTTTAAATAGGACAATTATTGAAGCTCTTTTTAAAAATGTTTTATTGAGATGCTAATGGTCTGATTCGATTCAATGATTTATGCTAAGCTAATCTAAAAGCGCTTCAACCAGACTCAGAGATTGGTTAAACGGATTCAAAAATAGTAAACTCAACTGTTTACCTATTTTTAAAGGAGCCTATTCCACCAAAAAGTGGACGGTTTCTTTTTATTTGGTCATTGTTTACTCAGGCTGATTGTGATTTTGTGTACAAGTGATGATTTCTGGGTAATCTTTTCTTTTAAAATAATGAAGATTATGAGCGTAGACAATCATTTTAGTATCCTTTGAACTGAAACAAAAACTTTTTTGCAGTTATTTTTGTTCGGACACAAAATGGATTGACATTAAGCCACAGAGTAGAGAAATCAAAACAATAAATCAAGATCTGAGTCTGCAGCGGGAACGTTTATGGATCCCCTGAGTACAGTTCACAGGCTAAATGATGTGCGCTCACAAAATCCAAAGGCTAATTTATAATAAAATAATAGTAAAAGAGGAATTCTGAACTCATCCACCATAGGGATGGACAGTGAAAAACCAAACCTTCATACAGATCATTTACTTTCTGAATGCTCTATAGGTTCCTGCTAGAACGTTGCATGAATTTAAAAAGGCTGCCTCTGTTTATGTGAAATAGAGTGCAACAGTAAAAAAAACAGAAGTAAAAATTCCATTCGTTTTATCAATAGAGCAATCGATTTTTATTAAGAAACAGAACTACTTTGATGTGTGAGGTTGTTAATCAACGATGTATTGGTTTATTTGAAGTCATCATCCTACAATATTGCAATCTGATTTAACAATAAGTGTGTTTAACAGCATTATTCTTAGTGGAAAACTACATTACTCTTCATTACATACTGAGAGAATGATAGCAACAAACAATGGTTGAAGCTATTTAGAGCAGCCATTTCCGATAAAGCCCTGTAAATGATGTCTCAGTTTCACTCAAACTTCTTCATTCATTCATTCATTCATTCATTTTCATTTCGGCTTAGTCCCTTTATTAATCTGGGGTCGCCACAGCGGAATGAACCGCCAATTTATCCAGCATATGTTTTTACGCAGCGGATGCCCTTCCAGCTGCAACCCATCACTGGGAAACATCCACACACACTCATTCACACTCACACACTACAGACAATTTAGCTTACCCAATTCACCTATAGCGCATGTCTTTGGACTTGTGGGGGAAACCGGAGCACCCGGAGGAAACCCATGCCAACACAGGGAGAACATGCAAACTCCACACAGAAACGCCAACTGACCCAGCCGAGGCTCGAACCAGCGACCTTCTTGCTGTGAGGCGAACGTTCTAACCACTGTGCCACTGTGAGGCCCCACTCAAACTTCTTATATTGTAAATATGTTTGTATTTGTATTGACAATTGGAAATGATCAGGAAATATATTGGTATACTACTGCACATATAATAAACTTTGAATCTTTAGAGTGATCTATATAATTAACACTTGATTGAAATTATGGAAAATATTTTATGGCACATTTATTCATTTTTCTTCGGCTTAGTCACTTATTTATCATGGGTCGCCACAGTGGAATGAACCACCAACTATTCTGGCACATGTTTTACACAGCGGATGCCCTTCCAGCCACAACTCAGTACTGGGAAACTGTATTAATACAATATTATACTGCAGTCCTATTGCACATACATATTAAAAACACCAGATAAATGTCACACCCCCTGCACGTTCCATCAGCCCCAGTCACCATTCACACTCTCCATCCACTACACACCGCACACAGTCTCCTGATTACTGATCAAACTCACCTGTGCACTAACAACACTCACCTGCTCCAGCCATCACCAACGCACTATATATACTCACCCATCCTGTTCACTCGTCGGCTGGAATCATAATATTCATCGCATGGTCTTACGCTCCTTGTGCTCACTCTGATCTTCTGCCAAGTCTTCCATGAACCTACCGATCCTCAAAGCTAACATCTGTTACCTGTTTGCTCGACCTCAAGGGAAGTGACTGTTACCTTATTGACTGTTTACATCTATATGCCTGCTAGCACTATGGTGCGAAGAACTGCTTTGTGTTTTAAGAAACGCCTTGTAAACTTATCCTTTTGTCTCTGCCTTCTGTGACCTATTTTTTTTTTTTTTTTTTTTTTTTTTTTTTTTTTTTTAACTTTTTTTTTTTTTTTTTTTTTTTTTGAATTAATATTTTAAAACTAATTTAAATAATCTTGATTTTCACCAGAGTGGGTCTTAAAAATCTAAATTCTATATGGACAAATTGTTTTATTTGTATTTCACAGGGCATCTGCTATGCAAAGCATATGCTGGATAAGTTGGCGGTTCATTCTGCTGTGGCGACCTAATAAAGGGAGTAAGCTGAAGGAAAATGAATGTATTTCACAGTGCATCATAGGATGGTTCTTTCCCTCATTTAAGCCATTAAGGTCCTTTCGACAAACACGGTTATTTGCACATGTACATGGGTAAGCTTCATACTTTTTAGTAACACTGTTTTAGCCTCATAATGTCAGCATGTGTGCTGTTCTTCTTTCTGATTGGCCAACGCTGCTCTATTCTGAGGCTTTTCCCGCCACCTGTTGATTTAGCATACATTTGACTGTGCTTTCAGTTTCTTTAAAAACCAAGGCAGGGAAACCTGTTTGTGAAAATATCAGTGTACATGTGGAAATGGCCTAAGTTTACAAGTACAAACTTTGTTCTGAGGTTTATAAAAAAACTGATTCTAAAAGTTTGTCCAATTTTGTTGTGATTTACCTTGTGGCTGGTTGGTTTCAATAAAGGATTTAAATAATAATTATAATAATAGATTAGCCCATGATTTACTTACAATGCATAGTTTGTGGTACTAAATGCATAAACATGATCAAAAGAAAAAGAAGGCCACAGCTTCTTGGTGGATCTTATAAATATTGATTATGTTTTTACAAACACACACCAGTTTGCTACAGGAGACCCCCTGGAGCAATGTGAGGCACTTATTATGGATAAATTAGATTTATTGGACTTGTTTTGGACTGATAAAAGCCCCAGATAAATTCTTCACAACTTCTGGGGGGGGGAAAAAGTTGTATGTCTTAAGGGTGAGTAAATTATGGGCTAAATTTAATTGTTGGGTGAACTAACCATTTAATGGCTTATTACTTTTTAATACATTTTTCTAAAATCCTTATTGGGGAAAAATGAGTGGGGAAAATACCTCAGGAACCAATGTAAGATTAAAAAAAAAAAAAAAGACACTGTTCTGCTCTATTCGGCAAATGTAAAGATGATGTAAAAGAAGTGTCATTTTATGAAATGGATGCCTTGTGATGTCCTGTTAAAAAAAAATCAATTAAATGTATAGTAAATGTTGTGTTAAAACAAAAAGCTTGTTGACAGTTGCAAACATTATACATTAGTGTCATTCAATGTTAGTGATTTTTACACATATTATAATTTCATGGGTGACTAAGAGCATTTTTTTAACATGTATGTATGGGTGGTCAAAATTCAGCTTACCATCAGCTTCTACATTGTTTAAAAGTTGATCTTCAAAGACCTTTTTTCCTGCTTAGTGAAAATAAAATGCGGTAGATTTTGTGTGATTAGCAATAACGCAGCCACCTTGTGTTTTTGTTGAACCATGATCAGTCATGCTCCTGCTCAGGAAAAGTTTCTCATGTAACTGTGTTCACTGCATTAAAAATGCCGTTTCCTGTGACAGCTTCCCTGTCTTTTGATGAGCACTTTTTTGTGAGTGTGTTTTCCTGTGGGTGTGGGCTGGAGAGGTAGTTGTGGAAAGAGTGGGTTCCCAAGGTAACCCAAACTCAAAGGAAACCGTGTTGTTTCTGACACACAATATGGAGAAGCGTTTCCGAGAGGTGTTGTTCTGGGTCATTGAAACTAAAAGGGATCGTACTGCAATGTCATATCACACAACTCTGATGAGCCACAAATCAGAAGTGCTGGTTGGTCTGCAAGACCCCGATTACCTCAGCAGCATTCAGGGGGATTTCCTGTGGGTGGTTCCCCTTCTGAATTAGGTCACAGCATTACCCATATCACCCAAGAATTCTGGGGGAAAAATAATAAAAAATCTACAGACAGCAATAAACCACAGCATACACCCAGCAGATCTGGGGTCCATTATCCATTGGTGTCGAAAAGACAAATATATTGATTCTCTATGAAATTACCCCTTTTGTTTTTCTCTTTGACCGTTTTCCAAGCATTGTGAGGTTTTAGTTTAAGACTCATGTGAGTTGCCCTTTTCACACTTTTATTATTCCAAGTCAAGAAAATGAGTCATGAAATGCAGCCTAGATGTATAGAAAAATAAAACAAGATCACACAGGCTTGGATTGATTGTGCCAGCAAAAAAAAGCTTAGGACCTTGTCAGTTGGTGTTAACAATGAGGAAGATAACTATAAAGGAAAAGATACGTTCTAAACATCATTCAGAATAGAAAACAATATTTCAGACCACAGCTTTGATGATAACAGTATAAAGAAATAATATTGTTGAAATCATTGTCAGAACTATATTTTTCCTGCTGATGAACAATAAAACCCTTACAATCCAATCAGAATCCATTAAAAATATAAAGGTCTTTCATATATAAGCAGAGGGAAAGTATAGAAATTTACTGCTTAATGGTAAGTTAGGGTGACCAGACATCCTGTTTTCTAGCTCTATATTTAGTGTTATGACTTATTCTTCAGAAATCATGTTTTGCCTCATGCTTCTCATTTCTTAGAAATTCTTAATTGCTGAGCACTAGTATGTCACGTAAAAATAGGCTATTCAGTGGTAGTCAATTGTGTCATATATTATGGGAATGGGCGACGCGGTGGCACAGTGAGTAGCACAATCGCCTCACAGCAAGAAGGTCGCTGGTTCGAGCCTTGGCTGGGTCAGTTGGCGTTTCTGTGTGGAGTTTGCATGTTGGCGTGGGTTTCCTCCGGATGCTCCGGTTTTCCCCACAAGTCCAAAGACATGTGGTATAGGTGAATTGGGTAAGCTAAATTGTCCGTAGTGTATGAAAGTGAATAAGTGTGTATGAATGTTTCCCAGTGATGGGTTGCAGCTGGAAGGGCATCCGCTGCGTAAAAAATATGCTGGATAAGTTGGCCGTTCATTCCGCTGTGGCGACCCCAGATTAATAACTAAGCCTAAGCCGAAAAGAAAATGAATGAATGAATGAATTATGGGAATGGTAGTGTCTGCGCTAGGGTATTTGTATAAGGCGATATGATTGGCTTATGTCAACAGTTCTGGCATGAGTCTTGCCAGTAACCTGGCGCAACAGAAAGGCTCGATTCTGAATATGTGTTTCAACAATTTTGTGTAAGTTTACATGTTCTAGCACATATGTGGTCTTTGATATCCCACCAAGCGCAGCCTTACCATGGACACTTCCACCAGAATCTTGAATTCCTATTCTAATAGCAGAATTTAGTGTTAATTAACTGTTATTTGTTCCAGAGCAAACAGATTTGACTGAGGGCAATGTTACAATTTTGCAAACGGTCAGTGTTTGTAGCAGTAGCATAGCCATGGCTAGCAGTGCCACCCTGGAAGCTGGCATACCCAAAAGAAGCCTAGATGCAGAATTATTTTTTAGGCTATAGCCCAGTCTTAATAGAACAAAAAAAGAAAAAAAAAGTAGTTTTTTTGGAGCCAGGACCACAACTGGCACATTTGTGCTCCTCAGAAATTTGCAGTCAATTTATTTTCACTGTAAGGAATGGTATTTTTAACTACAGCTGTTCGAACTGTCCTGCCGAATGACTAAAAAGTTATCATTATGATGGTGAAAAACTGTACATTTCTAGTCAAACCATCCTTCTGCAATCTTATACCAAAAACGGAAATAAGGGCATTAATAGCTAAAAATGTGGGAGAGCGTTGCTACTATGTGATTGTATTGTATTGCAGTATGGAGCAATTAAGCAATTGATGCAATTGAGCAATTGATGTAAATCAAAAGTAATTCACAAATACTTGAAAATAAAAATGATTTAATGACAATAATTCTCTATAGTTATAAACTGAATTAGTTACAAATAACTGTATAAAATAAAACATGAAATGATAAAAACATATGATATTAATTGTACCCAGCTTAAATGTAAAATAAAGTTACCCAAGAGAGAGAGAGACAGGGGAGAGAGAGAGAGAGAGAGAAAAAGAGAGAAGGCCCCGAAGATAGCCTGATAGCAGTAGAGTAAGAGAAGATAGCCTCCAGAGCTGGAGAGGAGCAGAGCAGGAAAAGCACATAGCAGGAAAAGAGCCAGAGCAAAGTTTACCAACTATTTTGTCTCTTCCTTGACCATGTGACCACAGCCCAAATACTAAGACATACAAACTGACCAATCAACATGGTAAAACCCCCAAAGTCCACACACCAGGCCCTGATCTAATCAGTATCTGCCTTTGGAGTCAGTATGGACCTTCTTGGTGAAAAAGACATGTTTTGCCATATAAACAAATGCATATGATCGTTTTCATTCCTACATCACCAATGACAGCAAATTAGAAGGCTGCAGGTCATTTTGACGCATTAGTTTTTTAGTAGGCTAGGCCTAATTTTATTATAGAGCAATAAAAAAACTTTTGACAATCACAATCATGGGGTATCCTGCGCTTGACACAACACAGAAACTTTTGAATGGTTTGATTTCACTTTTAAATTGCAATGAAGCATGTTTTTACATGTATGAAAATGGGCATCCTATTAAATGTTGCTATACAGCAGTCTCAAGGTTTTTTTTTTGCATGTTGGTTTTAAAGATGATCAGGCTGCCATGTGAAGTTTGTGTAATAAATGAAATATAAGTCTATATTGTGTGCTTGAGTGAAATTGCAGTGGATCAACCTCTCACATTAGCGCTGCAGGTAAAATTATGATGTTATATTATTTAGGCTATTTGCTCAAGCAAAATGAATCCCCAGAAAAAAAAAACATGGGGTTTTAACAGGACCTGAATATGAAAACAAGAGTTGTTAAGTCACTATATTTTCATTTTAAAATATACATAAATAGGTTAAACAAACAAATAAATAAATAAATAAATTATTAAATAAACAAATAAATAAGAAACATGACGAGTAAAAAAGTGTATGGTGGAATTCTAAGAGGACAATGAGAACGTCTAACACAACCTTACTTATAGTATGCTATATTAGACTTATAGTAGAACACTTATGATAATATCAACAAATATTTTCTATTAAAATGATAATAAATGTAAGATATTAAGTTGCATGTTATCATGCCAAATTTTTACCAATTTCCAGTGTATTTATTTATTTATTTATTTATTTATTTATTTATTTATTTATTTATTTATTTAT
>CAIGQW010054520.1:1660212-1670913 GCA_903798125.1 Danio choprae
TATTTATTTATTTATTTATTTATTTATTTATTTATTTATTTATTTATCATTCATTCACAAAACACCTAGTTTTACTGAGACACACTCCAATGTTTTTTTTCCCTTTGTTGACATTGCTATGCCTCCATTTATATATCGAAAGGGCCCAAAACCAGCATTGCCATAGAAAATCACCTGAACTGTTGAAGGGCATAACTCTTTGTTATGATGAGATTGATCTGAGAGTGAGTTTAACTTAAAGAAGGAATACAGAAATTAAGGTAATCACATTCTCTCAGTTGAAATCTTTTTCTTTTTGCATACTACAGTAGTGCCATAGTATATCTTTTTTCCTAGTTGTAATGTTGTGTTTGTGTCACAAACACACTAGGCCTGGGGCGACAAACTCATTCCCTGGAGGGCAGCAGCTCTGCACTGGTTAGTTCCAAAACTAATTAATCACACCTGATCAAACTAATAGAGTCTTTTAGGCTTGTTTGAAACCTACAGGTAAGTGTGTTGAAGCAGAATTGGAACTAAAGTCCACACAAACTGTCCACACGAACACGGGTATTTTCAAAACCACACTCTTTTCTGTGTGGTTTCGCTGTTTGTCCATACCAAGTATTGGGTGACTGAAACGAAAACTTTCTGAAAACTCCGGCCAGGGTTAAAATTTTCCAAAACTCTGTACAGCGTGGTCATGTGGACACTACAACCGGAGTTTTCACCTCATGGTGTCAGCATGTGTGCTGATTTCGCCTTTCTTACTGGCCAACACGGATGGGTTCACATCAAACGTGGAAGACGTAAAAGAAGGAAAATAGAAAAATGTACCATTTTGCTCATTTACAAATTAACAATTTTTTTTATAGAGAGACTAGGTTATACACAAATTAATCCAAACCCTTTGTTTCATTTAGTAAAGAGTCCGCTTTGTGTGCTTATCCCCTCTCTGCTTTTCCCCTTTGTGTTCCTGTATGTTATGAAGGACACATTTCAAGTATCTGTACAACTGTGTTCCCCCTCACTCGATTGCTACGAGTTTATGTCGCGTTGATTGACTAGAGGATTCAATTAGAAAGACCAATCTCTCTGATTTGTATAAAAACAAGCCAATGGAACGCAGCTCTCACAGGTGTAGCCACTGCAATTAGAAGTATAAAAGGCTCATGAGATGAGCTCATTAGACTTCGCTTCAGAGTCTTTCTCGACTCTTCAAAGCTGCAGTTGAAAATTCGTGCAAGCTGAGGGTTCCAGTGGTCGACTGACATTTCAGCAACGCCGGTCTGGGTCCCATTCCTATCTGTCTCGTTGGTTTCTTGTCTTCAGTACTACCTGCAGAAGATTATCCAGCATGTAAACGTGGTGCTTCATTGCGAGAGCATGTCTATGGCCACACTGAGGTCACGGCAGGTAACTACATGTGCAAGCCCCCTCTGCACCTCTCCACATTGCGGTGAGTTCAGAGGGGGACCTGAGGATCACATTGGAAGTAAAATTGCCGGCAAATCCCCGTAGTCCTACTGCTCCTCATCAGCACGCCCCATCTCTGATTTGGATGATTTTGCCTTTACTTTCTCTGGTTTGGCCTCTTTATGTGGGTATGTACTGCATGTGGTACATGATGGTGGTACTGCATGTGGTACCTTCCCCAGGGATCATGCACAACCTCCAGACAGTTCATCAGGAAGGCGACATCCCAGCCTCAGGGTGCCACTAAGTCCGATGAATGGACTGCAAAGCGTCCCTGAGATGGGCCACCTGGAGGTGAGAGGAGCTGCTCTGTTACTGCTGGAGGGCTGGGAACTATCATCACCCCGTGACAACATCGTCCCACTGCTGGCCCAAGGGCCGGCGACACCCAAATTTTCCATAAAATAGCAATAGTTTTCACTTCCTCTCAGTCGCTGCAGGTCAGGGATGTGCTATCTAGGCCACTAGCACCAAGAAAAATCACCAGCCACCATAAGATCATCTGTGGGACCTCATGACTCTGGCCCCTTTCCACACACCTGTCCTTCCGAGTGATGTGCTGCCTTCCAAGGGGGGCCCTCAAATCCTCGTAAGCTGCCTCACTGCTGGTACGTCAGTGGTTGATCTGATGGTGCCTCTCGTACGGGTTCTGCCAGCACAGTGACTCATTCTAATGATCAGACTCAGCAAGCGCAATTCAGTTCGCCCAATAGCCTCCCAAATACAGGGGTGTGCATTTTTCTGTGGTAAATCCTGCAGTTGCCTCTGTCTTGCCTGAAGAGATTGCTGTCTTACTGGCAAAGGATGCAATCGAGCCTTACTACATTGCAATACAAGGTCCTGCCCCTCAGGCTCTCCCTGTCTCCATGAGTCTTTACAAAGATCGTGGAGGGTGCCCTACTGCCACACCGGCTGGCAGGCATCCACATTCTCAACCACCTCTTTGATTGGCTAAGTTGGAAATGCACAGGCGTCCACACCTGAGCTGGTTGGAGCTGCAGGTCAACCGAGAGAAGACTTTCTGCTCCTGTGGAGTAGCAAGTGAATTTTTACCTGATGAGCACTTTCTACCGGCGTGGGAAGCGAGCCAGTGTGCTCGTCAGGCTCAGACAGCGCGGCAGTAGAACGCCGCTGCCTAGCATCCATCTGCCGAATGTCCACTCTCTTCCTAACAAAATGGACGAACTACTTCTGCTCGCACGCAATAACAAGGACTTTACCAACTCTGCAGCTCTGTGTTTCATGGAAACCTGACTGAATGAAGCCATTCCGGACAGCCCCCTCCACATACCGGACTTTCAGCTGTTCAGAGCAGATCGCGATAAGGCTTCAATGAACAAAACACGCGGTGGTGGAAAATGCTTTTACATCAACAGAAGGTGGTGTACGGATGTAACTGTGTTAAAGAAGATGTGCTGTCCTGATGTGGAAGTGCTTTTCATTAACTGTAAGCCATTCTACTCGCCGTGGGAGTTTTCCTCGTTCATTCTCATCTGTGTTTATATTCCACCACAAGCACACGTGAGTACTGCATTGCAACAGCTGGCTGATCTGATCACAGACACAGAACAACAACACCCAGACTCTGTTTTTATTATTCTCAGTGACTTTAATCAGGCTAAACTCACGCATGAGCTGCCTAAATTTAAGCAGCATATTACATGACCCAGCAGAGACAATAATATTGGACCATTGTTACACAACAATAAAGGATGCATATCGCTCCGTCGCCAGAGCAGCTCTAGGACTCTCCGACCACTGCCTGATTCATCTTCTACCAACTTACAGGCAAAAACTTAAAACTACTAAGCCAGTATTAAGGACTGTTAAGAGATGGACCAACTACACAGAACAGGACTTACAAGCTTGTTTTGAATGCACTGACTGGAGTGTTTTTGAAGCTGCTGCCACTGACCTGGACAAGCTCACAGAGACTGTAACATCATACATCAGTTTCTGTGAGGAGTTATGCATCCCTACTTATCATTTAACAATGATAAACCATGGTTCACACCAAAACTTAGACAGCTTCGTCAGGCCAAAGAGGATGCCTACAGGAGTGGGGACAGGATCCTGTACAATCAGGCCAGGAACACACTGACAAAGGAGATTGGTGTAGCTAAGAAGAGCTATGCCAAAAAGTTGGAAAATCCCTTTTCTGTTAACAACCCTGCATCAGGGTGGAAAGGCCTGAAAGACATCACTAACTACAAGACACCATCCCCCAGCATTGACGGCAATAAACATCTTGCAAATGAGCTGAATATGTTCTATCGTAGATTTAAGACAGCCAACCAGACAACCCACACCCGCCGTGACCATCTCTCTACACGGCCATCAACACCTCCAGCCATCCCCCTCTCCCCCCCTCCACTTCAGATCAGTTAGGATAATGTGCGTCAGATCTTCACGAAACAGAAAAGAAGAAAAGCACCAGGCCCAGACGGTGTCTCACCAGCCTGTCTGAGAACCTGCGCTGACCAGCTGGCCTCCACTTTCTCACAGATCTTTAACAGATCACTGGAACAGTGCACAGTTTCATCCTGCTTTAAGAGCTCCACCATCATTCCAATCCCGAAGAAACCAAAGATCACAGGAATCAATGACTACAGATCTGTTGCCTTAACATCTGTGGCCATGAAGTCATTTGAATGACTGGTGCTAGCATATCTGAAGGACATCACTGGACCTTTGCTGGACCCTCTGCAGTTTGCCTATAGAGCAAACCGGTCTGTGGATGATGCAGTCAACATGGGACTGCATTATACCCTACAACATCTAGACAAACCAGGGAACTACGCGAGGATTCTGTTTGTGGACTTCAGTTCTGCCTTCAACACCATTGTCCCATCATTGCTCGAGTACAAACTGACCCAGCTCTCTGTTCCTAGCTCTGTCTGTCAATAGATCACCAGCTTTCTGACAGATAGACAACAGCTAGTCAGAATGGGCAAAATCACATCCGACAGCCGCAACATCAGCACCGGTGCCCCCCAGGGATGTGTCCTCTTCCAACTACTCTTCTCCCTAAACACCAAATACTGCACTGCAAAAGACCCCTCCATGAAGCGCCTGAAGTTTGCGGATGACACTACTGTCATTGGCCTCATCCGGAATGGTGACAAGTCTGCATACACACAGGAGATGGAGCGGCTGGCTTTATGGTGCAAATGCAATAACCTGGAGCTGATCACGCTCAAAACGGTGGAGATGATAGTGGACTTTAGGAGAAAACTGTACTACCCTTTAAAGGCTGAGTCCCAGATGTATTGCTCCCTTTCCCATCCTCCACCAAGTAAACCCTGTCACCTATGAACTTAAGCCACTCTCCAAATACAGAATTCATCCTAATGTCCATGCCTCACACCTCAAACCCTATCACTCAACCACTTCCCCTGTTTCCACAGAGCCTGGACTTGTAGACGATCCCCCTCTTCCAATTGTATTGAAGGATAGAACTGTACATAATGTGTGAGAGACACTCTATGTTCTTGATGTCATGGTGGTAACCTGGAGTATCTGATTTACTGTAAAAACTGGCTGGGAGTATCTGGTTGACCCAAAGAATATTCATGGGTACTATCCAGAGTTGATTTTCAGGTTACAGAATTCATTTTTTTCTGACAAAATTCCGTGCATCAAATCCCAATCATCCTGCACTAAAGAGCAGAGGATGGCCACCAAGACACCAATTGATGCTTAAAATCACCAGAATACTGAATATACACACCTGATCACAATCCCACTAATCACCAACACAGCAGTATAAGTGCACACAGTTTCCCACAGCACTTTGTCTGGTCTACATCTCAGAAAAGAACCCAAGTTCCAGCAATCACATACCTGTCTCAAGTCTCTGGGATCTCCTGTTTCCCCTGAGTTATCCTTCTTGACCGTATATGTGTATTTGTGCTCTCGTCTACTCACCCTCATCAGTCTACAATCCAGCTCCTATAAAGTAATCGAGGGGTGTCAAACTCAGTTCCTAAAGGGCCGCTGCCCTACACAGTTTAGTTCCAACCTTGCTTCAACACACTTGCCTGTAGGTTTCAAACAAGCCTGAGGAACTTGTACAATCAGGTGTGTTTATTTAGAGTTGGAACTAAACTTTGCAGAGCTGTGGATCTCCAGGAACTGAGCTTGACACCCCTAATTTAATCCATCTACATTGGTCAAGAAACTTGTAAAAAAGACATCCTGTATCATTTACCTCAGCATGTTGGTGAACTCCTGAATACGACGAAGTAATACAGAAATAATTTAAATAATTGATTTGGTTTTTACATAATTCACTGTTTGTCATCAACCATTACAATAGTAAAGACATTACAATACTCATAATAACATAATCTAATAAAAATAATAATTCTTCAATACTACATTTGAATTTGTGGAAGTATTAGGTAGTCAAATAAAGGGTTACATACATAGACACTTTGTGGCTGTGTGTTGTTATTTAAAAAAAAATTATTTTCAAACTATTGTTTAAATTTATTATCACACTCATAGCACAGCTGTGTTTACCTACGGCCGAACAACAGTAGCGATGGTTTACAGCATATTGCACTGCTACTTGTGGGATATTGCTCATTTATTGTTATCATTCTTGAGGGTGTAACATTTGCTTGTGTGCTGAGTGAAATATTAGCCATCTCATCTGCTGGATGGGGAAGAGAAGGATACTTCAGGACAGAAGAGGACCTCAAAGTGAACTAGGAAAACATGCCACTCGCAGGCCTGTAACATGTAGAGATCTCTACAGTCGACCACAACTGAGTCACGGCGCTTCCTGAGGAAAATGGGCTCCACGAGACAGGCTATTGAGGCACGCCTTGACTGCTGGCTGACAGCGCAGACAGACTTCGCTCGCTCTCACACACACAGACACAAACAAACAAATAAACTAGCTACAGCACCAAAACATTTGCGTACATTACAGTTCTACTGAGAATCAGGCGCCTTTGAAATATTTGCTCCGGCTATTATATACGGCTTGATTACGCATTGTGAAATGGGGCCAAATAGTGATTCATTTAATATGAGTGATGGAAGATAAGTTTGTAATACAAAGCACCAAGTAGTTGACAACAAATAGACAGCCTGCTATTATGCTGCAGTGATTTATTACAGAGATACTAATCATAAATGGAACTGTTTGTGGTTACCCCCCCCCCCCCCCCCAAGAAAAGTTATTAATCCAAAGCAGGAATACTCCCTAAACAAAACAGTCTAAAAGGTAGCAGGGTTGACAGTTTTATGATGCACTCAAGGTCATGATACTGCAGTGAAAGGAAAGAGAATTAATTTCAATGTTGACATTTTTATAAATGCCGCAACCCTAGAGAACAAAGTGGTTTGAAGGATATATGAATGGATATCTATAAATGTGCACTTTTTAATTATCAGTCCCTTACTAAAGTCAATCTTGGTAACAGGTTTGACATGTTAAACACTTTGAAAACATTTGACATGTCTAATTACATGAAAGGACACAAATTTAATATGGAAGGTTTTCTCACCCCAAAAAGCTATTTATCTATTATAAAGCAAAAATATTATTATATTAAATATAATAGTGTTGTGGTTTATTTTAATACACAAGGCCATGATGAGAGAATAATCTATTACTGACAAGTATTTACATAATACATAAATTCATTGCAACATTTACAGCCTGCTATTCTGGTAAATGATATGTGGAAACTCACTATATATGTTTAAAAGAGTTACTGTACTGTAGTGAAGTGCATGCATTGTAGTAAAGGTTCTTATTTACTTTAGTGACATGTTAAAAAAGTAACTGTAATCAGTTACATTTAAAAAATTTATCGCAGTTCATTCATTCATTCATTTTCTTTTCGGCTTAGTCCCTTTATTAATCTGGGGTCGCCACAGTGGAATGAACCACCAATTTATCCAGCATATGTTTTACGCAACGGATGCCCTTCCAGCTGCAACCCATCACTGGTAAACACCCATACACTTCCATTCACACACATATGGACAATTTCATTCATACATTCATTTTCTTTTCGGCTTAGTCCCTTTCTTAATCTGGGGTCGCCACAGCGGAATGAACTGCCAATTTATCCAGCATATGGGATGCCCTTCCAGATGCAACCCATCACTGGGAAACATCTACACACACTCATACACCATGGACAATTTAGCTTACCCAATCCACCTATACCGCATGTCTTTGGACTGTGGGGGAAACCGGAGCACCTGGAGGAAACCCACGCAAAAACGGGGAGAACATGCAAACTCCACACAGAAATGCCAACTGACCCAGCCGAGCCTCGAACCAGCGACCTTCTTGCTGTGAGGCGAACGTGCTATCCACTGCGCCACCGTGAGGCCCTATAAGGGAACCTAATTTAATTAAATTAATTTCCACAAATAGCCACTTCTCATTTTTCTTTGGCTTAAAAAAATAAAATAACAAGTGGTTTAAAGGATTAGTTCACCAAATATTAATTAATTATTAATTATAAATGTTAGTAATTATTAATTACCCACCCTCAATTTGTTCCAATCCGCTGAGACCTTTGTTCTTCTTTGACACACAAATTAAGACATTTTAGATGAAATCTCTGACCCTGGTTCTAAAAACTAAACCTTTAGATGAATATTAGCTTGATGGAAACAAAATGACATTTTGACTATTGTTGTTGTAACTTTATTATACATGTTTAAAATTGTTTAAAGGGTAACAGGGATAGCAAATTTATAGTTTAATAATGTCATCTAAATTGTGCTAAATACCATGAAAGCCAATTTAGCAACTTAATTTGCAGAAAAATCCACTTACTGATCGCTAAATACAGGAAACTGTTACTTAACAGATGTATTATACAGTTTTAATATACTTCCTGCTAGAAAAAAAACTAAATAAACCATCCAATGGTGTTGTTCTGGTCTTTTCTGGTTTCACTGGTAAACCAGCGAGTCTCTGAACTTGAGAAGTGCCCAAACCTCTACAAAACCAAAATGTATAGCTTTTTTTAGTGCACTGTACGTCAACAGTTATTCCGATTTATGTTTATTTTTATTCATTCCAAGTAGTTTAGCACTACATCTGAGAAGTAACGCCATACTTAAATAAGCCGTGACTTCAAACTTCATGAGGTCTCCTGAGCTATGAAAGAGCGACCTCTGAGCAATAAAACTGCCAAAATAGTTGACGACGAAAACTCTGGGAAGCAGTGTCAACAGTGATGATATGACAGATTATATCCCACAAGTTTAAGCCGTTGTGAGGGTGTGAAGCCGAATACAGCACACTGGTTGGAAATCTGTCACCATGTCGGCCTGACTGTCATGAAACAGCTTAAGGAAAGACTGAGTAGTGATGAGTGCTTTTTACTCAGCTACAATGATATCCTTCTGTCCTGACGGGACCTTACAAGAGGAATAGACCAGGGCGCTGACGCCACTCAAAGTCCTCACATCCCATGTGATTTAACACTCTAATTATGGCCAATATTGTTTTGCTGGAGCGTTTTTTATCTTGACCGTTTCCCCGCTGAGGCTTGGCCCGTGTCCAGCCTGAAGTCACTCTACATGGAACCTGCACAGCTGCAAGACTAGCAAAATATTTGCTTTCTATGGTCTGGCATTGACACAAAACCCAAAACTCTAGCAAAAGCAATGGCTCTGCCTGCTTACAAACTCTCTGCTAATACCCACAGATTGGCCTTCTGACAGCCCACTCTGGAAAAAACATCCTCCTCTCTCTGGCTTCTCACGGGTAACACAAGATCTGAGCTCCGCCATGCCCCGGTGAACTTCCTCTGCCCCAGGCCTGCATGTCACTCGGACTCGACGAACCTCCTCTGCCAGTAGATTTGAGGCGACATTCTCTCCTCCCACCCATGAAGAAGCACCCCATGCTGAAAACCACCAACACGCTGTTCTGTGGCAACTCTGCTGGGGGCAGAACAAACTGCTTGCCTCTTAATTAAAGGCCACAACAAAGCTGAAGATGAAGCAAGTAGTGCTTACAGTGGCTATTTGTGATTTTGCTGGATGATGTGTCAGTGACTATTTGCATTGTTTGGAAAAATAACATCCAGGTCATGGAAGAATGACAGGGAAAAGTCATGCAAAGGGAATGAGATGCAATTATTCAGTTGTTTGGGACAGTTTTGCACGCATTAAAGCAATTCACCAGTTTCTTATTTTTTGTATTATTATGGAGATCTCCAAAGTAAAGTAAATAAATAGATAAAATTGTGTCAAAGTTGTGTTAAATTGTGTTAATCATGTATTAATTATGCACTGATTTTATAAAACATTTTGTGCAATTAATGCAGCACATTTTGTTTAACAATGTCTAATGATTCTGTCAACAAGACAAAAGTTATCTTCATATGCATTTATTGTTGATTAGAATTAAGTTACCACTGCAGCACGTCCAGTTTACAATATCACTTAATGGTGAAGCATACAGCTGAGGCAGACAACAGGTAAAACTCCACAAACAATAGTGCTGGGCTCATACCAAACGCTGATGCCCATGTCACTTGCTCAAGTTTACTTACAGAATGTTTTTCACCTCACATATATTTTCTGCTCGAGTTGAATTATTTGAACCTCCATAATACCAAATGCATGGAAGACACGTAATTCACATCAATTGAATTTTAATGAACATTAAGACTATTGTTGAAAGAAACAGTTTTTTTGTATTAATTTTTTATACATACTAAATTAAGCTAAACAGTGTGTAAATAAGGACAGCATGGTAGCCTCACAGCAAGAAGGTTGCTGGTTCGAGTCCTGGCTGAGCCAGTAGGCATTTCTGTGTGGAGTTTGCATGTTCTCCCCATGTTCGTGTGGGTTTCCTCCAGGTGCTCTGGTTTCCCCCACAGACCAAAGACTTGCGCTATAAGTGAACTGGGTAAACAAAATTGGTCATAGTGTATGAGTGTGTGTGCAAATGTGAGAGTGTATGGGTGTTTCTCAGTACTGGGTTGTGGATGGAAGGGCATCCGCTGCGTAAAAACATATACCTGGAAAAGTTGGCGGTTCGTTCTGCTGTGGTGACTCCTGATAAATAAGGGACTAAGCCAAAGAAAAATAAATGAATGAATGATTGTGTAAATTATGTCACGAAACATTACTCTTACCTCAGAAATGCCAATAATTGTCAGAAGAGCATTTTGTTAAATATTAAATTACTTACATAAAAATATTTTTATTTTACAGATTTACTAAAAGTTAGGCTATATTCAGTTTATTTAT
>CAIGQW010054520.1:1671013-1686756 GCA_903798125.1 Danio choprae
GCCTTGGCTGGGTCAGTTGGCTTTTCTGTGTGGAGTTTGCATGTTCTTCCCCTGTTCGCGTGGGTTTCCTCCGGGTGCTCCGGTTTCCCCAAAGACCAAAGTCCAAAGTCCAAAGACATGCACTATAGGTGAACTGGGTAAGCTAAATTACATCTGTAGTGTATGTGTGTGAATGAGTGTGTGTGTGGATGTTTCCCAGTGATACGTTGCAGCTGGAAGGGCATCCGCTGCGTAAAACATATGCTGGATAAGTTGGTGGTTCAATCCGCTGTGGTGACCCCTGATTAATAAAGGGACTAAGCCGAAAAATATATATATACACTGGAAGAACTAGATCAACCCCAAACTTGAGCAAAACCCCACAACCCCACACTTGAGCAAAACCTTTCTCAGTGTTAAGTTTAACAGTGAATAGAGAATAATAGTCAATCAAAAACATTTTTGCTGAATTACCTTTGGAGAAACATTGGAGATTTGTTAAGTGCACACATGCTTAGTGACTGAATTTTAAAAGTAATTCTCTCATCATGAACAATTTATGCAGATTTATTGTACTTGCACAATGTTTATTCAACTTCGATGATTACAGTAGGAGCTTTGTTTTACAGCAGGATCATTTGAAAAATAGTGGAAGTTACTTCCATGGTGTTTTTTACTTACTGTTTGTGGCATCTGTTGTCAACATTCTTTAACATATCAATCATTCTTTGAATATTCTTCTAAAACTCATAATGTTGAAATCATTTTTAATTTTGGGTGAACTATCGCTCTAAAACCGGCTGCATTTATTTCATCAAAAATGCACACATGATCCATAATTTCTTATTATTTAAAAAAAACAGTCCATATCGTTGTGCTGCTACATGTTTCTATGAAAATGTAAATGTTTCAGTTCAAAAGACCATAAAACACCATTTTATTTCAAATTCAAATCTTCTGTAACATAAAAGTCTACTTCTGCCATTGATTGTTGTGTCCTTAGTACCAAGTTTGACTCCAAACTTTTGAATTTTTTCTGGAGCGTAGAGTTCTCTCTGTTTTGAGTCATAACTTATGACAATAAGTGTGTAGAATATCATAAATAAATATTTATCCAAAACACGCAAGCTCTGCAATTTTTGAAGGCAAAAAAACAACAACATACTAGCTTGAACTCAAAAACAGAGGCTGTTACGGTTTTCCGAAAACATTCCACCAAATAAACTCAGTGACTTAATTTAGAAGTTGCACAGGACAAAGTCCTGACCATGCTGTGGTCTTCTGTCTCAGTAAAATCCTCAATGATGCATCTAAAATCCCAACAGTATCCCAGTTTATTCACAGTGTAATCAGTTCAGGAGCCAAGGGGAGGCCTTTGACCAGCAGACAGTCAGGCCTCTTTCACAACACCCAGTCCAGTGTTGCGAGCGATTGCGTAAAACCCAATTTAAAGCAATTGTGGTATTCCACCAGAGAAAGTCTCTAAAGACTCAAATGATCCAACTCTACTGTACAAAGAAAACAGTATTTTTCCACTGAACAGCCACCATTAATTTAACACAACCCTAAAGTATAGTGCTATAATGGTCGTATATATCTTTCAGCAGTGGAACAAAAATGAACTATAGTGTCTGCAAACTTTATCTTAAAGTACACAAAGTAATAAAAGACAAAAGGGTTGAATAAACTCATAATAGACAAAAAGGTATGTTTGTCCTAGAAAGATTTAAACTCTTTTCAGGATAATAGTTGCCCAAAATCCGTCAAATTGAAATAAATTGATCCAGTTCATGCGTCATTCGGCACACCCACTCAAGCACTCGCTAGGGGTCAAACTGGCAAGTCAGATGTTTTATTTTCATATGGAGACCATGCAGCTCTGATCTGGTTCAACAGTGTGCTGCATCGGCAAGAATGACATTAATTGGGTGGAGACTTTGGTGGTATATAAACAGATATAGTTTCCAATGTAGCATATTCTAATGTTTAGAGATTAATCATGGCTTTGTTTGTTAGGTTGGTAGAAAA
Source organism: Danio choprae (assembly GCA_903798125.1). Classification (NCBI taxonomy): domain Eukaryota; kingdom Metazoa; phylum Chordata; class Actinopteri; order Cypriniformes; family Danionidae; genus Danio; species Danio choprae. The sequence goes on from CAIGQW010054520.1 coordinate 1,673,021, forward strand.
TGAAAATCAACTATCAGCTGTTGTCAAGGAGAACTTTTGTGTATTTAAATGTGGAAACAGCATTAAAATAAACAGTTTTTAGGCAGTACCAAAGCAAGACCTGATTACATGTATCCGGTTACCTTTAAAGCATACCAGTGGTTCTTTATATGGTTTAATGACTGGTGCAATTTTTTTTTGCGTGTGTGTGTGTATGTGTGTGTGCACATCCATTTAATAAAATAAATAAATAAATAAAAATGCAACTCATTCAATCAGTGAATAGAATACACCTTTTCACTACAAAGTTACAAAATTATTCAAGTATTTTGACATCATCATGGGTTCAGTTAAAAATGTCTTAAAATGTCATCAAGAGGTTAAAGATATATTTTTTTGTTGTTAAAGCTACTGTGATGGGATGAATGAACATATGTCATGTTACAATAAAGCCATAAACAAGAAATATCACAGGAGGGTCTCTGTATACCCATATAAGGGGGGTTGGTCAAGGTAAATAAATGAAGGTTAAACATTGTCAGATGAAATAACTTCATGATTTAAATTAAATTAAACTGAATTAATTTAATACACGTTTTAATTGTTGGTTACACTACAAGGAACAAACCAACATTAAACCAGACACCGCATTGACAAAAAGCATGTCCAATTTGGAAAAAATCACTAATATTGCGAATTAGATTAGATTATTAACATTTGCAAATAAACCACTATTTTCTTTAAATGTGTTAAAATAAAACATGTTAGAAAATAGTAATTAGTTATTAAGTTTAAGCATAAGCAGGTCAACCATTTACTGAAAAGATCATACAATAAAATATTTACCGAACCATTGTGATTAGTTTACCAAAGCAAGTTAGTTTTAGTTTTAGTTATAAAGCAATAGCAGAGATTTTCTTCAGGACACATGTTTGAAAACAATCATCATTGTTAAGCGTTTAAGCTATATTTTACCTTGGCTAGAATATTATGGTCAAATCATTTACCAGAAATACCATGCTGGTCCACCAGCTAAACCAGTAGCAGACCAACTTGGACCCGCACGTCAATCCATTCCCCTTTACAATTGTCTTACTACCAGGGAGGTTTATATTTTTTCAAATAAATCGAGCCACCTCCATATATGTCTGATGCATGGTGCCACATGAGATTAGCAATGTCTGGACAAGACGACGTTGTTGAAATCAATTAGAGAGTTTAGTTAAGCATACCCAAACCATCAGAGAAGCCGCCAACTGAACTAACATGGGAGACTTTCATGGACTCCTGCAACAGGCACCAAAACCTGACCAGTGTTTAGCCTTGTGCCCTCCACACTGTGATTTGCTGAATCACAAAGGACTGGGAGACAGGACCACCGGTGTGATATAACCCAACTCCTGTTTAAATGCATATACTCCTGTTTACTCTTGCATAGTTAAGACTGAAACCTTAGTGACTTGCTTGTAGAATGCCCACTGGAAAAAAAAAAATGTTTTAAGAATAGAGAGCTTCATCATGATCCTGGGGTCTTTCAGTGGCTCCTCTCAGATGTTTTTAACGTGATATGAAGACACAGCAAACCAAACCGGGACATAACAAACCAAGATCAAGTGTTGTCGATTCCACTGTGTCTGCTTCAGCGCTTTAGCTTTTGTGGTTACTTTTTCTGAAGTCGGCTAGAATAGTTCTCCCAAATTTTTGTCATCATTCACTTATCCTCATCGCATTCTGACCCCATATTATCTTATTTAGTTGGTGAAAAAAACGATGTGAAACAGAGATGCAGTGACGTTCTTGTCTACTGTATGTGATCAAACTAGAGGGCAAATTTAAAGCCAATATGGAATTCAAATGAAGGTTTTTTGTTGCTTTGTCTATCTGTATACTGTTGTAAATCTAAACGTTTACCAGATCCCCCCTTAGGAGACATGCATATTTTAAATGTGCATTCTCTTTGTCACAGAAATACAAAATGTATCTATTTATCTACACCAGCAGTTCTCAACCCCATTCCTTGACCCCCCCCCCCCCCTGCACTGCACATTTTGCATGTTTTCTTTGTCTCACACAAGCATTTCAGGCCCTGTTCTGTACTAATATTGTCCACTTGAAGGAGTGAATAAAAAAAACAAGTGAATTCGAGCACTTGCACTGACTAGATTTTAAACTTTTTGCTCAGATCCTGTGATAGTTATTTAACACTTAGAGAGCTGTCTATCAGTAGCTATGGCTGCGTCTGAAACTACTCAGTAGATACTGCATTTGAATTTAAACGTACTACTCAGACATTAGAAAAGTACGTTCTATAGAGTATGAATGTGAGCAGTATGAATGGAATTTGGACGTACTACATCCGCCATTTTGTCATGGTAACGTGACCTACCTGCGTCAGTTGCGTTGCATCACTCCCATTCATGAATTCTCTCGTGGGGCTACATGGGATAGCGCAGCGTGCATAGGATGCGCACTTCAGAATCTCGCCGGAAGAAGTAGGTCATCCCGGTACTTCTCGCATACTGAATTTCGATTTCTATGAATTCGGACATACTACTCGGCTCGCATACTGATTTTAGCCTACTATATAATATGGCAGTATGGACGCAGGCTATGTTTCCATCTGCCTATTTTTATGCACATTTTGGATATGCCAAGATGCGCATCAGTTTTGAAAATGTGCATAAAAACATATGCGCATAACTAAGTAGGATAAACTTTTTATTCAATAAGAAAAAAATGCTTATAAACTATGATGGAAACACTTTTACTGAACAAATTCCAGTATGCGCATTAAAAAAGTAATGTGATTTGTTATAAGAGATCAAGTGGTGATAAAAATGTGTGTGGATGGACAAAGCAGCAGGCTGACCACATTGTAAAACACCTGAAATGTTGTTTTGGCCATTCTAAAAGGCATTATTTCATTATTAGTGTTATTATATTATTAATTATACTTCCAGAATAGTCGAGTGTCTGTGCTCTGCATCTCACACCTTCAAACACACCACGTGCTTATTGCATGTCAGCATTGTCTTCTGAGGTGCAAGTAATAAGGTAAATACGGAAAAGATTCATTCAGCTTCACCTACCGCAGTAAATTCCATTTTTACTTGGAATTCTCTAGCTGTTGATTGTACATACGTTGTATACTCGTTATCTTGGTGCATTGTGGGATTGATTGAGCACACTTCAGAACATCCACTATGGCCTCACACACCCCTACAAATGGCTGCTCCCTAAAAAAGTGCACTATTTGAGGTTATGGGGGAAAATATTGGATACAGCCCTGGAGTATCTGCTGAGCTGAGTTGAAACAGGTGTGTTTGACCAACGAGACATGCAATATTTGCATTATTGGGGAGCTCCAAGAATGTGGTTGAAAACCAAAGATCTCAACTATCCCAGCTAACAATTTTATGTTATGTTATGTTTTCCAGTTTTTAAAATTCGATTTAGTAGGTTTTCATATCATTCATACTAAGTCATTACATTTATTTTCTCAGGACAATATTTAAGACATTAAATCATTACATTCATGTTGTATTACTAGTAAGACTGTTTCCCTAACATTCCCAGCTTTAAGAACTTATTGTTGAGAGTTTTTAGAACATTCAAAATGTCCATTTTTTTAGACGTCGTATTAACATTCTTGTTTGGTTCCAAGAATGTTATTAAAATATTTTTAGAACATTCCTGTCATTTTTATTTAATTTGAATAACTTTAAGTGCTAACATTTACACAACTACTAAATGTTCCCTGTTAGCTTGGATATAGGCAAAGGTTTTGGGACATCTGCCTTTACATTGACTTTCAGAACATCCAAATCTTAATTTGTTGGGTTTAATATGGAGTTTGCACTATAACAGCTGCAGTTGGTGGTAGTGCGGTGGTGCAGTGGGTAGCGATGTTACCTCACAGCAAGAAGGTTGCTGGTTCGAGCCTTGGCTGGGTCAGTTGGCATTTCTGTGTGAAGTTTACATGTTGGGGAGTTTGCATACATGTTGCAAGCATGCGCGTGGGTTTCCTCCAGGTGCTCCGGTTTCCCCCACAAGTCCAAAGACATGCGCTATAGGTAAATTGGGTAAGCTAAATTGTCCATAGTGTAAGAGAGTGTATGGGTATTTCCCAGTGATGGGTTGCAGCTAGAAGGGCATCCACTGCGTAAAAAACACATGCTGGATAAGTTGGTGGTTCATTCCGGTTAATTATACAACGTTACAATTAATAAATCACGATCTGTTTTGCACATTAGATTTTTGCTAAGAAAAAAACATAAAAATAAAATAGTCACCTCTATAATGTCTGATGCAATTATCCATATGCAAATAGATGGATGATGCAAAAGATGCTGATTAAATCCATTTGAAATGTTACCCTAATCACCAGAGGAGCCACCAACTGAACAAATATCTATCATTTTAACTTATTATTCATTGAACTGTCTACAAAAACAGCACTCATTGGATATACTGCTCATGTGCCATTACTTAAATCAAATGAAACAATTATAAGACAGAAACTCATACAGCATCAAATTGTCTGTAGTGTATGTGTTTGAATAAGTGTGCATGGATGTTTACCAGTGATGGGTTGTGGCTGGAAGGGCATAAATCCGCTGCGTAAAACATATGCTGAATAAGTTGGTGGTTCATTCCGCTGTGCCGACCCCAGATTATTAAAGGGACTAAGCCAAAAAGAAAATTAATGAATGAATGCAGTTATTTGTGGTCTTTTGCATCCTTGTTAGTGTGCTCACCCCCACCCCTCCATACAGGAATTGCTGGTTCAAATCCCACTGTGAGCAGGTCAGTAGAACCGCAAGTGTTGCACTGATGCTGTAACCCAGATAGGAGTGAGGTTTAGCGGGAAAGTGTAATGGAAACCAATAAGTAAACCTCACTCCCCTGATCTTAAGTCACAGCAGAGGTAGTGCCAAAATGGTTTCAATCCCACACTGAATTGGTCTAGAAAATTGGTGGGTTTATGTTGGTGCCATGACCCGGATGGGACTGAGATTGTCAAGTGATGAAGTTGTCTTTAGTGTCTTTGTTTGTGCACACTTCATACACTGTAAAACAATTGGACATTAATTCAATGGTAACACTTTCTGAATGATCTTACTCTACATTTCTAATCCCACCCAATATCTTAACCCAACTACTACCTTAATAATAATTAATAAACATCAAACTAGGAGTTTATTGACCTAAAGGTAATAGTTAATGGTTTGATAATAGCAAGAATTGTACCATAAAATAAAGTGTGACCAAAATCTGTAACCTGGTTAAAGGTAAATTTCATTGAAGGTGCAATATACTGCAAGTTCATTCATTTATTCATTCATTCATTAATTTTCCTTCAGCTTAGTCTCTTATTTATCATGGGTCACCACAGCGGAATGAACCGCCAACTATTCCGGCATATGTTTTACGCAGCAGATGTCCTTCTAGCCACAACCCAGTACTGGGAAACACCCATACACTCTCACATTCACACACACAGACACACACACACACACACTCATACACTATTTAATTAATATAATTCACCTATAGCGCATGTCTTTGGACTGTGAGGGAAACCGGAGCACCCAGAGGAAACCCATGCCAACATGGGGAGAACATGCAAACTCCACACAGAAATTCTGCTGTGAGGTGACAGCACTACCCACTGCGCCACCGCGCCGCCCATACTGCAAGTTAGTAAGTTAAATTTCTCTCTGATATAGTTTACAAAAAACATCTGAAATTTCTCTTACGCTTTCTATCATATTTAACAATAGAATTCAGATTTTTTCAAATGCAGGGCGTACACTCTAATAAACATTTGTAACGCCCGGAGGGCGGAGGATAACAAGACGAGACGGAGAAGGATGAACATTACAAAACGGGTTTAATAACACTTACGGGAACTGATACAGGGTATGGGAAGACAGGCAGACACAGGACCACACGAATCACAGGAATCAAAATACCAGACAACGAAGGACACAGATGAAAGGGTATACATAGATGAAGGGATGATTACGTTAATGACACAAGATGAGTACAGGTGAAACAGATGAACAATGACGGTGGCGGGAGAAGGACAAAGAAAGCACATGACATAAACAAAGGATGACGCGGACGAACACTGACAGTACCCCCCCCTTTTGAAGGCGCGGTCCCCGCGCCTTCAACAGGAAACAAAAAGGAGGATGGTAGAAGGGGAGGGTACAAGGGAGGAGTCCAAGGGGGAGACAGGAAGGGAACTGGAGCAGGAGGACCCAGGACACAGCCAGAAGGACGGCCCCGGGCGGAGTCGAGGAAGGGCGGGACCATGGAGGAGGAGTGGCTGCTGACTCCAGGGGGCCGACCGAGGGAGACGCCGCTGATGGCGGTGGAGCCCAAGGAAGGGACGGAGAGCCGAAGGGCGAAGGTGACGCCGAGGCTTCTGAGGGCCGGGCGAAGCAGGCGGCTCACCCGAGCAAGGCAACGGCGGGGTTCCGGAAGCCCGCGGCGTAGCCAGAGCGACAGAGGACCAAGGCGTAGCTGGAGGGATGGAGGAGCTCAACGCAGCCGGTGGGACGGTGCGATGAGGTGCAGCCGGATGAGTGGAGTCCAGAGGCGTAGGAAGGGCGACGACTGACCAAGGTGGAGCCGGAGGGCCGAGGGAGCCTGGCGGAGCTGGTGGGCGGACGGCCCACGACGAAGACGAGGGAGGAGTGAGCCAACGCGGAGCCCTAGGGTCGAAGGGCCGAGGTGGAGTCCGCAGCTCGGAGGCCGTAGGAGCTGACGCTGGGCGACACCCTCCAGAGGGTGACGCAGACAGGCAGTACCCATAGGCGCGCTCCATTTCCGGAGCTGGAGCGTGAGCTGGGGGGCTGGCTGACTGCAGCAGTGCTGGAGCTGGATGACTGGCTGCAGTTCTGGGGGACCGTGGGAAGCTACTCATGACCCTGGAGCTGAGGCTTCTTTCTAGGAGAAGAATTAAAAAACTGTGTAGAAACAGTTGATTGCTGCCTGGTAACAGCGGACGGATATTGCTGCCTAAACGCAGCGGATGATTAAAAGTCAAGCTCCAGAAGCCAGTGAGTAGCCTCCCAGTGTCCAGTCGCTGTCCATCTGCATAGGGGGGGTGGGCGGGACTCTCGCTGGTTCCGCGGGTAGCCGCCAGGACTCCCCCTCTTGGCGGTGTTGCCGGCACACACACCTGGTCAGACGGGTGTTTAAACTCCTCCATCTCAACGCAATTCCGCTCTGTCGCTCTAGGGGGCGATGGCTCATTGGTCGGGGGTGGCTCTCCGTCTGCGGTGGGCTCTGGCAAGCGCTCCCTGCAGGTGGACGATGTTGATTGGCTGGTCACTGGGTCGGGAGTGGCACTGACGAGATCCTCCAGGAAGGCGGTGAGTGGAAATATTTTACTCGCCAGTGTCCACTCCATCTTTGCGGCGGTGTTGCCCTGAGGACCATCTTCGGGCGATCGTGCTCTGTAACAGATGATGGGCGTGGAGAGCACGTCGCCCGGAAAGCTGTTCGTAGTCGCTCGGCTATGGTCCTCAAGGCTGCTTTCCCTCTGCTCCAGCAGGTGGTGACGGGAAACGGAAGGACGGACGGGATTAAAGGGAACACGGAGGGAGAAAAATAAAACACTGAGGGAAAAAAGGACTATAAAAAGAAAATCGGGGGAAAACACGCCGCTAACTTTTGGTCTGGTATTATGTAACGCCCGGAGGGCGGAGGATAACAAGACGAGACGGAGAAGGATGAACATTACAAAACGGGTTTAATAACACTTACGGGAACTGATACAGGGTATGGGAAGACAGGCAGACACAGGACCACACGAATCACAGGAATCAAAATACCAGACAACGAAGGACACAGACGAAAGGGTATACATAGATGAAGGGATGATTACGTTAATGACACAAGAGGGATGAGTACAGGTGAAACAGATGAACAATGACGGTGGCGGGAGAAGGACAAAGAAAGCACATGATATAAACAAAGGATGACGCGGACGAACACTGACAACATTGTTTCAGCAAAGAACTCTGCCAACTTTCTGGGCAGTTTCAGTGTACTTTTACTGAATCAGATAAAACTACTGCATTGTAAAACGTGTTGACCAATGTCCACTGAAGCCTGAAAGTTTGAATGGTGCACAAATGTTGTTTATCAATAGAGAAGCCATCTGTGTAATCAATGTTTTGAACAATGTTTATTAGGCGATGGAAATGCTGTTTTAATATGCATACAGTCTTGTAAAATAACAAGCTATTCCCAGGGGAAATTATATAATTACGTCCACACTCAGTGGTCAAAAAGACTAATTCCTGCCCTGACGTTCCATAATAAACAAGCTGCTGGGAGGAGAGGGATGTTCATTACGCATACACAGATGTTTTACTTTAATTCATAAAACATTCATTATTCATCTGTTGTGATGAAGAGCTGTCTGGTATTTAGACGTCTGCTTAATGACAGTGTAACATGTCTGTAAACAGTCCCATAACATCTGAATTACAGCTGTCTATCACTCATTTTGAATTATAGGCAGAAGAGCATCCAGTTAACCTGAAAGTAAAGCGAGCCAATCACTCCCACAGTGGAAAGAATGACGGCTGGGTTGAAAGACACATGGTTAAATGAATACCTCCTTCAAGCGTGAGTGTGTGTGTCTGAGCATTAGTGAATGTGGGTGGAGGTGGTTCGATAGGTGGAATTATGAACATTCCCATGACCTTACCGTTCCGAGCATCCTGTAGAGTTTGCTCTAGGATTTCAAGGGCTGTGCTGTGGTCTGTGTGTGTAAAATCCCTGAGGAAACTTGGCAGGCTTTGAAGTGCTTTGGCTAAGCTTCCTTTATTTGATGTCAAGTGAGGAAATGCTAATTAGCTGTTTATAAATTGCATTTGCAATACCTGCAGATACACTCAGGCATGTTTCATGTTGCTTACTGGACATATATTTTCAATAAGAGCTCACCTTTGGACAAAGTGAAGGGCATGTGTCTAGAAGGATCTACCATCTGCTTTTTCATTATGAACGAAAGGGTTTAAAACAAGTTTCATTATTGTATTAATTTTGCGACCCCTTTTTGTTTGGCGAGTTGCTTAGTAATAAAAAGCTTCATATCTTAATATAGGGATGTTGGATGTGATCTCGTCTCATCTATATCATGCAATGTAGCATTTTTATATTTTATTTTCTCACCACATTTAATCTGCAACCCGGGCTCATTGGGATTGTGTGATTCTGCATAAAATGTATACAACCAGTTCACAGCAGATTTATTGTCGAAATGAACTCTAGATACAGTGAGGACTTACAACTTCTGACACAATTTATAACTACAGGGGTAGATGTTTGTGCAATTAACTTTGTGATTCTATATTAACACCTCAAATGCCTTTATCAAAGTGCATGATTTATAAACTGTCACAGAAGGAGGATGGAGACCAGAGTTGTGAGTATAAAGACAGTTTATTTAAATGGATGGCAGATGACTAGTATGACCAGTGAGAGTCTTATTGCTAAGATGTAGATGTGGACCAGATGATTTGTAGGGACGGAAAGATGAGATGGAGCCAGGTACAAGGAGAGATCGGGAAACAAACAACCAGACAAGACCAGGAGGGAATCACAATAGGAAGGAGAGACGAGGAATACTGGAGATAACAGAGAAATGAGACAGGTAAATATACTATTAGAAATAGCTGCTGACCATGGGAGAGTTAGTCCTTCTGTCTATCAATGCGGCCGAACACTGAGTGCAGTGAAGTGCTGGGTTTTATGGGGCTGATGTGATGACAGGTGATGACGTGCAGGTGCAGGGCTTATCAGAATGCAGGTGATGGTGATCGGAGTGATGGCAGTGAATGTGAGTGGGGAGAACCTGGCCTGGCTGTTACATAAACAAATGATACTGCACATTTACTGTATTATTTTCATGTAGTTAAGCTTTAGGTGTAGGTGTAAATCTAAAGCTAAAACTATGAAAATAGAGGTAGATGAATTAAACCAAATAAGGCTCAAAATGGCATGAAGAAGCTTGTTCTAAAGGAGTGTGCAGAACAACTTCCAGGTTCTACTCGATCAATGGTCTCAAACTCAATTCCTGGAGGGCCATAGCTCTGCATAGTTTAGCTCCAACCGCCTCCAACTCACACCTGCTTAATAGTAGTAGTAGTCTTGAACACCTTGATTAGTTGGATCAGCTGTATTTGATTAGGGTTAGAACAAAACTGTGCAAAGCTGCAGCCCTCCAGGGATCAGGTTTGAGACCTATGTACTAGATGGTGGTTGTGTGCCAACATTGTGGTAAAATGCTGTTGTCATCTCAGTACCTAGATCATCTCAGGCTACAAGTTTTAAAGGCTTATGTTAAATTGCATTAACATCAATTTTGTGTAACATAGAGCATAAAGAACCACAAAAATAATAGCCACAAAATAATAGCTCCTTGGATCCAATACAATTTGCATACAGGTGCTGGTCATATAATTAGAATATCTTCAAAAAGTTGATTTATTTCACTAATTTCATTATAGAAGTGAAACTTGAATAATGTATACATTCATTCCACACAGACTAATATATTTCAAGTGTTTATTTATTTTAATTTTGATGATTTTGATCTACTAATGAAAACCCCAAATTCAGTATCTCAGAAAATTAGAATATTGTGAAAAGGTTCTCTATTGAAGACACCTTGTGACTTGTGTAAAGCCACTCTTGAACAATAGACAGCGTCAAAAGCGTCTTACCTGGGCTAAAGATTTCGTCAGTGATGGTTTGGGGTGTCATGTCATCTGCTTGTGTTGCTTCACTGTGTTCTGTGTTTTCTGAGGTCAAAGGTCAACGCAGCTCTATACCAGGACGTTTTAGAGATCTTCATGCTTCCCGCCGCTGACCAACTTTATGGAGATGCAGATTTAATTTCCAACAGGATTGGCACCTTCACATAGTGCCAAAGCTACCAGTACCTGGTTTAAGGACCATGGTATCCCTTTTTATAATTGGTCTGAAAACACACCTGACCTTAACCCCATAGAAAATCTATGGGGTATTGTAAAGAGGAAGATGCAATATGCCACACCCAACAATGCAGAAGAGCTAAAGGCCCCTATCAGAGAAACCTGGGCTCTCATAACACCTGAGCAGTGCCACAGACTGATCGACTCCATGCCACACCACATTGCTGCAGTAATTCAGGAAACAAAAGAAGCCCAAACTAAGTATTGAGTGCTGTGCATGCTCATATTTTTCATGTTCTTCCTTTTCAGTTGGCCAAGATTTCTAAAAAATCCTTTCTTTGCATTGGTCTTAAGTAATGTTCTAATTTTCTGAGATACTTTTCATTAGGGGTTTTTATCTGGGATTTCATTAGTTGTCATCAAAATTAAAAGAAATAAACACTTGAAGTATGTCAGTCTGTGTGGAATGAATGTATACTTATACAAGTTTCACTTCTTGAATGGAATTAGTGAAATAAATCAAATGTAGTTTAATTATGTCTGAGTAATAAGTGTTTGCGGTGGAGAAAATGTAAGTTATATTTGCTTTGACATCATAGCTTAGTCTCCTCCTATGTAGCAACTTATTTTGTAGTGGCATTTGATATGAGGGGCTTCATTAGATTAGAATTACTTGTCACCGACGCAGAGAGACTCTTTTTTGTTGTTGGGCATAAGTTGCACAATACATAAACATTCTTGCCTTTCACCTGAACGAGGGAAAAGTAGTGCTTATATTTCCATTTTTCAAATGCTACCTTTGAACTTGTTGGATTTGCCATTGTCCTGACTCCTGGTCATTGGCGTGTACCACTGACTGTGTGTGTGCTTGTGTGAACACCGCCCTACTCTGCCTCTGATTGGCAAGTGATGGAAATGTACTCTATCTAAGCCAATCATCACTTTCTCAGTTACACCACGTTCACAGACACACCAATCATCTTCACTGGTTGGTTATGTGTCCCACCTCAGCCCCGAATACACACACACACACACACACACACACACACACACACCCCAGAGAAAGAGAGGTTGTTTGGCTAAGAGAGTCACTGCTCGCATGAAAACTGCTTCAATGTTCTCAATTATAGTAACAAGCATTTTATTGTCAGTAACGGTAATGACGTTGTAACGGGGGAAACAGTAATTGATTTGATTACTTGTTACTGAAAAAAGTATAGCCGTTTATTTATAGCGCCCATCACTGTCGATGACAAATTGACATTTCAGGAAAATGTGGACCACTTACAAAAGAAAGCAAGACAGGGTTTAGATCTACTCAGGAAGTTAAATAATTTAAGCACTAAGAGTGTTTTAGCTATTGTATATTAATCATTGGTTGAACATTTTTTAACATACAATATTGTTTCATGGTATGGTAATTTAACATTAAAACAGAACAATGAACTAATGCATGCTCCTAGGGAGAATTTTGCTGCATTTGTGGAGTGGGTGCTGGTGAACAACAAATCCCCATTTACAGTGGAACCAGCCAACAACACCAGTCCCTCTCCAGACTCAGAGACCCTACAGCCAACATCCTGCTGTGTGAAGAATCAGCCTGTGCCCACCACAAATGGAGAGCCACCGACTGCAACTAAAAAGTCATCATCATTACTAGTGACAGAACAGATCATCGCCCCATGGTAGGAGCTCTATCAGACCAGGTGCATGAGCCAGCAAACACGATCGTAGAGGGAGTTTTAGAGAAGTATTTACTGGAGGCCCTGCCTACTTTTCGGCAGTTGAGCGTGAGCTTACAATGGACTCTGGGGGCTTATTTAATATTTTGGACTCTGTGAGTGAGGAGAATTATTGACTTCTCCCATGCCTGCTGGTTCTATCCAACTCAGCCTCTCCGTTGCTTCTGTTGGTTCCATCTAGCTTAAATGCGCTATCTCGTACTACTACACCATGGGAATTATACACTGGAATTTTACACTATACATCTTCGCCACCTCCCAAGAGTCTAGCCTTAAGGACCATTTCTTCAGGAGGTGCAGACTATCGATGGATCTTTAGTAGCATTCCACATTTTCCACTATTATCATTGCAATAAGCATGGTGAGGGCTCCTGCAAGACAATTCTGCAAATTCTAAGTTTTCATCAGCAGAAGAGTGGCAGAGATCCATGAGTTCACTAACCTTATCCATCAGAGGTCAGCAAAGATTCCAGCTGATGATAATACAAGAGGAAAAACCTTAAATGAGCTTGTTCAGCACAACAGATGTGGTCAAAAGCCCCCATTCCTGCTTTTCTGAAATTCCTGCTGGCCAGAAAATCCAGAGGCGGGCCATTCTATAGAATTGATGCAAACTGCTGCTTATTTTCCCACATTCAAAATACACATTTATAAAACATTTCAGAATTCAAAGATTAGATGATTACTAAGATACTTCTATTATCTATTGAAACCCACAATAATATTTAAAATATTCATAAGTTTAATATATTTAAATTTGTAATGTATTGGGTGCCTTTAATTTGGTGGCTGTCCCAAACACTAACCCCAAAATGTATTAGCTTATTGAAAATATGAAAATTTTATTGCAATATTTGATTTGATTTTAAATAATAACATTTTATTTTTTTTAAATGTGTCCCGTGTCACTTTCATGTCAATATTAAACATGTTTTTTTTTTCAGTTCATTGGCTGAAGCTAGGGCCTCACAGTGGCGCAGTGGGTAGCACGTTCGCCTCACAGCAAGAAGTCGCTGGTTCAAGCCTCGGCTGGGTCAGTTGGCGTTTCTGTGTG
>CAIGQW010054520.1:1687156-1702776 GCA_903798125.1 Danio choprae
TTAATCCTTTGTTCCTCTTTCTCATAGCTACATGGTGACTAGATTACTCCAGTCCATTTTGTGGTAAATGGGTTCAAATGTCTGAAAAGTCATGTGTAACTTTAAGGAATGTCACTACAAAAGCTATTTGTTCTGCATTTAAGCAAAATGTTTTAAGTGTTATTCCAAAAGGAAAAAAAGTTACATTTGTATACAACTGTTCAAAACTTTGCTTGCTAACCATGTGATTAGCACCATGTGATTAGTACTGATTAGCATTTTTTGAGCTATTGGCTTTAAAGTACACAAATTGTCACTTTGGCAAACTAAATTATTTCGGTATTGGCAAAAGTATACATTTTTGAGACTAGGGGTGTTGTATGCAATATATATTGTGTGATATTATAATTGTTGTTTTAATGGCATGCCAAATGATATTATCAAGTATGTTACTCATTTTATTGAGTATGTCATCTAACTTTTCTGAAATAACCCCCGATTCTTCTAACCAATGATGCCATTCATCCAAAGTGAGCTTGACAGTTTGGCCTTTCATCTTGGCAATGCAGCTTGTGATGTGCTAGACCACCTGAACAGTGTTCTAATCAAGGTAGACATTAATGAACTGATTTATCATATCTCTCAACAAATCATTATCAAGTGCTTGGAAGACCATGAGGCACTGGATGGCAAAATGCCACCATAAAAGCAGTTTTCTATTCATCACCCTCTCTTATGTCCAACCAAATAATAAGCATTGCGAAGATCTAACTTCCTGAAAAAGGCACTGCACGCGAGTGGATGATCTTGGTCACAAGAGAATCAGAAATATATTTGGGGCAGAGAGCAAGTATAGTTTGCTCTTAAGCTGAGACGTACCTGGCAGTACCTTTACAGCAGTCATAGAAACGAGGTGGAGGTAGAGAAGCAGCTCTAGAAAAATCTCTTCAGGTCAAGATACTCATAGAACATGTGCCAGATTGATTAGTGCATCTCTTGGGTAATCCCAGAGCAAAGATCTCATCTTTAATGTAATTTGTTAGCCCATGCAGGATCATATCTCATTGAGCCTCTATATTCCACTGACACTCAGCAGCTAATGTGTGGAATTCAATGGAAAAATCAGCAATACTCTGTTTGCCCAGGCAAAGCTCAGCAAGGAGGAATTTTGGCACACTCATCTTTGCAGAATTGTGTTTGCAGAATTCAATGAGCATGAACTGGCTTTTTAAAGTCATGCCACATAATCTCAATTGGATTCAGGTCAGGAATTTGACTAGGCCACTCTAAAGTCTTCATTTTGTTTTTCTTCTGCCATTCAGAAGTGGACCTGCTGGTGCTTTGGAGCATTGTCCTGCTGCAGCTGTCGTTTCAGCTTAAGGTCACTAACAGATGGCCGGACATTCTCCTTCAGAGTATTTTGGTACACAGTAGAATTTATGGTTCTATTTATCACAGCAAGTCTTCCAGTTCCTGAAGCAGCAAAACAGCCCCAGACCATCACACTACCACCACCATATTTTACTGTTGGTATGATGTTGTGTAGTTTTGTATTTTGTCTTCCTTTAATAATAAAAAAATACCTTCATTTTTAAAACTTTACCTGTTAATGTTTAAATTTGGTTGATGATCTAAAAGATTAGAATGTGACAAACATGCAAAAAAGAAAAAAATCTGTAAGGGGCAAACAGCTATTCTGTGATCAGTGTGGCTTGACTTTTGGAGCACATTGGTTTGTTTTGACAGCCGGCCATGTGCTTCACTGCCCTCATGCTCATTTCCCCCACCTTGTTGTTATCCTATCTGCTATTCAATTAGCGATCCTGGCTCATACCCTTCCTGGCCTCCAGTTCCCTCATGTCTCTTGTCTTTTGTCCATCCGTTTTGCTTGCTAGTGAGTTCACTTGTTTCCTGATCTTATTTTTGAGTAATTTTGTGTTGTCAGGTCCTGTTTCCCCAGACTCCAAGTGTTGGTTTGTTTTGGTTTTATTCTACTTTGTCTCTCTTTTGTTTTGTTTTTTTTAGCCTGACAGAACAAACTGAGCAGAAATGGATTCAGTGGGTGCAGATCAAGTAAGAAACGTGGTGGCACAGCAGGGTATTCTCCTAGGCCATCATGCTACCCAATTAACAGCTGACTCACAAGATCTTCATTAAAATGCCAGAACCAGCAGGCAGGTGGCTATTCCTCCTCACCCTAAATCTGATCTATGTCTGAATCTATGAAGGGAATTCCAGTTCTTGTCGAGCTTTCCTATCGTAATGTTCCCTTGTGTTTGCTCTCCAGCCTCATTGGTACATTATGGAGGAATCCAGAGTGGTGTTTGTAATCACCCTTCTAAAAGGCAGGGCCCATGACAGGGCTACAGCAGTGTGGGATGCACATGCCCCTTTCTGTGCTAATTTTGAGAATTTCCGGGTTGAGATGACCAAACGAGGGAGATGAATCAGCCTCCAAACTGGCTCAGCTAAGTCAGAAGGGTCGCTCCGTTGCTCAGTTCAGGATTCTGGCAGCTGCCTGTGACTGGAATGAGGCAGCTCTCCAAGCAAGATTCTGAGATGGTCTGGATGACAAGATCCAGGACAAGATCGCCACTCATGATCTCCCCTGTGACTTCAACTCCCTAGTGGAACTGGCCATCTCCTAAGGTACTGTTTATATGGCATAGTCAGACACAGGAGGCCTTTGATGTTTTCAAGCCCCGTTTCATCACTGCTCCTGTCCTCTCTCTTCCAGATCCTGAATAGCAGTTTATTGTTGAGGTGGATACCTCGGAGGTTGGGGTAGGCGTGGTCCTGTCTCAACGGTTCACAAGGGATGGGAAAGTGCATCTTTGTGCCTTCTTTTCTCGCTGCCTGAGCCCAACTGAGCGAAACTACGATATAGGTAACAGAGAGCTGCTGGCCATTAGACTGGCTCTGGGTGAGTGGTTGGAGGTGGCAGCACACCTGTTCTTGGTCTGAATGGATCACAAAAATTTAAAATACATTAATCCAGCCAAGAGCTCTCGCCAGGCCTGCTGGGCACTCTTCCTTGGACGCATTAACTTTTTTCCCTGTCGTATCGGCCTGGTTCTAAGAACATCAAACCTGATGCACTCTCCCATCTGTTTGATGTGCCAGGAGGAGAGGCTGCCCCAGAAGCCATCTTCCCTAGGGAGATGGTAGTATGGTCTCTCTTCTGGAACATTGAAGGGTGGGTGGAGGAGGCTGTGCAAAGAAAAAAGGGAGCTCCGGAAGGCTGTTCAGAAGGTTGGCTGTTTGTGCCAGCCAAATTAAGGCCTGAGGTCCTTTGTGGGGTCACGAGTTCAGAGTAGCCTGTCATTCAGGAGTCCGGACGTTGCTGGTCACTTTTCAACAGCGATTTTGGTGGCCTTCAATGGCCCAAGACATCAGGCAGTTTGTGTTGGCTTGTCCAATATGTGCCCAGAATAAAACTTATAATCAGCCACCCATTGGTCTGCTACATCCTCTTCCAATCCCCTCTGACCCCTGGGCACACGTGGCTCTTAATTTTATCTCTGGCCGACCCCCAGGATCTTAAAAGAAGTCTCCAAGGCCCGGTGTCTCAGAAGCTGGGTTCTTGGAGCCAGCAATTATCCTGGATCGAACATGTCATATGCTCTACAGCTATGTACCCTTTTCAATGTTCTGTTGGTTACAAACCCCTTTTGTTTCGTGCTCAGAAACCCAATGCTGTAATTCTATCTGCCCTTGCATTTGTTTGTTGGTGTCACCACACCTGGATGATGGCTGAGGAAGCCTTAGCCCAGGCTCCTAGATGGGCCAAGGCGGCAGCCAACAATCATCGGACTCCTGTTCTTTCATTTGTGGTCAAATGGTATCTACCAAGGATCTGCCTCTCTGGGTGCCTTTTCATAAGCTGGCAACTAGGTTCATTGGGCCATACCAGATCACAAAGGTCTTGAGTCCGTTGGCAGTGCGGCTCAAGCTTCCTTGCACTCTTGGTCGGGTCCACCTTGTTTTTCATGTTGCCATGGTCAAGCCTGTGTTTTGAATTCCACTTAACCCAGTTCTATGTTCCCTGCTCCCTCATCTAGTGGATGGTGCCCCTGTCTATACAGTGTGGCAGACCTATCAGTGTGGTGTCAGCATCACCATGGAAACGACTCCCTCACTGTAATCACCGCTCCTCACGTGCTAATCATGAACAGCTGCTGCCCATTGGAGGAGGGGTATTTAACACACACTGTCGAGGGAGATTGCAGAGCACAACCAGGATGACAGCAGGAACCCTTCCTCCACTGGGCACCCTGACCAACACTTCACTTCACCCAATCACTGAACAACATTGGACAATGAACTCACTGCCCTGCACATCCCAGCTCACTTATATTTTGCTCCACTCCCTAAATAAACGTCCCTACGGCGATTTCCACTGTCTGTGTGATCTCTCACTTGCAACATCTGGAGGAGAATGTGGATCTATTGAGGGGTCACACATGACCCAGGTAACAAAGTTGAGAGTGTGGTGTGCCACTTCCAGCAGTGGGCGCTGGATAAGCATGCCTCAGTCAAAGAGCAGACCAATGCGTTAATGGCTAGTACACAGACCCGCGGCCCCCTTACCACTGGACGCAAAGTCGTCCTCACAATCGCCACTATCTGGATACCGGGTATGCTTCTTCACCCAATTCGCTCCCCAACCCCCCGTGAGACAAACAGTCAACCAGCCTGTTACTCTGTTATCAAGAAAGGTCTGTTGTACTGGATCGCTTGGCAGTAGGGGGAGGAAACACACCGGCTAGTGGTGCCGCGCTCTAGGATCCTGGAGCTGATGTCGGTTGTACATGCAAACCTGTGTGGATATTACGGGGTAACTGCCACCCTTCGAGAGCTCCAACAGCAGTACTACTGACCAGGACTGGAAGCGTTAGCGTCGCTTGTGTGGCGTTAGCGTCGTCTGGAAACGACTTCCTCACCACAATCACTGCTTCTCATGTGGTGATCAGGGACAGCTGCTGGCTATATGAAGATAGGTATTTAACATACGCCGTCGAGGGAGATGGCAGAGCACAACCAGAATGACAGCAGGAACCCCACTGACTTCTCCTTCTTCCACTAGGCACCCTGACCGGCACTTCACTTCACACGATCACCGGATCCCTTAGGACACTGAACTCACCACCCTGTACATCCCAGCGCACTTATTCTTTGCTCCACTCCCTTAATAAAGCGCTTATCCCTGCTTCTCTGTGTCCATGTGATCTCTCACCTGCGACAACAGTGAGAAGTCTCCTAGATCGGAGACGCAATGGCCAGGATTTTCAGTATCTTCTGGACTGGGAGGGCTGGAGGTTGGGGTCAGTGCCTCTGGACTGGGCAATAAGAGTGTTGTTCCCATTTTTAACAAGGGGGACCAGAGGGTGTGTTTTAACTACAGGGGGATCACACTTCTCAATCTCCATGGAAAAGTCTATGCCAGGGTACTGGAGAGGAGTGGATATTAGAACCTCAGATTCAGGAGGAACAATGTGGTTTTCTTCCAAGCCGTACCCTCTCTAGAGTACTCGTGAAACAGGAGTTTTTACATTGCCGACTGGGCTGCCCTGTTTTGTTCATTATTTTTATGGACAAAATTTCTAAATGCAGACTTGGGCCAGAGGGGGTCTGGTATTAGGGACCACAGGATTTTATCTGTGCTATTTGCAGATGATGTTGTCCTGTTGGCTCCATTGGACCTCGACCTTCAGCATGCACTGGGATGGTTTGCTGCCACTTGTGACGTGGCAGGGATGAAAATTAGCACCACCAAACCAAGGCCATGGTGTTCAACTGGAAAAAGTTGGCTTGCCATCTCAAGGTTGGAGGAGAGTCCTTGCCACAGGTGGAGGGCCCAAGTATCTTGGGGTTTTGTTCACAATTGAGGGAAAGGTGGAATTTGAGATTAACTGATGTATTGGTTCAGCAGCACCAGCAATGCAATCGATGTACAAGTCTGTTGTGGTGAAGAAGAACTGAGACAAAGCACTCGATTTGCCAGTCACCTATGATCATGAGCTTTGGTTTATGACTGAAATAAGAATAAGAATCTGTCATTTGGGAGAATCTCGGAGTAGAGCAACTGCTTCTTTGTATCGCGAGAAGCCAGTTGAGATGGCTAGGGCAAGAGTTTAGGATGTCTCCTGAATGTCTATCTAGTGAGCTGTTCCGGGCTTGTGGCACCAAAAGGAGACCCACAAGAAAACAAAGGACACACTAGAGGGACTATGCATCTCTTGACTGGGATCCCCCCAGAGTAGCTGGAGGAAGTGTCTGGAAAGAGGGAAGTCTGGGGTTCTCTCCTGAGACTGTTGTCCCCACAACCCAGCCCTAGATAAGTGGAAGAAAATGGATGAGTGGATGGAAATATACATGAATATATTCACTTACAGTCAAAATAATTCATAATACCCAGATGAGCCCATGTCATTTGATTAATTGATTATTACTGGGGAATAGTATACCTTAAAATGTCTTAAATGACCAATCAAGTATTCCAAAGTGCCATGTAATAATAAGGTTAGAAGCATATAATAGCAAGCATCCCACAGGCAGAATGGCTTTTATGGTGACCTCCATTAACATAAACTAGGAGAAAATCTGGGCTATGGGACATGCTATGGTTGTTATGCATCTTGTGCAAGGGCTTTTTTTAAATGAGGGTCAGATAATTGATGTAAATAACACAATGGTGTTCAGGCATGGATTGATATTTCAAGTTTCCTACTATTACTTTAAACAACTAACATTTTGCTATTGTTCTTGAATTCTTTGAAATTATAATTTTGTTGCATTGTTGTTTTAAAATAGAAAAAAAAATAGTTAAAACATTAAAATTAGTCAAGCCTAATTCAGTTATTTGTAATATACTAAAAATATATATTACTTGTAGTAACATTGTCAGAGTAGTAAATTTATAGATTAACTACTATAACTCTCAAGAAGCTTATTTTTGCCCAATCACATTCTGTGGTAAAATGTTCATATAGTTTGAGTTGCATGTGTCTCATAACTATGTATTCTCTTTCAAAAAAACAGTATTGGCATTTCATGTCTCTTTGTTTTGTAAATAGCCTTGATACAAGACCTTCTGATCACCCAGTCACGTTTTTTATTCAGTAATGACCATCTGGCTGTACACTATTTTCTTATCCAAATGTAAAATCTGAGTTGGAGTTGCATACACAGGATTGTTTCTCCATTAGATTATCAACTCAACACTAATATTAATACGTCAGACCAGTAAAATGAAGACAAAACATTGAGGGGAAACTGATCAGCTATCAGGATGACCCTCATGCTACATGAATGAAGTATTGCGTCTTGTGGTTTAGCTTGACCAAAAAACTCAAAACAAGTCATAATTTCTCCAAAACAATAACCCTCCCATTACATCACGACTTCATTACCATCAAACCCAAACCTAATTTTCGATCCTTCCTGCTTGAACTCATAAGTTCCATTTTCATAGAGAAGTACATTTACATTCACATTGGCATGAAGGGTTACAACACCGCACGTTGTGCAAATTGAGTGAGTGGGCAGCCAGAGTGTTTGCATGTTTGGATCTTGCATGAGTACGGCTTCTGTCATGGAGTTCATTATCCAGTCTGAGTAATGACAAACAGATGCTTCTGTTCACTGCTTTGTTGCATGCATTATAATGATACCAAATCAATATTACTCCAGCTAACCACAGAGACATATTCCCAACTTCCTCTCAGAGACTTGGATTCTCCTGTTGCAATGTCTGCAGGCAAACTGATCTGGTGCAAGATTGTTTTAATAGCACAATAAACCTGAGTTCATTAAAAGATTTGACCAAGGACTCTTCTGACATATTTTTCCAGAGTTTTCCGAATATATGCTTCCACTCACTTATACACAAACATGTCTGTGTTTTTTAAAAAGGAAATATTTATATGTGGTCCAGCTGAATGCTCATCATTTGCGAGTTTAACCACTATGATGAGGGAAAATGTTAGGGGAAGTTGTTTTTCCCAGTTTTTCCCCTGTTCATGAACAGTTTACCAAAACGAATATTTTATTTTACAGCCAGCAGCCTATAAACAAAACAATTCTGACTTACTGTGACTTTAGCATTGTAAATATGAGTATAATTTTTGGATTGATTCTCCTCAGATCATCCCACGCTATGAAAATTTAAACATCAAGATTCAGATATAAAGGGTGGCTCTAACATATGGTTATCGGACACAACTACTGTAAACCCTTGAAGGGAAAGAGGATAAGTATCATTTTCCTTCATTGGAGCAAAGAATTATTCTATTGTTTAGGACATATTGAACTAATCTGCCATTAAGACAAAAAACATGTTTTCTGAGATGGATGACAGTTTTACAGTCATCCCTCTGCTGATCTCTGAGCATTTGAATGCTGAGAAGAGCAGCTCTCTGAGATTAAAAAAACTGTACGTAAGTAGGCCTACTTATTCTCTGTTGAATGATTGCTGCCAATACCATTGTGGCATCATCAGGTTTACCCTCCCATAGTATTGCTTTTTGGAAATGTTTTATTTTCATTGTGGATCTTTCAGGATCTTACACTGGTAATTTTACAAGTTACATGTTTCTTACACAGTGTCCTAGCTGGTTACCATCATCTGAGTATAAAGCCAGATTTTTCAAGTCAGGCCTCACACGACTGAAGAGACACCATCTGCTGAGCTGAATCCAAAGAGATCATGCTTCGTGTCTATTCAGTGCAGGTGATGTCACAGACAGCGGCGGTTGAGCTGGGTGATTCTCCCATCCTTGGGGATTTCACTGGATATTTCTAAGAGCAAATTTCCATAAGAGAGCAACATGGTCAGGCAACAAGTCTTTTGCAAGACGGATGCAATTCTGGATGCAATTTTTCCTATCTATGGATGGTAGGCATGTGTACTGCATCACATGTCTGGGGGTCCAGCATGTTGATGCGGTGCTTGAGGACATCTCTGTTAAGCAGCTGAGACTGAGGCTAGCACTTGCAAAAGTGTGTCCATCACGGCATCGGAGGGCGAGCTGTCATGTTTAGATGCAAGGCTTTTTACTACCCTCTGTGGATAAGCAGCCAGCCCTCCGGGGGGAAAAAAGCACGGACTAGAGGGGTGTAACGCCGGGGTTAATATAAAAGATAAATTCTCCCAGCCCCCCATCCCCTTCTTCCCGAAGTACACAGTGAGCTCACGCAGTTACGGAGAATGCTTTTCTCCGCCCGATCCTCATGCACTTTTGCTTTTTACTTCCCTCTGTGGATGAGCAGCCAGCTGGTATGAGGCTATTCCCCAGATGGTAGGCACCGTCACGTGGAGAGGTATAGCATCGTACCCGCTGGTGCCACTAAGTCAGGTAAATGGACTGCAAAGTGACCCTAAGGGGGGGCACAGAAAAGGAGGACCATTATTTACCTGCAATATAAACCTGCAAATCATTGCAGCACACTGTGCGTGGCCGATGGTACCCAAGAAAGAGCGGGTTTTCCTCTCTCCGGGTATGAAGCCAGAGTGCTGTCAGCATGGCTTGCGCTGCCTTCCAGCTCGCAACCCCGGTGCACTTCGCCACAGGTTCTGAGGGCATCAGAGGATGGATTATTTTCGCTCCCACCTCCAGCCTCTCACTGGGATCCTAGGAGGAAGGTAAGAGCGAATCTCTCACTTTCAGTCTTCCTCGGGATGCGCCACTTCCAAAAGTGAGCACTCCCCATCCCGAGCTGCACCATCGCGGGTGCCTCAGCAATCACTCAAGTGATGCCGTTCGTTCAGGCTCTGTCAGCCTGGTTAGCGATGCTCAGCTGTAGTGGCTCGTCTGGATGGTCATACTCATTTGTGCAATTCAATTCACCATAGGGCCTCCCGATTTTTTGAGCTTGCATTTCCCTCCAGCCGAGATGGAGAGCGGGATTTTACAGCCTGTAATTCATTGGACCCAAAGAAAGTTATAACCAATCTTTTCTGTGTATTCTGAACTGTTATCTGCAAAGCATGCCAGTCAAATGCTCATGCAGAAACGCATCGATGCAATGAGGTCCATTCGAGACACTCGACTCAGTATCTATAAGATTTCTGTCCATGAAGAAAGCTGGTCTCGTTGGCATTGATCACAAGAGATGGGGATCTGGAGGCATTTTCAGTCAGCGAATCTTGCCAGGAATTCGAGCCGTCCTACTCGCATGTTATCCTGAGACCCGGTTCAGCTATGTGCCCAAGGTTCCTACCATGCCCTTTCAAGTCACCCATACATTGCTGTTTGCTGTAGTGCACTGTGGACCATACTCAGAGCATAAGCCTCTAAGCAGCTCTTCTTCTGTTCTGGTTGGCAGAAGGGAAGTGCCGTATCAAAGCAGAGGTTGGCCCACTGGATAGTGGATGCCATCTCCCTCATATATCTTAGCCAGGGCAAGACGTGTCCTCCAGGAGTAAGAGCACACTCAACAAGGAGCATCACCTCCTTCTGGGTGTTAGCACACAGCACCTCAGCACCTCTCTAACAGACATCTGTAGAGCTGCGGGCTGGGCGACAGTTAACACATTTATGAGATTTTATAATCTTCAGGTGGAGCAAGTTTCCTCTCAGTTACTGGGTAGCTCTATCCAGCTGGGAGGAAGCTAAGCTTGGTGTCAAAACATGCATGCTCCACCATTCTTCTGAATCCAGAGATGCATGTGCTGTTTCCACTCTGCTTAGCGGGTTCCCCATCTGGTGAACCCTAGAGAGTTCCTCTGAGCCCCCCAACACCCCACTCAGTAGTGGAGCCAGATGCTTTGTCAATTACGTTGTCAATATTTCCATTTGGTCAGCCCGCGTACTGGAGATCAGTGCCATCTATGCATGATCCCAGATTGGCAATCTCATATGCGTCATTCAGCTATAATGCAGTTCCCCCGTTGTTTTAACTACCTGCTAACCATCTTACCATATGTAGTGCTCCCCCTGACAGGGCTAGCCCATATGTTCATTTTGTCATGACGTCTCCCCATTTGGGTAGCAGGTGGGCTCAGCATCCTTGCCCTTCGGGACTGGCACACTTTCCCAATGTACTCTAAACTGTATTGTATTCTAAAACCCCTAGTCTGCAGCTAGCTAGTTAAAAGACTCATACGACACCCTAACTTTTATTTAAAAAGGTTTTCCATATTCTGGTAAGTAAGAGCCTGGGAATGTTGGAGGGTTGCATCATTGGTGATGCTTGTGCACTCACGCTATGCTTAGCAAGCATCTCACCAAAGGCTTGGTGGGTCCAGCTACTGTGACGCTTTCCATACACTCCCCCAAAGTGTCGTTTCGATTTGGGGTTGGATTTCACAATCTAAAGGGGAATGTCCGAGTTACTAATGTAACCCACGTTACCCAAAGGAGGGAACAGAAGTGCCATGTCTCCCCTCACAGTAGCTGGGTCTCCAGCTGATAGCTGAATGTTTGGCTTCACCAATAAAAGCATGACTTGCTCTCCTACAGGTGCTGGTATACGGTTTACTGTTTTTATACTGTATACTGTTAGGAGCTGCACTTTGGCAGTTTATAGGCATTAATTTTCCTTTTTTCTTACTCTTCAGAATGATTGGTCATCTAGCAATTCCACAAAAATGTCGTTTCGACATGACATTTCCATTCCCTCCTTGGGTGAATGCTGGTTAACCAGGACATTTTACACAATGTCTTAACTACATGCAACATGACAAGATTTCAGCAATGACAGAAACAATATCAGCCATTCAGAATTGTAGGATAGTGTACTGCACTTCTCACCAGGACAGGTATTTTAACAATGTTAATGAGGTTTAATATGTATTAATCACATTATCATCCTATCAACCTGTTGAGATGTCACGTCTGGTGTGGACAGACAAATTGTTGTCATTTCACTCTTCTCTCGACCAAACTCCTACTGAAAAAAACACCATCAAACCATGACACTTCACATTTACTGACTACTTTATTCATTTTGAATTCAGTCTCTCTCCAGTCACACCAGAAACATGTTTCCCAAAGAACTACCATGAATTAAAGTAGCTTTAATCAGTAAACAATTTTTTAAATCTTGCTTTCTTGCTAATCTTGTTTTCTTGATCCTCAGCAAAGTGTCTTTTATTCGTCCTGTTGATGAAAGTTTGGTCACTGCAGGGCTTTCAGTCAAATGTTTCTTAAACTTCTTGCAAAGTCAGTGAAAACAGATCAGTGCTCTTTGTTTTGTTATTCATTCATTCATTTTCATTTCGGCTTTATTAATCTGGGGTTGCCACAGCGAAATGAACCGCCAACTTATCCAGCATATGTTTTACGCAGCGGATGCCCTTCCAGCTGCAACCCATCACTGGGAAACATCCACACACACTCATTCACACACATACACTACGAACAATTTAGCTTACCCAATTCACCTATACCACGTCTTTGGACTTGTGGGGGAAACCGGAGCACCCGGAGGAAACCCACGTCAACATGGGGAGAACATGCAAACTCCACACAGAAACGCCAACTGACCCAGCTGAGGCTTGAACCAGCGACCGTCTTGCTGTGAGGCAAACGTGCTACCCACTGCGCCACCGTGAGGCCCTTGTTTTGTTATATACTTTGCTTTAAAATATGTGTACCTCATTAAATAAATAAATTTTAAAAATGAATTTCACTCCTGGATAAATTGAAATAGGTGGCGCGACTGCATAGTGGGTAGCACTGTTGCGTCACAGCAAGAAGGTCGATGGTTCGAGCCTCGGCTGGGTCAGTTGGCATTTCTGTGTAGAGCATGCATGTTCTCCCTGTGTTCGCGTTGGCGGTTCATTCCACTGTGGTGACCCCCAATTAATAAAGGGACTAAGCCAGAAAGAAAATAAATGAATAAGTTCAAATATGACTAAGCAGTGACCTCCAAATTTAGGAATTTTTAGGTTGTTCTCAGCTTTGTTCTCCACTATGCTTGTTTACATTTTTCTTTTCTTTAAAAATTTTTGGCATACCTGTACTGGTTTATACATCTTTTCTTTTTTTACCTGCGTGCAACAAAGAAACCACTGCTACTGTTCGCTTTTCGAGCACCATATGTACAGGTTCGATCCTGTGCTACATTTGTGGTGTGGTCTAATATATGTTACTTCTTGTACACGTCTTACTGTCACTGCGATACCTTTGTAAGAGTGAAACTTAAAAATGTGTCTCTGTATATACAGCATCTTATCATGCACAGGTTTCAAAATGCTGGTCTGACATTTAGGAAGATAACATCAGACTGAGTCATAAAATGTACTGTGCCCTAGATGAATTTAAGAAAAGGTCGTAACTGAGGGCGGAGTAAAAAAAGAAAGAGTAAAGTAAAAATACATTTTCATAAGAAAATAAGATTAAAACAATAGTTTTATTAATGTAATTAAACAAGTAAACAAACTATTTTTAACAAAACAAACAAAACACAAATCACAATCATTTGAAAATAATTAATACAAAAATTATTGAATAAAATTGTTTGTTTAATAGAATTTTACTGGATTTAAAATACATTTCTTCATATTTTTCATATGCAAAAATTTATTCTGACGAAAACAATATTGTCTTATAATCTGTTTCTCTGATTGTTAACATAAACATACATTTTTTTGTGCATATGCATACATAAACACATCAGTATACACAAACACACATACCTTTTTATTCCACTTAATACCTCTAATCTAGCATTTATTTAAAAGTTTATACAAATTAATTAAGGGCTGCACGGTGGCGCAGTGGGTAGCACGATCGGCTGGGTCAGTTGGCATTTCTGTGTTTGCATGTTCTCCCCGTGTTCGCGTGGGTTTCCTCTGGGTGCTTTGGTTTCCCCCACAAGTCCAAAGACATGCGCTATAGGTGAATTGGGTAAGCTAAATTGTCCATAGTGTATAAGTGTGAATGAGTGTGTGTGTGGATGTGTGGATAAAACATATGCTGGATAAGTTGGCGGTTCAGTCCGCTGTGGCGACCCCTGATTAATAAAGGGACTAAACCGAAAAGAAAATGAATGAATGAATTAATCAAATGAAATTATAACAACCAAATAAATACAAATTACATATAAAGGAATAATGACAAAGTATTAATTAAAGTACTATAATAAGTAGAAAAAACTTGAAATAGCTGTTAGCAAGACATGGACTTTGAAGTGTAAAAAGGTTCCTCAGAATGTAAACATTTTGGAAACATTTTGGATAATGTAAATGCACATCAACAAAATATAGCACCTTATAAGTGGTTTTTGGAGATTTTCATGCAAAAATCATACATAATGTACCTTTAATACAGAGCTGTGCGGACTTGACCAATATTGATTACCATAGACTATATTTTCTCACCAAAACCTATGCCTTCAGAACACTCAGAATATGGTCTGCCCCTGATTAGGTTAGGTTAGTTTATTCATCCCTTAGGAAATTGGATTTGCACAGGTTGACAGTTGTCTCACACATAATCATTCAAAAACATAGAAACATAATATAAGACATAATGAGTACTAACAAAGGGGCCAAGGTAAATTAAAAAACAGATCCATCCTTCAAATTCATTTACATTACAGGATATATACAGGTAATTTAAAGTAGAAATATTTAAATTAATTCTCAAACCTCCTTGTCCTTCCCCATATTGATATCTGCCGCCTGATGGGAGTACAACAAACTTCTTGTGCAATGGGTGAGATGGAGTTAATTATTGTACAAGCTTTTAGCTCTAAAAATATCTTGGAACAATGTCTGTTGTACTCCAATCACTTTAGATGCAGTCTTAATCAGCTTTAGTCATTCTGCACGCAATCAAACCAAACAAAAACACAACAAGAAAGAACAGATTTGATAAGACTCACTGTAAAACAGGGGTCACCAGACCTACTTTTGTGTGGGCCACATACATTTTCTTTTCTTTAATGAGGAAAATGGGCTGGTAGTGACTACCCGTATTAATAAAAAAAAATATGAATGACTTTAAATATATTTTTATCACTACTAATGCTAGATCTTTTTTTTTTTTTAAATACATACGAAATAGCCTTCTTTCAGGAGATATTGAGTATATTTAAGGGATCAATACTATCACAATTTATTCAGAAAATATTTTTTATTTATATCTTATATTTTATATCTTACGGTTAAAACAATTACAATGCAAAATAACTTCATTGAAAGACAACATTTATTATTACATAGAGATATGATATGAGTAAAGCATATATATTTTTAAATATTTCACAATTTCTTTAGCGTTGTTAAGAGGGGCGATCCAAATGTGGTGGTGGGGCATATTTTGTGAATCCCTGCTTTAAAAGAATTCACTTCCCCTAAAAATACAGGAGTTGTTGAAGTTTTTTTTTTTTTTAGCTTTTGTTAGCTTAGAATTGTAATTTACTATCTATCTTGTACCCCAGGCTCTGGTTTCCCCCACAGTCCAAAGACATGCAGTATAGATGAATTGAATAATTGGCGATAGAGTATATGTGAAAATGTGAGAGTGTACAGGTGTTTCCCAGTACTGGATTGCGGCTGGAAGGGCATCCGCTTTGTAAAACATATGCTGGATAAGTTGGCGGTTGATTCCGCAGTGGCGACCCCTGATAAAAAAAGGACTAAAATTAAGGAAAATGAATGAATGAATGAATGAATGAATGAATGAATGAAT
>CAIGQW010054520.1:1710868-1729917 GCA_903798125.1 Danio choprae
TGATTGATTGATTGATTGATTGATTGATTGATTGATTGATTGATTGATTGATTGATGTTTTGACTTTGTAATGTTTAACCAAAATATGATAGCTCAACCTCCCAATGAAATGACAGCCTTTTCTCTGATGACGTACGCATAACTTCTCCAATGCCTGAATTCCCTGAAATACTACACCCACATCTCAGCATCCAATCAACAACTAATGAAGAGCTCGTCTCACCCTGTGATCAGGGTCATCTGCAGTAACCACTGTCATCTGATAAAGTTGGACATTGATTGGAATTGTGCTGTCCAAGGTCCTGAACTATGTGGAAAACAAGCAGGTTTGTGTCTATATGTGTATAGACAATATATATATTGTTATTATATATTTCCGTAGTAGGTCGCATTGCGTTTAGTGTAATATCAACATAGCTGTCTTGTTAGCATGTTGAAGATGTTAACAGCCGTGAAGATCACGCCGCCCAGTAAAAACAACTGGCGAAGCTGAGTCAGCAAAGGAAGAATGCGTGAGCGTGCAAATTGCTAAGCAACTTTAATGTGAATAACAAAGCTCCCAGCTGCTCCATAAATCTAACCTTCAAGCTATTTCCCACTCACCACAGAAACCCATTAAAAGAGGCACTCGCAGTTAGCTAATCTAATAATGTATCAATGCCCATGATATATGCTTACAAAAGCACAATTTGGTCACAAAAGATTTGGTTCTACATCAAGACCATTACTATTTTCACACGAGGTTGCTAACATCTGATGACCACAGAAATGGTGAAGTATGTGCCATATAGACTGAGCAGTAAATGGAGCGACACTCGCACATGGGTAGATACTGGATAGACTGACTTGAAACAAAAACTTTAAACAATCAGTTCAGCTGCAACGCTATGTTTTTGGCATTGAAATCCGGTAACCCGAAACCTTTATTTTTACACATGCAAACAATGAAGTCTGTAAAGAAAAAGAAAGAAAGGACAAAACAAAACAAAAGTCAGGTCCAGTGAATCAGAGGCTCGGCTACGTTATATAGGGGACATAAAGCCAGTGTGTGTGCACCGCTGGCAAGCTTCCTGACATTTTTATGGTGCCCTGTGCATGCCAAGTATTGAGAAATGTAATTGCTCAAAAAAAAAAATTTAACTTTGAGAAGTTTGCTGTGTTGGCATTCAAAATTAAACAGGCTCTGTAGTGAAAGTGCAAGCCATTGTTTGAAATACATTGACATGAAATACATTGTTTTTTAAAACAAAAAAATATTTAAACTGAAAATATACAATATCAAAATAAAGGTATATATTAACCCTTATGTATTGCTGGGGCTGTTTTCATCCATTCTGGGGTGATTTTTTGTCTATATTTGGCCATAGCTTTTTCTGTGTTTCAGCTAGCAGAATGATTTTTGCTGACAAATCTTATTTTGACACATATTTTGAGAAAATGCTTTGAATAAAAAAAAAAACCTCAACGATACACTCTCGGCAAATTTACTACCCTTTTGCTATGTTCGGGATGAAAACATCCACTAAGTTAAACTGCTGTAAAAATTATGTTACTGATTTTCTGGGAAAAAAACACACACAAAATGACGTATTTTCAATATATTCATTCATTTTCATTTCGGCTTAGTCCCTTTATTAATCTGGGGTCGCCACAGCGGAATGAACCGCCAACTTATCCAGCATATGTTTTACGCAGCGGATGCCCTTCCAGCTGCAACCCATCTCTGGGAAACATCCATACACACCCATTCACACTCATACACTAACGGACAATTTAGTCTACCCAATTCACCTATAGCGCATGTCTTTGGACTTGTGGGGGAAACCGGAGCACCCGGAGGAAACCCACGCCAAGACAGGGAGAACATGCAAACTCCACACAGAAACGCCAACTGACCCAGCCGAGGCTCGAACCAGCAACCTTCTTGCTGTGAGGCGAACGTGCTACCCACTGCGCCACCATGAGGCCCATATTTTCAATATAAAAAATAGTAATTGTGAACTGGATTTTTTAAAAACTTTTTATCAAAATCTTGGACGAGAAACAACAATGCCTTTGATACATTTTTTTTCTCCATAATTTACCGTTGGTGGCTGTTTTTGCCCCATTGACGTCCATTATAACCACATTTTTTTTATTGCAAAACCAAGACACATAATCATGTATTTATGATTGTTGGTGGTTGTCCCTGTTGGGAAGAGAAAATTTGTAATTTTTACTGTTGATCATCAGTTGGCATCATTAACCCTTTAGATAGGCCTGTGCAAAAAAGCTTAGTTTTTGGATTTTATATGGAGTTATTTGGAGTATAACAGCAAATTAAAGTGTGTGTCTGAGTGTGTGAGAATGACCTTTACACAATTACCTTGATGTGTCTGAGAACATCTAAATATGCATCTCAGCTCTCAGAACTACATGGAGTAAATAAAAACAAAGATTGTGTATTTATGCACCATCAGTTGTGGTTATAATGGAAGTCAATGGGGCAAAAACAGCCACCAACAGTAAATTAGTAAATCTAACAATGCATCAAAGGAAATGTTGTTACTAATCATTTACATGTCCAAGACTGTGATAAAAGGGAAATAAAATCCAGTCCACAACTACTTTTTATACTGAAAATAGGTCATTTTGTGTATTTTTTTCACCAAATCAGTGACATCATTTGTGAACTTGGCAATTAAAGAGTTAAAATCCTGTAATTTTCTAAACAATTTAGTAGTTTTGATTAGGACTGAGATTGATAAACAGATTTATGCAAAGAAAATTGAAAAAAATATTTATCTGATGCATTTTTACAGCAGTTTAATTCAGTGGATGTTTTCATCCCGAACATAACAAAGGGGTAGTCAATTTAAACAGTGCACAAGGGTTAAAAATAAGAATATTTGTGTAATGTCCTAGGTGTTAATTGTATTTTGTATGATATTTGGTATTATATTTTTATTAGAAAAAATGAATGACTATAATAAAGTTGTTTAGTGTAACAACAAAAACCTAGAATATACTTAAACCTTAAAATACTAATTGTAATTCTAAAACACAGCCTAAAATATAATGTAGCATGGTCATTTTATAGATTTTGATAAGTACAGGTCAGAATAATTACTGTCACCCTTATATTTTATTTTCACAAAAGTAATTAGATATATTAGCGCTATAAATAGATAGACATTTGTGCTTATTTAACCTTTGTGCACTGTTTAAATTGACTACCCTTTTGTTATGTTCGGGATGAAAACATCCACTGAATTAAACTGCTAGGTAAAAAACTAAAAATCAAGTCCACAATTACTTTTTATATTAAAAATACATAATTTTGTGTGTGTTTTTCACCAAATCAGTGACATCATTTATGAATTTGCCAATTAAAGAGTTAAAATCCTGTAATTTTCAAAGCAATTTAGTAGTTTTGATCAGGACTGAGGTTAATTAACAGATTTATGCAAATAAATGTAATAAATAAAATAAATCTGATGCATTTTTACAGCAGTTAAAATTTAGGATGTTTTCATCCCGAACATAACAAAAGGGTAGTAAATTCAAGTAACAACAAAAACCTAGAATACTTAACCCTTAAAATGCTAATTAACTGTAATTTTAAAACACAAATCCTAAAATATAATGTAGCATGGTCATTTTATAGATTTTGATAGGTACAGGTCAAAATAATTACTGTCACCCTTATATTTTATTTTCACAAAAGTAATTAGATAGATTAATGCTGTTATTAGATATAATTAGACATTTCAATTGGTGTTTATTTAAAGTTTCAACAGTCCAGCAAAATTAATATTCAATTCATAACAACTTGACATGTTTTAAACTATTTCTCCATACACTATATACAGGCATGTTTTTTTCATATGTCATGCGTTTGTTTATAAAACAATTTCTGAGGTCTAGTTTTATATGAACTTTCAAAGACCGCAGTGCTTTAAATGGTCGGCTATGCTGAGTGATTAGAGCTAGCACTGAGTGTTCCTCTTAAATGAATTTCTTCACTTGAGAAATTCACAAAGGGAAACTATATTGTTTTGGTTCTCCTACATCTGTTCTCTCAGCAGCGAGGTCCAAGCTAAATTGTGCTCCGAATATCTTGCAGTGACTTAGAGGCTAAAACAACTGCTACTAATGGGTGGATATTATTTTAAGGATGACCATGTTCCCACCCCACAGCTAGAGTAATTCACCCGTTTGCCTGACAATACCACAAAGAAAGGAAAGGCCAAACATTTACTTTAGCTGTCACATTCAGAGAGGAGCCAGTTAACGCTGGGAACTGCCTGTACTTTTTCTTCGTCGAGGCGATATGAAAATATAGTCAACGCATATGTAAACTATGAATGCCTCTGGAGGTGGAAAACATTATTCTGCATGGAAAACATGGTAAATATGAACAGTGTTTAGCACTTCACACCCTTAATTGAAGTACTTTCATCAACAAGTCGACGTTTTATTTAGAAAAGTATCTTTATTAGAAAGAATAATATAAATAGACAAAATAAAACGTAACATTTGCTAACAACGTTGGTTTTTGTAAGCTGGCAAAACCTGCTTTGGGTTAAGAACAATGTATTCTGCTGTCCACAAGTGTTTGCACACAGAATTGTCAAATGAATTATACTTAAATACAAAGTTTCTTAGTGAGAAACCAATCCATTTAAGCTTTAAACAGGAGCTCTGTGCCTGGGACAAAAGCGCATGTATAACCGACTTAAAGTCAATGCCTGGCATCCAAAACATCTCCTGGATTGGATGGAATAAGTGCAATTATACAGTTATATACAATGTAGAACAGACAGAACATTTAACAAACATCCTATCAGCTTAGAAAATAAATAAATATGCTTAGTGCATTAAAAAAATAATTTTAAATTAAAGAGCATACCAAACTCAGTTTGGTCCTGCACATTGCTTTTCAAAGTCAAAGACAGTCCAGCTGCCTTGATTTTTGTTGACTGTTTGGATATGTTTTGCTCAACAGTTTTATTTTAACACAGTTTTAATCAGCATTTCAAGGGTAGCTCTGAACATCTAAAAAGTGGACATTCAAATCCAGTTGGCACGATCCAAAAATCTGCATGGATATTTCATTTGTTAAACACATTTCAGATTGGTTTGTTTCGTTTTGCATTGGGATCCAATCAATCAGGTCAAACTTTTCATGAAAAATTTCGTTAACTAGTGATGCACTAATAATTAATGTTCATTTTTCTACCAAACCCCAGCTCACACTGTGTGATTTTGGCCTGGATTAGGTGTTCTGAGACATTTTTGAAATCCTAAAAGATTCCTATCATGCTAGGCTAAAATCTGTGGTCATTGATTATTGGTTTCACATGTTCACTGACAGCCAATTAATGGTTAATGTGATCAAAATTTTGGCCAGCCTGATCCCAAGAGGAAACGTAACTATTTTAAGTTTTGTCAGTTTAGTGGCTAATTTGTATTAATTCATACAATTTCAGTCATAAGAAACATTTTTGGTGACAACCAAACGCCACCACTAAACCAAACCATCATTGAGGGATGAGCAAATCGTACTAAAATGTAAGAATGGAATCATACAAATTCATACGAATTAGCCACCAAATTGAAAGTTACGAATTGGCATGACATAGCATGGCAGTGTCAGAAGATTTGATCCTTGATCCAAGAACCAATGCACAGAACCTGATAATTCAATCAGCACGACAACCTCAAACCATCTTGGGGAAATGTCAAAACTTAAAGTAAAATGAACAGTGCAGATTGTTTATGTTTTCTCTAGGTTATAATTTAAGAGCACAGGTTATTAAATGTGTTATGGATTGATGACATCTAACTCCAGGTGAGTTATGCAAGTGTCTGTGTTTGGCACGTCTTGATTGTCAATTAGTGTGACATTATATCAACTGTTTGTACAAGCTACAATCATAAAAGATCATTAAAATTTGCACAGTGTAAGCCAGTCCTAATGACATTCTTTTTCAGCAAATGCAATATTGCTTTCATATTGAACCTTTTACATTTCCAACCAAATTTGGCCATTTAGTTTGTACATTTACCTCTGTTGTTTTGAGACTTCTTGAGACAATTTGCCGTACTTTGCTGGGACTGTCCAAATACACTCCACCGTTGTGATTCAAGACAGTTATTTTGAGAATACTTTTGCCAGTATTGCCCTTGAAAACACACAAATGAGGCCTGAGTCCATTCTAAATCTTCTAGTTCTGGTACTTAAGAGCTTCGATGGCATGATTAGGAAGTCATAATGTGCTCTTAAACGTCATCAATATTGAACAAAATCCAAAGGTCAGTGATTTAAAACAAGTGCTCAGTGGTTCATGGTCACTTTGAAAAAGTTTGTATGGTTGAAAAAAATGTGCACAAACGTTTCAGTAGCAAAAAATGTCAAAGTCAATCACTTATTTTAAAAGAACCAAAATACGTCTCTTCGGCTTCCGGGTCCAGCAGCCATGCGTTGGATACTTTGACGTAAATTCTATCGTCTTTCTCCAGCCGGACACCTCTGCCCTGCTCCATGCAGTACTTGTTATACTTTTCAATGTTCCACTTTAGCGTCCCGCTGCTTTTTGCAAGGAGAGTAGGTTCAGGCCGTGAGTTGTTTTCGTGGTAAATGTACTGACCCAACTCTATTTTGCTGACGTCCTCTCTCTCCAAGTTGTGAACCTCATAATATCGAAAACAGGTCTTGGCGTATACATAGTAGTACCCAGGTTCATCCACTATAATTCTGTTTTCACGATATTTCATCTTCTTCAGATTCTGCACTTGCGTGTCCTCCCAGGCTATCTGGGTTAAACCGTTTTGATCTTCTGCAAAAGCATAAGTAAAAGGGTCAGAATAAACATGACTTTTCTAAATATGAATATATATTACATTCAGGGGTGTGACAGTACACCTACTGTAAACTATTTTTATAACCTATAGGTTCAAATACGTTGATGTTTTAACCATTGCGCTTGTGAAACTTTTAAGTTTAATTATGTAAATTTCAAAAAATAAAAATGATATTACACTTATGCAAACATGCAAACTTCTAGCGGTTCATTCCGCTGTGGTGACCCTTGATGGATTAGGGACTAAGCTGAAGGAAAATGAATGAATGAATGAATGAATGAATGAATGAATGAATGAATTTTGCAAATTCTTTTTCCAAGCAAAAATTAATGTGTTGTTGTAACTTAATGTAATGTATGTGTTTATTTACCCCCTAGTAACATCTACATCTTTTCATTCATTCATTTTCCTTCGGCTTAGTCCCTATATTCAACAGTGGTTGCCACAGCGGAATGAACCGCCAACTTATCCAGCATATGTTTTACACAGCTGATGCCCTTTCAGCTGCAACCCAGTACTGAGAAACACCCATAAACACTTGTGCACAGTCTTTGGGCTGTGGGGAAAACTGGAGCACCCGGAGGAAACCCACGCAAACGCGAGGAGAATATGCAAACTCCACACAGAAATGACAACTGACCCAGCCGGGACTCAAACCAGCGACCTTCTTGCTGTGAGGCAACAGTGCTAACCACTGTGCCACTGTGTCGCCCCATCTACATCTTACCAAACACAAATTCATAATCTTTTTTTTCACCAAGAGAAATTACTTAAAAAATGTTTTATGTCAAAATTCTTCACTTCAAAAGCATTTCAGAAAATGTTTACAACAACCATGTCATGTGATAATAAAAAAAAAGCATTTACTTACTGGGTAATAAGATTATGGGCGCCTTGATTGGAAGGTGAGCTGATGGCATGACTTTCTTTGTTCGATATCTTTCCTTCTTTAAACTTTTGATTTGATCACCTATTAAAGTTTCACTGTGCATTTCCTGAGGGGAGAAAAATACAAAGCAAATTACTGAGTGACTCTTCATCGAACCCTTCATTCACAGTGTTGATTCTTATGGCCATACAGACAATAACAAAACAAATATGTATTGTAATGTTATGAGGAATGAGTCTTTTGGACAGATGGTGTTTTCCAGCAGCTGCGTCTGCCCAGAATGCAGCAGAAATGAAAACCAGGTGAGCATATGCCGAGTAAAGGTAATGGTAACACTTTATTTTAAGGGTGATAAAATGATACAGAACGATAAAGATAGAGGGTTAGTATGTCATATTTCATTTTTCTAGAAATGACCTTGGTAACACTTTCTTAAAGGGGTGTTCAAAAGAATGGCATTAAACCTTTGTGTCATGTCATGAATGTGAATAGGACTTTATGCATGCTTATAGCAACTGTCATTGAATGTCATTTGCTCAGTTATGACATTTTAAAAGCAAAGATGACATTGTTTGTTATGACAATTTGGCATAAATCCATCACAACCTGTTTTTGTCTTTGTCATGAGAACTTGACATTACCAAGACAACAAAACTTGTCATAAACATGATTGTCAAGAAGCCATTATAAATATGTCATGAATTTTAAAACACTGTCATTAATATTTTTATGACCTCAACTACAGTGGTACAACCTTAATTTGTCATTAAAATATCATTAAATATTAATGACGCTGTAAAAAAATTGTTTAACAGGGTAATGACACTTTTAATGAGACATTTTAAAAGACAAATACAGTTTGTCCCACTGAAAACGTGATCAGAAAAATATTCATGACATAATTATAATAGCCTCATGACAATCATGTTTATGACAGATTTATGAAAAGTTATGTTGGTAAAGTCAAGTTGTCATGACAAATAACACGAAAGGTTGTGATGTACAGTGCTCAGCATATATAAGTACACCTCTCACAAATCTATCTTTTAAATTCATATTTTTAATAGGATGCTTTACAATATTATATTTGTGCATATACATTAGATTAGTCAGTATTGAAGCCAAATCTGGAGCTAATCTAACAAAATAACTTACAATAGTACACCCAAATTGATATGTTATAGAAAAATATTAAATACAAATTTTAAAAAACGGAAAAGTCAAGAGAAGCAAAAAATTTGGAAAATTAAGTTGAAATTTTGTAGGTTGTAATTTTTGTATATATATTTTTTTGCAATATTTAGCTTGAATTTAATTGTATTATCTTTCAATTTCTAAATATGTTTGGTGACTAAAATATTAGTTTAATAAATATATCTGTTAAATAAATCTGTTTTATTTAAATGCACCAAAATACATTGCCTATATTCACTGAGAAATGGATAAAAATGTTCATTTTCAAAATGGGGTGTACTCATATATGCTGAGGACTGTATTTACATTAAGTTGTCATAAACAATGTCACGGTCCTCACGGTGGCGCAGTGGGTAGCACGTTCGCCTCACGGCAAGAAGGTCGCTGGTTCGAGCCTCGGCTGGGTCAGTTGGCGTTTCTGTGTGGAGTTTGCATGTTCTCCCTGTGCTGCTCCGGTTTCCCCCACAAGTCCAAAGACATGCGGTACAGGTGAATTGGGTAAGCTAAATTGTCCGTAGTGTATGTGTGTGAATGAGAGTGTGTGGATGTTTCCCAGTGATGGGTTGCAGCTGGAAGGGCATCCGCTGCGTAAAACATATGCTGGATTAGTTGGCGGTTCATTCCGCTGTGGCGACCCCAGATTAATAAAGGGACTAAGCCGAAATGAAAATGAATGAATGAATAAACAATGTCACCTTAAAATGACATAACTGAGCAAATGACACTTAATGACAGCTGTCATAAGCATGCATAAAATCTCATTCACATGTCATGATTATAAAGGTGGTGTTACAGTCTTATGAACCCCCCTTCAAGTAAAGCATTATCAAGGTAATATCTAGAAAAATCTCATTTGAAATATTAACCCACAACCTCTATCTTTTTGGATCGCTTTATTCTCACTCATTCTTGCGGAATGTTGTTTTTCAAAGTAGAATTAGGAAACAATAGTGACCACAAACTGATGTTGTTTTGTTTTTTTCACACATGCAACTGGCTATTGGTTGCAGCATGGTAGAACTTGATCTCACAGCTAAAGATAGAATGACAGTATGTGCTTTGTTATAAAATAAATAACATTACTCCTTTTTTTTTTGGGAATGTACATCTCGCAATATTGCAATCTTAAATTACTCTTGCCCAATGGTCATTGTGACCCACCACTCTGCATATTTTGCACGTCTCAGTTAACGCACCTGATTTAGATAACCAGCTATTAATAAGAGAGCTTCAAAATGTCTTCCAGTTGCCATTTTCCCTACATAGTGTTCAATACTCTCTACCACCTGGCCCCTGGAAACCATGCTTTGAGACGAATTGAGAATCGTTGCCCAAAAGGATAAAGTCCGGGTGAGTTGAATGAGTAGTGTGTTGTCCAAGTCCAAGAGACTCTGGTACAAATGTGATTTCTCACCCAACTGTTTACATTGACTTTTGTTTTGACATTGAATTTTTGGTGCATTTTAATGTAACCTTTTGTGTATTTGACAGTTAACATGAATGAGGGCTTAATTTAATATCCACACGCCTCATTGGCTGACAGACGGGTTTCTGTAAGTTTTATTTCATGTCAAGGGTTTAATCTAATTTAAAAAATGATGTAATTTGGAGCCGTAGTCTGTACAGTAGTGATCTGCAAACTCCCGCTAAAATGACACCAGCTCACAGTCATGACACAACACCCCATTTTCTAATACAATCAGATAACTAACTAAAAGCTAACTTCTTAGAAAACCAAACATGAACCTACATCAGCATGATAAGAACTGCCTAAAGCTGCCATTTCTACCATCTCCAACAATCAACAATTACATTGCCAATGTAAAAAAAAGTGCAAACACTTCAGCAGCGTTGAGTTTTTGATGAAGAAGAAAGCTATCGTCTTTACAATGCTGACAATGAGCACTCATCAAGTTCGACTAGAAGCTGTATTGATAAAAGTATGCAATGTTCTTGGAATTAACACAAAATGAACATAGAACTTCATGAGACAACTCATTATTCCTCGTGTTTCATATGAAAGTAGTTCAAAATAAACTAATCATTCCCGAACAACCCATCCCTAATTAACTTTTTAAAAGATGACATGCCCACCATTGTATACCTCTACATAATGGAATTAACTTAGATGCCGGTTGTTTTAAATATCCATGCATTCATTATATTCACCAAAATCTACTCTATGGGCAAAATGGAACAATTATTAAAGGGATAGTTAGGCCAAACATTAAAACTCTGTCATCATTTACTGACCCTCCGCTTGTTCAAAACCTAATTGAGTTTCATGTGTTTAACACAAAGATATTTTGAAAAAAGCTGGAAACCTGTAACCATTGACTTCTATAGTACTCTATTAGTTTAGTTTAGTCTATAGAAGCCAATGGCTACCGGTATCCAACATTTTTGAAATGATCTTCTATTGTGTTCGATGGGAGAAAAAAAAAAGTAATGGAAGGCTGAAACCACATCTCATTTATTTACATGGAAAAGGTGACCTCTCACTGACACTGCAGGGCAGAAATATTTTGTAGGAACGGGGACGGTCTATAGTTGCTTTCCCACTATTGGGCTACTATTTAGTAACAATGTAGCACTTAACTTTGACTTTTTATTCAGTGGGGGGTCTCATTCTGTTTATAAAACTGTAATCATGTTGCTTTTTACTACCAAGACGCTGCTTTCGCGTGAACGTTTTTATGTAAACAATTTCAATTATGGCTGTGTCTGAAATTACCTACTACTTGAGTAGGTACTACATTTGACTTTAAATTTACTACATGACTGTTAGAAAAGTATGTTCTATATTGTATGAATGTGAGCAGTATGAATGGAACTCGGACGAACTATGGATGCGCACTTCAGAATATCGCAAGAAGTAGTAGGCCATCCGGGTACTTCTTGCCTACTGTTTTTCGAATACTATGAATTTGGACGTGCTACTTGGCTCACATAGTGTTTTTACATAGTAGGGTTGTATAGGATTTCGAACGCATCAAACTGGGTCTCCCAGGAAAAACGGTGACTAACCATCCATAATTGATAATTGATGATTGTGTTTGTGACTTGTTATTAAACTGAAATAAGTATGTACTCCATTTTTAGTAAGCATGTTCCTAAATTTAGCAAATTCATTATTTATAAGCTTTCCAATGAAAAACAAACAAACAAACAAACTATAATCACTGCTTGAGGCTTAAACCTTTAGAATGATGTATAGTTGGTCAAGATTACTCATGCTCTATTTGATTTAATCTGTTCGTAAACACGGACATGTTCAACAGATAGTGTTTCAGTGTGCCGGCTTCCTGGTGCTTGTTAACAGGTTGCAAATATAGATATAGACTATGAACTGACCATTCTGACATACTGTAGATGGTAGAGGTCTGCATTTACGAATGAAAGGTGGTCAGTAACTCTGGAAAACTTTGGATGGGAGTGGGTGGCCTGACAATAATCTGTCACTGCCAAAATCTTTGACTTGATCTGTGCAAAGTGATAGTTCAACCAAACTGAACATTCTGTCATAATTTTATTCTGTCTCACCATTTAATCTTTATTAAAACAAGTTACTTTCTTCTGCTGAACACACAGGAAGAAATTTTGATGAAAGCTGGAAACTGGTTACCACTGACTACCAAAGCCTTTCCTACTATGGTTGTCAATGGTTACAGGTTTTCAGCTTTCTACAAAATGTCTTATTTTGTGTTGAATCGAAGACAGAAACTCATACAAGTTCTATCATTACCATTTTAAACAGTTTGGTAAAAGATGTTTTCAGTTTTAAGTAGCCATTTAGTCAATGATTTTCATTTACTATTTTTTTTTGTACAAAATTATAGGCATGGCATGTTTCATTTATTTTTTCTCTGTGACATCTGACAGTAAGATATGTTAAATGAGTTATCCATCTTTTCTTATTTCATCTATAGCCAGCTTTCTACATTTGATATTTACCTTAATAGGTTTTTAAAAAAACATGCAGATGTTTTGTTTGTTTTTGCAGCAAATGTATGCTGAATCCCAATTCCCATACTAACTATTCTAAACAGTATTCAATCTGATTACATCATTATACAAACACATGAGAACATTACTTTATCTGAAAGACCTATGAATGGAAGATTAGCATCCTACGTCATCTACAATACGGCAGGACATTAAATGTAAAATAAATGTGACAGGATGACTGATAGGGCAATTTAGACAATGACAGAATAGACATAACTAAGCACGGTCCATCAATGACAAAATATTGTGTCTCAAAGCTACAAAGGTACTAATGCAGCTGCCAGAGTTCTTACTAGGTCAAGAAACTATAACCCTATCACCCCAATTTTATCCTCCTTACACTGGCTGCTTGTTAAATTCTGTATTGATTATAAAATACTGCTTCTTACCTATAAAGCTTTAAATAATCTAGCTCCTGTTTATCTAACCAACCTTCTGTCTCACTACAATCCAACTTGCTCTTTAAGATCTCAAAACTCTGTGCCTCTGGTAGTGCCCAGAATAGCAAAGTCTACTAAAGGAGGTCGAACCTTCTCATTCATGGCTCCTAAACTCTGGAATAGACTTCCTGATAATGTCTGACTCTCAGATACACTCTCTCAGTTCAAAATTACATTAACAACCTTTTTTTTTTTTTTTTTAGTAAAGCATACACACAATGCATCACAATACGGTATGATGCATGAGTGCGCTCCATGCAGGTGAGTGAGTGGGCTTGACAACCTCCTGTTGGACACACTCCTTCTGTCTTAATGCACCAGACATTTTGTTAGAAATATTTATAGATACTTGATACATTTGGTTCTATGTTTGGTTATATAACTCCTATTTTCATTAATAGTGCTTCATCTTCGCATTGACAAAATTCAAATACATTATGAACAGCATCTACGCTAATTATTTTCTTTGTTCTCTATTTCCCCCTGGGGATGCCCATTCCGAGGCCTCTAGAGACTGTGCAGCGGCATTGATGGGATCCTAGACCTGTGAAGAGATGATGCCAACCATCGAGAACTTCGAGGACAACACACTTAATACACAAATACACTTCATTAAACATGTACACATAGACATCACCTATATGCTAT
Organism: Danio choprae; assembly: GCA_903798125.1. Classification (NCBI taxonomy): domain Eukaryota; kingdom Metazoa; phylum Chordata; class Actinopteri; order Cypriniformes; family Danionidae; genus Danio; species Danio choprae. The sequence goes on from CAIGQW010054520.1 coordinate 1,724,894, forward strand.
AAAATTTCTGTGTAATGATGTCTGTATATAATAACTTGTATATGATTGTAATATAATAATGTGCACCTTTTGTAAAGCTGCTTTGAAACATTCATTTTCTTTTCGGCTTAGTCCCTTTATTAATCTGGGGTTGCCACAGCAGAATGAACCGCCAACTTATCCAGCATATGTTTTACGCAGCGGATGCCCTTCCAGCTGCAACCCATCATTGGGAAACATCCATACACACTCATACACTACGGACAATTTAGCTTACCCAATTCACCTATACCGCATGTCTTTGGACTTGTGGGGGAAACCGGAGCACCCGGAGGAAACCCACGTAAACACGGGGAGAACATGCAAACTCCACACAGAAACGCCAACTGACCCAGCCGGGGCTCGAACCAGCGACCTTCTTGCTGTGAGGCGATTGTGCTACCCACTGTGCCACCGTACTGCCTGCTTTGAAACAATACAATAATAATAATAATAATACTAATAATACTAATAATAATAATACAATAATAATTGTAAAAAAACGCTCAAGTAATAAACTTGAATTGAATTGGATTGAATTTAAACATAAAAAATGACTTTTTAAACCAGCTCTTCATAGAGGAATGCCATGCATGATAGGGATTGGTAAGATCAAGAAAAAAATAGTACAAATGCATGAGATGCAGACATGTCATTGTTACTGAAATCTTAACAGGCCTAAAAAATGCTGTGCTATTTCCTCTCTGCAGTTTCACTTGCTCAGGTATGAGTAGAATGTTCCCAATGCCTCGAGCGTTTTCAGAAGAAGAGGAAGAAGAAAATAGAAAGCAATAAATGACTGCTAATGTATTGCGATTGAAAGTTGTCTTTAAAATGGAGCCAACAAATCCAGAAAGTCCAGCAAATCAAGAACGCACCGAAAACGCACTCCCTTCAACTGTGTGAAATCTAATCTGATTTGCGGGTGTATGTGTCATCATTTTATGCCTTACACCACAAAGAGATTTATACAAGTGGTTGTAGATTAAGGCCTAAGTGAAAGCTATATTTATGAAATATGAACTAAAGGTTATAATATTAGGCCTTATATCCTATACCAGCATCAAGTAGCAAATAAACATAATAATTACGTCCTTCAAGTTCTGGATGTCGTTCGATGCTCTGACCTTCTCAAGAATTTTGGTATACCACAAACAAACTAGGCCAGCACATGCGAGCTCTCTAACTAGATTGTATTTGAGTGGCATTAAAAAAAAAAGCCATGACATAACATATATTTATACAATTCTTTTCAGTTTTACATTTCCTCTGAAATAGGTTGTCCCGGGGTAATGATAAAAACAGTTCACTACTCATGGTCTGGCAAGGCAAGCTGTCAAAATACTTCATAAAGCCCAGAATTTTTATATACAGTAGCATAATATAACAACAAGCCCTCACAACCCAAAAGCTAAGCTTAAAATAAATACTCTTAGTCAACACACTACTGTACGTTTCTCTTCTGATCTAGCTTTACAGATTCCGATTAATTATGACAAATATATTTCTAAACCCTATAATTAGCCTCTTCTATATGAGAAAAACACACTCACAGCATTCCTACGGACCATATATAGATGTTTACGCAGATCATTTGTAATTATTGAGGCAGTAGCCATGCGACATGGTTAAATATCCAAACTGAGCTCCTGACAAAGAACAGTTCCAGAGACATTAGCCTGACCTTTTCACAAGCAACTGCACCGTCATGCTTAAGGAAATGTTTTACAGCAGCACTGGTATGTTTGCGGCGTGTTTATCCTCATTTTTAAACATAATATGTCAAAATACCAATGCAGACCATGTGTTTTAATGATTGAAGATTGGTACCATTAACACAGAAAGAACATTCTCGCTGTCCAATAAACCATGGAAGCTGATTTTTTGCTTTACCTTTTCAAATGATATACTTCTGTAATTTTTAGGGATTATAATACACTTTAGATACCAATAAAGTACCAATATAAACTGTTTAGATACATAAACCACTTAAATAACACTTAATATTTTGAGAATTTTACAAGTCACCTAGAGTTAAACAGTTGAGTTTGACCATTTTTTAATCCATTCAGTCAATCTCCGGATCTGGCGGGAACACTTTTAGCTTAGCTTAGCATAAATCAGTGAATCAGATTAGACCATTAGCATCTCTTTGAAAAAAATAAATATAGTTTTGATCAATTTTTAATTTAAAGCTTGCCACAAGCAATTATATTACGCAGTGCTGTTATGAGCCATAAAAAGTGGAGTTTCCTTTAAAAAGGGACCACCGTGGTGACTTTTGTACCTATCTGATATATGATAATAAACATGCCCAATTTTCTCATTAAGAGATTTATTTTTAAAGGAATATTTATATCATGCAGACATTACAAACAGTTGTGAGTAAATTTTGAATGTTGATATCTTCAGACCACTTCTCAATATGCTTAAATGACGAAAAGCGTATTTAAATAGTCCGTTAATTACTCACGAATCTTTAATTCCGCTCTGAAGATAAAATACAATACTCCAGTCTTGACACATGAAAATACAAAGGCTGTTTTTTAAAAACTACACAATTAGAAAAGTTATCGTCTATTATTATGAACCATTTTATCTATTGAAACAGATGATGTCATTACATGGCTGTGTTGTTGCCAGGCAATCGATGTATTTCTGATCACGGTTACTAGGATCGATCGCTCTCCCCTTCATAATGAACAAGCACTCAAGGTAATCTCAAAGGACTTCATCCAAATATTTTAATCAGGTTTGAAAAAAAAGTTTGCAGATCAAAATCAGAGGTTGAACCAGAGATCAGTTATCATGATGAAAATTTCTGGAATCTGTCAAATCATATCAGATCATTTGAGTGAGGTACTGTGCATGCGCCGGCACATGGCATTTATTTACAAAGTATCATTGTAATTGCAAGTTTATAACCCACAACTGCAAGACATAAACTTAAGACTAAGGGGTAAAAAAATGTCTGAGGAGACAAAACAGGGTTATTTTTATGTCATTTGGACGTTCATTAATGTTTTAGGGGTGTGAAAACATTTACTTTTGACAACAGGTTTCCATTATTAACACCATTTTGTCTGTGTGTGAACTACATATTATGTGTTGTATGTGCATTCTGGGTTTGGCACAAATACTGGACAACCAAAACAACAATGGTAGACAACACAAGCATGTGTGTTTCTTTGCACATCGCCAAATACTGCCATGCCATGCATAATATACAATTTTTAGTATTTTTTTTTGTCATTTTGTGTAAACGGGATCATTTTCACAATGTTGACATCTGAAAGCGAAACCTTTTCAAAAAAATAAACAAATTAGAGCAATCTTGTTTACGCACACCACTAGTTTATATCAAGAAATCCTGAGTCCATTTCATGCAATTTTGAATCAGAATTGAGAACCATAAAACAAAGTCTGAATTGTAAGACTTGCAACTCGACTAAGATAAAAAAAAATAATAATAAATTAAATTGCAAGTCACAATTACATTTTTACATTTCAGACACCGTGAAGGAAGCAAGCTCTCTTATTAATGATGACTGTCAAATTTCCCCTAATTTACATTTTTTTTAACGTCACATAATATCGCACCTTGTTGTGCAGTGTAAAATGAGGAAAAGGATGTTTCTGTAAACTGATGTTGTTTCTGATTCTCAGCCAAAGATCACAAACATGAAAAAAGCAGGCTCATCTTTTGAAGTTTACTAGCTCACCTCATTAGGACTCTGCTGGGGTGAGGCAAGGTCGACCTGTAAATAAAACAAAGAACAAACACAGTTCAGTTACACAAGTACATCCAGCTGGAACGCTATTCGCTAACATGTACCACCGCACACTGCATGCTTTTAATGAACTAACAGGAAAGCAGCATTGTTATCATTAAGTCAATTAAAGGGGTAGTTCACCACAATAAATGGTGTAAGAATGGTATCCACTGACATCCATAGTAATTTTTTAAACTCATAACAGTTTTAAAACACATGAGGTCATTTTCATTGTTGGGGAGAACTATCCTTCTAGTTAATTAAACTGTGATTTACAAGCTTCTTTTACAAAGACCAAAAGTAATTAAGGATTAATTTACTGTAGGTAGAGCGTTGTTGTTGGTAAAACAGAATAAAATCACCACCCAGGGTTTAAATGAGCTGTGGATTACATACATATAAGTAATTACACCTACAATATAAATGATGGATAAGCAGCAGGCCCACGTTCAGGCTACACCAATAGGAAACTGCAGCAAATCTTCACTTTCATTTTTGTTTTGGCATATTTTGATTTCTTTGTATCAACAAGACTTTCAGAAACCCTACATAGTCAAATCCTCTCCACAGAGTCAAGCAGATCATGCCGCAGTGCAAAGATAAGCAAGTAACTAAATAGAGTCTAATGAAAAAGGAGGAGCAACTGAAATAGTTGTATCTACTGTATCACATCAGTCACATTTCTGGAAGTGAAATAAAGTGTTCTCACAGATCTTGGGTTGCGATCACCATTTAAACGAGTAAAACACGACTGTCTTAAACTAAGAGTTTGCAGGTGCTCGGTTACAATGTAAAACGAGACACCGCACACAGATCTGAAACTGTCTTTATCTGTAAGTAACATCAGATGGAATGCAGTCTGTGATGTTATTCATTTCTTCTGTGAACCGCATTTTGAAATTTGTGCTCTATGAAAGGAATGAGAAGAAGCTTCTTGTTAAATCTTCTCATTATCATATATGGTTCGTCCCTGCATCCATTTCTGAGGAACGACATGAATCAGGCGCCAAACACAACTGACATTCATCATCTTCATTTCTAGCATCTGTTTCTTTGGCCCTGCATCAGCACACAAGAAGCCTCCGACATACACCGCTGCGTTTCTGCCAAAGCCTCACGAAACAAGATGTCATAATATTCTCCACAGCGTTCAAAATACAGGGAGAGAGGGAGAGAGGGAGAGAGGGAGAGAGAGAGAGAGAGAGAGAGAGAGAGAGAGAGAGAGAGAGAGAG